>JAYESA010000017.1:11331694-11794194 GCA_036927795.1 Iris macrosiphon | reverse complement strand
AACCCGCTGTCCCGTTCAACTGAACTGAGCACTTTCATCTCGACTACCTCAACACGAACACCTCATTCCCGCGTGCACAGGTTCGAGACACTCCTTCTTGTTCTGTACACGTACTCGTACGCGCATACGCATATTTTTTATTAGTATACATATGTATATTTATATATGTTTAGTATGTATACATCTAGTAAAATATATAGTTCATTGGTATATGGGTGTATGTATTTGGTATTTGTATTCAAATGGGTATATGTATATATTTAGGTATTCTATTAGTATATGTTTAATATGTTTAATATGTGTAATTGGTATATATATATACATATATATATAATATATGAATTCAATTAGTATGTATATATATTGTATATGTATTTAATTGGTATACATATAAATTATAAGTAATTAATGTTATATACTAGTTAAGACTATATGTATATTTATAGATGTACTAAGAGACCCTAGTGTAATTACGGATATCCCGTAGTTACATTGACCTGTGACCCTGTGAAATATTAGCAGACTGCCTTATGTACAATGACGTACTGGCGAGACCGTATTATTTTGACTGTCTGAACTTGCACAGCAATTACAGACGTAACACCCGTGCAACTAGATGCATATTTAACCCTGTACTATTGATTGTCTATGTTAGTGTATCGACTGATTTTGTATTATCATTAAATAATGTCTATAGGACTGTTGGATCATTCAAACGAGACTTTTGAAACAGGACATTGGTATTTCCAGCAGAGGACTACAGACGAGTACATTCTTTGACAATTTTAATTATGTTGATTATCTCTATAATTCTAGTTTTATAGCATACATGATTCTGATACTGTTGTATATACGAGTTGGCATCATCGAGACTTGTCACGAGAAGTCGTGATTGGGATCTATCGTGCTAGCTGGGGACAGAAAAAATATTAGTAGCTTATGTGATCATACCCAACTCTACATGCATCATAGCTCACCCATACCTCACGTCAGTACAGCCTGACTATTATATGCCTCATAGCCTATTACATATGATTAGCCTGAATATTGCTCGCATCATAGCTATCCGGATGGTTATCCTGACCTTACTTGAATTATAACTAATCATATATAACAAGCCTGATCAGTCCCAAGCCGATCACATGATATGTTGTTGTTTCACACACTTAGCTAGATGTTCTTGACATGTATCTCTAGTATATTGATCTAGCTTTCCGTATGTTCTAGTTATTGTTCTAGTACTTACTTATATTCTAGTTTATTGTTCTAGTATGCACTTGTATTTTTATTCATTGCTAGATGTACATTGATAAGGATATGCTCCAGTATTTCTTTATTCTAGTATTGCATTTATCAGTAATCATATATATCTTGTATTTCTTTATACTATATTATAGTTTTTGTCAATATATGTGGAACTGCTGTTAGTGCTTGTACTTCTCTCCAATCCTGACTGGATATTTTTCCAGAGGATCTTGAGGACTTTTGTCCCACACATTATTGACCAGGTATAGATGCAGACTACACACTAGAGATCTTAGAGGAGACTATTCTTTTAGAGGAGACACTACCTGTAGTTATCTAGACATCATTTATTTATGCATTGAGACTTATTTGAGGTTTATTTCAGTTTATGTTGAGGATTATGTTAAGTTTAATTTGAGACTTGTGGAGACTTTATGTTGGACAGCTAGACTGTAGTTTATCTCTATTTTGAGACATTATGTTTGACTTATGTCATTCTTTCTTATCTTTTATCGTGCCTTTATACTCTTATAGTTGTTGTGATTGAGTTTGCATTATGAGCTATTTTAAGATGTATATTTTCCTCCTTATGAAGTTGATATCATTGACAGATTGTGAGTATTATTTAAGTATATTGTTGAGACCTAGACAAAATTCTACCGCCGATGTTACAGCGTAGGCTGGACATACCTACGACTTATGCCCAAATTCTAGGTGCGGGTCATGACACATTTTTAGTATTGGCCCATGTAGGTCCAACTTCGCAAGTTGTGCAATATCGTGGTAGTGCGACAACTTAGTTGTACTACTGCGAGCCTGCGATAGGATATAGGAAATATAATTTAGGATGAGGATATGCTCAACCACACTAGGAAAATTCTGATCTTTATAATGCTATTCTGAATAATTGCTTCCGTTAGAATTTTATTGTCCTTCCTTGGTGATATCGTATCTATTACCTTAATTGATTCTTTTCGATCTGTCTTCAGGATACCACCGAAGACTAGGTCTTTTAGACTGGGAGCAGCAGCTTTAGAGAGGTCTGCAACCTCTCGACCTGACAAACAGACATCTGGAGTTTCTCCTACATCTCCTGTTTATGTGGGAGTATTTGTATCTAATGGAATTCCTCTTCCACCTGTTCAGAGGATTGTCCTAGCTGTGACGGACAACCTTCCTCCACCACCGACTCTGATTCCCGGAGGTGTGCCCACTGACGGGGCACAAATGTTCGCACTTATCCAGGGCATGTTAGAGGCCTAGAGAATGACAGCAGAAGCTCAAAGTGTTCAAGCTGAGGCTCAGAGGGTGCAAGCAGAGGTGTACCAGGCACAGACAGAGTTGATGAGAGAGGGCATAGAGAATGCTCATCAGGTGGCTCTCCAGGCTGTGAAGAGAGTAGCACGACAATAACAACATCCTGGCCAGCAGCACCAGAGGCCAGGTACTATAGTAGACTTCAAGAGGATGATGCCTCGATAGTTCAAAGGCACTAAGGGAATACTCTATGCTGACGATTGGTTAGAGGATATAGACAGAAACTTACGTTTGGCACAGATTCCGGAGATTCTTCAGATCGAGGCCGCTGGCAGTCAGATGTTTGATATCGAGCTTACATGGTATCGTACAGAGCCGAGACTTACTGACGGAGGACTTACTTGGGATGAATTCAAAGAGCTCTTCAAGAAGAAGTTCTTTTCTGACGTGGCTTTGGGAGCATTGGAAAGTAAGTTCCATGACTTAGTCCAAAGGAGCATGTAAGTTGACGAATATGCCGCGAAGTTTTACCGTTTGAGTCAATTTACGCCATCGATGATTCGGGACCCAGGAGACAGAGCACAAAAATTCAGCAAGAGATTGAATAGAGAGATCAAGTCTCATACTTCGGGATAACACACTGCCATATTTGAGGGTATTCTGATGGATGCCCAGATTGCTAAAGATGACTTGGACCTCAGGCCCAAGAGAGGACGTGATACTTCTGGAGGAACAGGTGGTAACACAGGACCGACCAAGCGCCCACACTTTAAAAAAGAACAGAGTCCGTACCAGCAGCAGCATCAGCAGTATCAGCCGCACCAGGCACCAGTTCATGGACACATCCAGTATCAGCAGCCACAAAGACAAAATTAGCCCGTTGCCCAATGTGCATATTACGGGAAGATGGGAAATACCAGAGACATCTACAAAAAGAGGCTGGGTATATGATTGTCATGTGGATCATCAGTACATCAGCTTAGGGACTGCCCTACTATTCAGACGCGTCAGGAAGGAGCAGCAGCTCAGAGAGGACCAGCCAGAGTACCTACTATACCAGGAGGCCAGCAAGGGGACCTCCACTTCCACCACAACAGCAGAGATTTGTACAGTACCAGCAGCATTAGAGAGGAGCACCACAGGGACGCGTATACGCCATGACGATTGAGGAGGCCGAGCCAGCTGGAGATATGATTTCAGGTTCAGTTTCTCTCGATTCTATTCCAGCACTTGTATTATTTGATTATGGCACTTTCCATAGTTTTGTATCTGTATCTTATGCTCTTAAGCATCATTTATAAATTGAACCATTAGATAGGACTTGCAAGATCATGACTGGAGGAGGTATTATCATAGTCCGTGATTATTGCAAGGATTAGAGAGTATCATTGGGAGGCCGAGAGTTGAGCGTGAGTTTACTCGTCTTGCCACTTTTGGGATACGATAATGTACTCAGAATGTACTGGTCGAGTAGACACCATGCTACTATAGATTATCACGGAGGCAGAGTAATATTCCTACCGCCAGGAGAACCAGAGTTTAAGGTCGCCAGAGGAGCAGCAAAGCAGAGCAGAGGCACTTTTTAGGGAGCTAGAAAGGAAGAAGAGGAGTTACCATATCTACTGATAGCATAATTCCTGGATGTATTTTCAAAGGAGTTGCCAGGGTTGCCGCCAGACAGAGATATTGAATTCTCTATAGAATTAGTACCAGGAGCGGAGCCAATTTCACAACATGTCTATAGAGTCAATAACAGCGAGCTGGTAGAACTGAAGAAGCAAGTTGAGATCCAGTTCATCACTATGGGGAGCTCCAGTATTGTTTGTAACAAAGAAGGATGGTACAGTACCCATGTGTATCGGTTATAGAGCTCTAAACAACCTCACTATCAAGAACAAATACCCGCTGCCGAGGATAGATGATCTCTTCGATCAATTGAGCGGAGCAAAGGTATTTTCAAAGATAGACTTGAGGTCTGGCTATCACCAGGTGAAGGTGAAGAAAGAAGACATACCGAAGACAGTTTTTTGGACCAGATATGGCCAGTTTGAATTCACGGTAATGCCATTTGTTTAACTAATGCACCAGCAGTGTTCATGAACTTGATGAACAAGGTATTCCACCAGTACCTTGACAAGTTCGTAGTGGTATTCATCGACGATATCCTAGTATATTCGAAGACCCCAGAAGAGCATGAAGCGCACCTGAGGATGGTCTTGGAGACTCTCAGGAAAGAGGAGTTGTATGGAAAGCTTTCAAAGTATGAGTTCTTCCTTGACAAGGTTGAATTTTTTGGATATATGGTGATGAGTGACGAAATTTTAGTTAACCCAAAGAAGATCGAAGAAGTGGAGTCATGGGCTACCCTCAGTTCGGTAGCTGAGATCAGGAGCTTTCTCGGATTGCAGAGCGAATGACTAGGCTGACCAAGAAAGATGTAGAATTCATTTGGACAGAAGAATGTCAAGTTCTATTTGATGAGCTGAAGAAGAGATTGACGACAATACCAGTTTTGACGTTGCCATCAGGGACAAGTAGATTCACTATCTACAGTGATGCTTCAGAAAAAGGTTTGGGTTACGTTCTCCAACAGCACAGGAAAGTAATTGCCTATGCTTCAAGATAATTATGCCATCATGAAAAGAACTACCCCACCCACGATCTGGAGTTAGCAGCAGTTATCTTCGCTCTAAAGTCGTAGAAATACTATCTATACGGAGAGCGTGTGGAGATCTTCACGGAGCACAAGAGCTTAAGTACGTGTTTACACAGAAGGAGTTGAATATGAGGCAGAGAAGGTGGTTAGAGTTGATGAAAGACTTTGATATCTCATTACAGTACCACCCAGAAAAGGCCAACGTAGTCACCGATGCCTTGAGCAGGTATCCGATGGCTATATACTTGACGACAGATAGACACTTATTGGCCGATCTAGGGAGCTTGGGAATTAAAGTACTAGTTCTAGGTGTTAAGATTCAGATATGGGGATTGTAGATACAATTATAGCTGATGGATAGAATTAGAGCTGCACAGTATGATAATGAGACTCTGAGGAGTATCAGGGCACAAGTTAGGACATGTTTGACAACTGACTTAACTATTGCAGATGATAGATCTTTATGGCATGGTACGAGGATGTGTGTGCCTAGTGGAGAGCTGCATGAAGAGATTTTACAGAAGGCACATCGCTCGCAGTACTCGATATATTCTGGTGCCAACAAGATGTATCGAGATCTGAGGGAACACGTATGGTGATATGGTATGAAGCTTGAAGTAGCACACTTTGTATCCCGATATTTAGTATGCCAGCAGGTAAAAGCAGATCGACAGAGGCCAGGAGGATTGCTTCAACCTTTACCCATTCCAGAATGGAAGTAGGAGCACGTGACTATGGACTTTGTTTCAGGGCTTCCACGTTCTCCAGGAGGAAAGGACGTAATTTGGGTCATCGTAGATACGTTGACCAAATCAGCTCATTTCTTACCATTCAAAGTGGGTACATCGACAGAGAGGCTAGCAGAGATGTACGTACGACAGATTATTAGATTACATGGAGTTCCTGTGAGTAACGTCTTGGATTGGGGTAGTTATTTCACTTCCCACTTCAGGAGGAGTCTGCAGGCTAGCTTGGGCACTCAGCTCAAGTTCAGTACCGTGTATCACCCCCAGACAAACGGATAGTCTGAAAGGACTATTCAGACTCTTGAAGATATGCTACGCACTTGCATTTTGGATCTCGGAGGTTCTTGGGAGGACCATCTACACTTAGTAGAGTTTGCTTACAACAAAAGCTACCAGGCCAGTATTGAGATGTCACCATTTGAGACTTTATATGGACGGAGGTATCGTACACCATTATCTTGGGATGATGTCGGAGAGAGAGAGCTTTGATAGGACCAGAAATGGTCATGGATGTAGCTGAAAAGGTGAAACTCATCAGAGACAGACTGCTAGTGGTGCAGGACAGATAACGACATTGGGCCGATAGCCACCGTAGACCCCTAGAGTTTCAGGTGTAGGTTTTGTTATTTTGGTTTATGATTATTTTGTTTTAGATTGGGTGTTAAGACTATTTGTTTTAGGTTGGCGATTTGGTGTTCCTACGGACTTCTCCGTCATGAGACATGATTCATTTTGGTAGAGGCAAAAAGTATAGGTATAGCTTTCTTGTAAGGGTCGGTGCAGTGGCATATAGACTGGACTTACCGCCTGCCCTAGATGGAGTGCATGATGTGTTCCATGTGTCACAGCTAAGATGGTACGTGGCAGATCCTAGTCACGTACTAGATCACTCAGAGATCAAGGTTGGACCGACACTCAGCTATCCTGAATAACCCATTGAGATATTGGATCGTAGAGAGAAGGTATTGTGGAACCAGACTATTCCTTTGGTTCGTGTTGCATGGAGACATTACTCTCCAGGCGAGTCAACCTGGGGGAGAGAGGACGAAATGCGCGAGCAATATCCATATCTCTTCGAGACTTAAGGTATAATTCTTTGTTTGATTGTTTTGTTCTTGTGCTAGTTTATTTTTTAATTTCGAGGACAAAATTCTTTTAAGGAAGGTAGACTTGTCACTACCATGTTTCAGAATAGGGGTATTTTTATTTTTTTAGTAACTAAATGAATGTGTTAATATTGCATGATAATTATTTATATTTAATTGTTGTAATTTTGTTTGATTGTTGCACTTTATCGTTGCTTCGATAATTAGAGCACTACACTTGCCATTGCCTTCCTACAAATTTCACATCCTTGTCCTAGACGTGCCAGTCTTCTATTTTGATCTTTGTATGACTTATAACTATGCCATAATGTGTTTTATTTTAGTCGCACAACATTCGTCGCAATCGATTATATTTAATTCTATATAAATATAACTTTGTATCCTTGTGTGTTCCAATCAAAATTGGAGACACAATCTCGACCCATTTTGAGCAACCCAAATTAGGGTAATATTCTATTCTGAGTCTTCTTCATTCATGACACTTGTGTCCCACTTATTTTAGCCCTATGTACTTCTAATTAATTTTAGAACACCAATTATATTCATTTTAACTAAATTAAACCATAAACCCAACTCCGTGCAATTTTCCAATTGTTGGGCACCTTTATGCAAACATGCATTAAGGTGTCCACCCCATTGGACACAACACAAAAAGAAACCTATTTCTCCTTTATATGAATTTTTCTATAATTTTTGGAGTGTGTAAACTCAACATCAACCATCATCAAACCATAGTCCTCCAAATTTTGAATCCAATGCAATCCTAGCCATCCAAATTTTGAATCTATGTAATCCTAGCCCTTAAAATTCTACATGACAAGCCAAGACCTTTTTCCAAGTGTTAACCAACCCCTTATTCTAGGTCAACCCAATACTATACATATATAATATTCTTTTCCTTTACTTTTTCTAATCCTAAACCTAATACTCTCAGCCGACTCTTTCCTCCCATCCTTATTGTTCACCATATGCATCTCTCCTTCCGTCGACCCCTCGTCGGAGTTTGCCTGAGCACGAATGCCTACCTCAACACCTCCTTCTCCCGCCTGAACGCTTCAGCCTCACCCTTCCCGTTCGTTGATCGACGGAACCTACCATCCCGTACCCGCCGGATCACGACCAGAGACCCACTGCACCCCAAGCCGTTGCACCCATCTTCTTCTTCGACCTGCCGACCACTGAACCAAGCAGCGCCACCTCGCCAACCTACCTGTACTCGACCGAAGAAGCCGCTGACCCACTGCCGTCGACCCCGAGCACCGCTGAAGTCGCCGTCGTTCTCCTCCAGACACTCCTTCTTGTTGCGTATACGTACTCGTATGTGCATACGCATATTTTTTATTAGTATACATATGTATATTTATATATGTTTAGTATGTATACATCTAGTAATGTATATTGTTCATTGGTATATGGGTGTATGTATTTGGTATATGTATTCAAATGGGTATATATATATTTAGGTATTCTATTAGTATATGTTTAATATGTATAATTGGTATATATATATATATATATATATATATATATATATATATATATATATATATATGAATTCAATTAGTATATATATACATATATATTGTATATGTATTTAATTGGTATACATATAAATTGTAAGTAATTAATGTTATATGCTAGTTAAGACTATATGTATATTTATAGATGAACTAGGAGACCCTAGTGTAATTACGGATATCCCGTAGTTACATTGACCTGTGATCCTATAAAATATTAGCAGATTGCCTTATGTACACTGACATACTGGCGAAATGATATTATTTTGACTGTCTGATCTTGCACAGTAAATACAGACGTAACACCCGTGCAACTAGATGCTTATTTGACCCTATACTATTGATTGTGTATGTTAGTGTATCGACTGATTTGTATTGTCATTAAATAATGTCTATAGGACTGTTGGATCATTCAGACGAGACTTTGGAAACAGGACATTGGTATTTCCAGGAGAGGACCACAGGCGAGTACATTCTCTAACAGTTTTTATTATGTTGATTATCTCTATAATTCTAGTTGTATAGCGTACATGATTCTGATACTGTTGTGTACACGAGTTGGCATCATCGAGACCTATTATGAGGAGTCATGATTGGGATCTATAGTGCTAGCTGGGGACGGGGGAAATATTAGTAGGTTATATGATCATACCCAATTCTACATGCATCATAGCTCACCCACACCTCATGTCGGTGCAGCCTGACCATTACTTGTCTCATAGCCTGTTATATGTGATTAGCCTAACTATTGCTCGCATCATAACTATCCGGATGGTTAGCCTGACCTTACATTAATCATAGCTAATCATATGTAATAAGCCTGATCAGCCCCAAGCTGATCACATGATATACTAATTTTTATACACTTAGCTAGATGTTCCTGACATGTATCTCTAGTATATTGATCTAGCATTCCTTATGTTCTAGTTATTGTTATAGTATTCACTTATATTCTAGTTCATTGTTCTAGCATGCACTTGTATTTCTATTCATTGTTAGATATACATTGATTAGGATATGCTCCAGTATTTCTTTATTCCAGTACTTTTTTATTCCAGTATTGCTTTTGCCAGTATTCATATCTATCTTGTATTTCTTTACACTATATTATAGTTTTTGCCAATATATGTTGAACTGTTGTTAGTGCTTGTACTTCGCTCCAATCCTGATTGGATATTTTTCTAGAGGATCTTGAGGACTTCTGTCCCACACATTATGGACCAGGTATAGATACAAACTATACACCAGAGATCTTAGAGGAGACTATTCCTTTAGAGGAGACACTACCTGCAGTTATCTAGACAGTATTTATTTAATCATTGAGACTTATTTGAGGTTTATTTCAGTTTATGTTGAGACTTATGTTAAGTTTAATTTCAGACTTGTGGAGACTTTATATTGGACAGCTTGACTGTTTATCTTTATTTTAAGACATTGTGTTTGACGTTTGTCGTTCATTCTTATCTTTTATCGTGCCTTTATACTCTTATAGTTGTTGTGATTGAGTTTGCATTATGAGCTATTATGAGATGTATATTGTCCTCCTTATGGAGTTGATATCATTGACATGTTGTGAGTATTATTTAAGTATATTGTTGAGACCTAGACAATATTCTACCGTCGATGCTATGGCGTAGGCTAGACGTACCCATGACTCATGCCAAAATTCTGGGTGCGGGTCGTGACACTATAATAGTCCATTTTCCTTGGCTACAACCGAATAATAAAACCACAACCAAGTCCATTTACTTAAATCGGCCAATCATTTCTACGGCTTGAGGTTATCTCAGAATAATACGTAATAAGTATCCTCAGATTACGTTAGTACCAAACATGAGCTAACTGAACCAAATAAATAAAAAAGGCACTTGCAGGATGTACCAGTCCCCTGTAGGGCTACTATACTAAAAAGAAGGTTTTAGCTGTTCCAGTGTTCCTATATTGAAATAATAGCTCGACATAATAATAAGTCAGATACTGCACTCCACTAAGGCAGATAATATACAGTATCTGTGGTAGCCAGCCCATAGCGCTCTAGAATAAATCTCTGTGGGAATGTCCGTTGGCATGATCGGGATACCGTTCTCCCCAATGTTACTACTACTTTTAGTTACCTAATTAGCCCTATATTGTGTTTAAAATCTCAGGGCGTGGTCACATGAGAATTTTCCTTAAGATATCGTACAAAGTACGGGCACGCTAGATACGAATCCATGGAAGTCAAATCTGGATTCACCCGAGCGTATATGCAACATTCATGCAATTAATATCCTAGACACGCTTTCGTAGTTGACTCGCTTATTATGCCCATGCTGGGGAAATAATATATATTTATAATATCACGCATTCAGGAATTTGGAGGGATTCTCGATGCACAACCCAAATATAATTAGTTAACACGTGATACGATATGTCATACCATGGCACACATTAAATCATGAACAATAATCAGGCAATAGGGTATCAGCATGGATACAGTATTCAAGTCCAATTACCAATTATACACATGGTCACATGAATCAATAAGACATTAAAAAAAATAAGCAAGGCCGCCTGGGTCTCTAGGCCACATTGGAAGTCAGGCCACATGACAATCCTGTCCACATATAAAATTAGGCCGCATGAAGTCAGGCCACATGAACCACTTGGCTGCATGTTCATGTTTAAGGTCTACTCCTTGGGACAAATGATAAAGTGACAATCAAATAAATAAAATGTCAATGATATGACATAAAGTGACTGATGTTACTGATGTGACAAGTCATAAAGTCTGTCAGAAAGAAAAGACAAAACCATAAAAATAAGTGCCAACGATTTAGAGCCATGCGTCCAAGAAAATAGTAGCCATATGCTCTCCAGGCCGCATGGGTGTCGGGGTCGCATGGGTTTCAATGTCGCATGGAGTTCTCTAGGACTTAGCAAATTTCTCATTCGTTAAGTGAGTGAAAGTACAAGGTGTTAGGACACTTGTGTAAACCAGCAGTCATACGTCCAACAAGATGGATACATCATGTCAGTATGCGGCAAGAGTTAGGCCGCATAACCCTCTCGGGCCACATGACACTCTCAGCCACATATGTTCACTGCGTGCATGGGAACTTCGGCTTCTCCAACAACAAGTTTAAGTCTTGGCAAAAAACTCCTAAAACTGAAATCTTATTTTGTCCATAAAATCCTTATTTTAAGTCCAAATCAGGTAAACCAAAAGCCAAAATGCTCTAAATTGAAAGTTCTATCATGTAAAAAAAATGGTTTACAAAGAAACAAGATTAATAGATCAAAATCAAGAAAAAAATCATAAAACCCATGAAAATTCTATGTTAGAAATATAGATCTACACTAATCCATCCATCAAAATAGAAAACTCTAAGAATTAAAAGTACTTAAAAATACATAATAAACATAATAGAACAATAATATTGAGGGCTTCTCTATTTCTCATGCAAGATGTACTTGCCTATGAAAAGGTGGCAAAAAACTAATGAAAGAGGAAGTAATAAAGAAATAAAAAGAGAGAGAAAATATTGGGTTATATATAGTAGGGTTTGAGGGTTGAACAAAAAGTTCTCATGAGTTGAACTAACCCACAAAATAAACCATGTACCAGGTTAACCCAAAAATGGGTCTAGTCTCCAATCACTTGCAACCATGTTAAAATAAAAATACGTTCCAAATACGTATATCGGAAAGTGGCAAGTCTCAACCTCTTTGCCTCTGCCAAAACTTTATTGGAGGAGGAAGAAACCATGTGGCAAGCTTTGGACTTCTTCCCTTTGGACTTAGTGGAAGAAGGCATTTCTTATTGCATTATTTCCTAAGCAAGGTCGAAAAGAACACACATGACCTCGCCCCATAGAGTGCTAAAAGGTACCAGCCATGTTGCTTGATTGTGAGCTGGAGGGAGGTTAAGAACCTTCAGTGCTGCCATTGGTATCGGGACAATGCCATCTTAGGCCTCCGTTACCAGAAAGTAACCAAACTGGAGAGATACCGTGTTGGCAACAACTGTCTTGTCCTCAAAGTCCAATATAAGGGCCTTGGAATCGAGAAGACACTGGATGTATCATTCAAATATGTAGCAATCTCGTATTAGATGATGGACATACCAGTGGAAGTGGCAGTATTTGGGGTTATCAACCTTATCTGCCTCATAAGGACGTTTATTCTCGGGCAGCTGGAGCCTGTTGTCCTTCATTAGTACATTAAATATTGCCATGGCATTATCGTCGTTAAAAGAGTAAGTCTCTCTTATCTTTAGAGATTCAACCAGCTTCTGATCCGGCACGGAGGATTTTTTGGATAAATTGACGGTAAGGACTTGCTTCCCTTTGCCATCAAAGCCATTAGTGCCTCGATTATTGTTGTTGTTATTGTTGTTTTTGTTGTAAGGATGCTTTCTATCATTAGTGATGGAGATCTATATTCCCAACATTCAAACATCCTTCACTTTCTTCTCTGCAGCGATAACACTTATAATGAATATCGTCTAGCCTATGAACTGAGTGGCTCCCGTCCAGAGCCGTATTGCTAGAAATAGATTTCTTTGGCATGTGTCCATCAGTATAGACTCAGGATTGCCGGAGGGTAGTTATATCATAGCTTGCATGTATCGTTCTATATATTCCCGTACAGGCTCTTTTTTTCTCTGTGTAATGTCCATCAGAGATGACATCGTCATGTCATTTCTTTCGTCATAGAATCAGGCAAGGAAGAGACTTTAAAGATTTTTGTACGATGGGATACAATTATCTTAGAGACTGCAAAACCAGTCGAAGGCTACTCCGGACAATGCCTTGACGAAGAGCTTGGTGAGAATAGCATCATTGCAAGGTAGATGTCCCATCGTCATCTCAAAATAATTCAGGTAATGACGATGAGACATCTTCTCGTCAAATGGAGTCATGGAGAAGGGCTTGTACTTGGGCGGGTAAAGCATATTTTTCCACTTGGGAGGATATGGTTATCGTATTCCGAGCTCGTAAAGTGTGTCATATTTTTTTATTGAGTCCAGGCGGGCTCGAATTTCCCGTACTTCCCGTATTGCTTTTTGGGCCTCATCTACTGCGAAAGGAGCAGATGATCCTGGTAAAGTTATAATAGCTTTCGGCGGAGGGGAGGGGGAACAGTTGTATTCGAGTTCTCATTGGTACCAGGATCCTGGCTTGCTTGCATAGAGGTTTTTGGTTGCTTTGGGACCAGGCTTGCACTGAGTTCCAGGACCGTCTGTGTACTATGCACACTTACACAGCGAAGCTCTCAAAGTTGTAGTGAAAGTCAAGTATTGTGTACCATGCACACATACACAGCGAAGCTCTCGAAGGTTCCAAATAAAAATGACATAAAGGAGAATGCCACAAAGGCAATGCAACACTCTTGCTCTTTCATTTGCCTACAAAGATACTAATTATTCCATACATCATGTCCCGTGTATCCAAGCTGAGCCACTACACCTGCATACCTAAAAATAATGCCCACAAATATGGGTCAGTATACAAACGTACTAGTGAGCAAGGTAATCCACTCGTCTAAACAGATACTAAGTAGATAGTGAATGCAAAAAATTATATGGTGATCTTTTTACTTGAATCCTAGATTCATTTCATGGCAGAGGCATTACATGTTAATGAAAGCATTAAAGAAGTTTAAGAATACAATCATTCAACTCAAGCAAATATATTAGCAGTTATATCCAACTCAAATAAGACCAAGCATGTAATCCGTTCTACTCAAACCAGAAACAAAATGTGAACCTATCGAACCACATCATAATCCAATCTTGATAAGAACACTCTTGCCCGAGGCAAGGTAACCGTCCTTCGCAAACTCAAATGCAAAAAACTCAAGCAATTCTTATCTATATGAAGGTCAATGGCTAAGACATAAATGACTATATAACAAATATGATTATCCTTCCAGTATATTTGGTAACAATGCCTCAACTGTTGTTTTCGTAAATATCTCATGCAGAAACACAAGTTTAAGTAAGCGATATGACATCCATCCGTATGTTATAATACCTCAGGTGTATGGCTTGTGATACCGAGCTCCAAGAGAACTTCTAAATATTTCTCCCATGGTCGAACGGTCCTGGTACCCCGGTGCCTATCCTGTTCGAGAAAATCAAACCATGTGCACAGGTTGTTCGTGACCAATGAAATACCCCAACAAGTAGGTACGACGAGAGAATTGAGCTTTCTCGTCCCACCAAATGATACTCGTCTCGATCCATCTAATTCACCATAACTAATCTCCAACTATATCCCAAGGTACCATTCTTAATTAATTTCCACTTGGCACCATATAATTTATCAATACAATGCTTCGATTGGTGCAATACCTCACTCTGAATGCTCTGTGGCATAATGTCCCAACAATGGCATAAAGTCCTCTCTGATGCAGTTTCTCAGTTCCGAACCAAAATTACGCGCTTTGTTTGACAAAGAATCCAACTTGATACTTGTGCGCAATGTACGCTTGCTCGCTCGCTCGCTGAAGTGCCTCGATATTTCAACAAAGATAATCCACTCAAAGCCCCTACTGCCCAAACGTAAGTCCAACTGAAAGCTATAAATTATATTCATACAAACGACACACACTCTATGCACACCACTGTGCATTATTTTTTATGTTCCAAACCAAGTGTTCAAAATATTATGAGTGTTCCATATTATTTGGCATGAAGGAGTAGAGGAGAAGGGACATAGCCTAATCACCAAATCTGAATCCGTTAAGCACTCTGCCTTGTCGATACGGTCAATTCCTTGAATTAGTGGTACGATAAGAAGTACAATCGACTCAATTAGGATGATCGTGTGACTAGGCCATGCTCTTCAATTGTCAAGAATCAAATAATCAATACTAAGCATGCATTATAGAGACTATCAAGCACTGAAAGTAACTGTGGTCCTTAGCTGGTATGAATCAGAATCCAAGTCACAGTCCAAATAGCCTATGTATTACAAATTTACCATATCAAAAGATAATTTATTTTAATTTATTTAATTCTGGAATAATTACTCCAAAATCCTATTTTAATCTTATTATTCTAATTTTTAGGTTAATTTCTAAATTTTGTCCAAAGAAACTAAATTTTATCAACTCGAGACTCATGGCACACAAATCAAAGCAATATGTTGACTAAAAAGTCAACCGATGCAAACTCGACTTTCATGCATGGTTTTCTGTAGATTTTAGCATCAAAAATATGCTAGAATTTATGGCTAGTCTAAATTTAAATTTATTTAGAAATTATTGCACATACCTAAAATCATATTATGCAACGGTGGTTGATTGTTAACCTAGAAGTTCTATAGAATTTAACAGCACATAAATATTTTGTATTATATCCTAGGAAAAGCATATGTCAATGATCTCGACATTAGATTTCTAATACTTTAAACAGTTCATGATTCTGATTCCTGGTTCTCCAGGAATCACAGAAACACTGAAATACGTCTATTTTTGGACAAACTGTGCTCTACAAATTTTCTAGAATTTAATATTCATAATTTCATGAAATAATTTATATATTCAGAAAACTAACCTCAATACGGTTCTAATGCAAGAAATTGGGCCATGTTTGGAGTCCGAAGCTATGAGTAATGGCTCTTGGAAGATGAAGGAAACCCTAGATGACAATTCTCTAAAATCAGCTAAAAGAAAATCCTAGAATTTATAAACCAAATACTATATATATTTAGGAGAGAGAGAGCAGCCACGGCTAAAGGATGTGCCATATGGCGTCTATCCGATGCTACCCGCTCGAATCAAACGACCATCATTCAAGCCGGCTTGGCTCGGCTGAGGCCGAGTCGGATTAGGACTCGGCTCGGCTCAGCTAGGCTTGGCTTGGAGCCTTCACCCGCACCTGCCCCTCGCCCTCTCTCACTGACCGCTTCACCCGCTATATAATTATTTGGTGTCTTGCATTATTTATTAATAGTTAGTGGGATAGCCTATTATTTAGACTTGACACTAGTGAACCTAATTAGACTCGTCATAATAACTAGTGAGTCTAACATGGACTAGACCCATTAGACCATTCCCTCTAATTAATTAAAAGGATTAGACTAAATTGCATTAGTGTAGAGACTTCCCAAATAGCCCTTCCTTAATTATTCTCTATAATTTATCATGTAGGGGCAACTTAAGCTTTTTTTGTGACTTGGAGAAGGAGGAAATGGGCCGACCACTATAAAGAGGCTTCTTTCTCTCTCTCTCTCTCTCTCTTTCTCTCTCCTCTTCATTTGTACTCATTTCTAGATCCCCAAATTCCTAGATCCCCAATGTTATGCCCCAGTCCCAAAATACGCGGGACCAGGCTACGTGGCAATAGCCAGCTGTCACGTCTCCGAAGATATCCCAATTTAATGGATCCTAACGAAGAGTGCTACGCTGTCCTAAATACTAACATGTCCCATATAAATTAATAACAGGTAATCTAATCTCATCCATAATATAAACAACAAGAAGTACTAAATAAACTGTTAGAAGATAAACACTAGTCTCAAGATATCTTAGTACAACCAATAATGTCTGGTGAGGACAAACCCACTACTATGACGAAATAAATACTAGAATGGTAGATAAAAGATAATGATTAGTGCATAGACTCTCTAGATAATGATGCTCCCAATCCTAGGCAGAATGCCTACCAGCTGATCACGAAAACTCTGACGGTATCACCTCTAGCTCCTCCTCGGTAGCGTACCTCGTCTCTTGTCCTGGGCCGTACACTGTGGGGTAATATGCCTCATCTAAACTAGAAAGGTACCAGGTCCTCAGAGGGACGTAACAAGATACATAGAAGCATGCCATATATAAATATTGAATAAAATAAATACAATAAAGGGTGTGCTAACCATCTAAGTAAATGCAATGTGAGGACAACTTTGGTACGTATGGGTAGGCGTAGGCATAACGTTCAACACCCCAAAGAGCATGACAGCAGTATAGTATATCGTCCATATCGCTCCGAAGAACGTGGCAGCAGTACAGTATATCGTCCATATCGCTCCAAAGAACGTGGCAGTAGTGTAAAGGGAGTCATTGGATCCGTGGCTCCTCTGGATACTACGGATTCCAATGGATGTATCCCATACGCCTACTAATGTCCTCCCCACCCAATATAGATACGTAAATCGAATACTCGACGTGCATACCAGGTATCTTTATGCCAGTCTCTAACACTAAAATATAACTTGAATTACGTACTAACTGTGGTGTAAGTTACACGCCCCGATAGCTAGTCGAGTACGCAAACCCGCATCCCAATATGAATATGTCTCAGTGAACGTGTAAGTGTATCAGGTCTCAGAAGATAATAGAGTATCCTCCAATAGGGGTGAGTCTACTAATGACTAGGTCAAGTACAGTAATCATCGACATATCCGTCGACTGCACCCGAGTCAATCTCGGACGCGCACAGTTATATAAAAGGAAAACACAAAAATATAATACAATGTATGCATGATTTAAATTAGACAGTAAATATGGCAAGGTATCTTACCTGAGTCCGCAAGCTGTGAATACCAGAAGCCGATTCCTGCAGTGTCTCCTGGCTGATCCAATGATCCTAACACACAATATAATATAGCAAATGCGGACATCATACACTAAGCAATAAATACACACGACTACAATGCTACTCTTGGATACTGTCGCAAGTTCATGGCTGATCGAATATGGCATCACGTATGCATATAGCTAGGGTGTACACATATTCTGTCCTCGGTTAACGTGCGCCTAGAGACAGTAACCTACTAAGGTTAAGGGGTTACCAACTATTTTTGAATTGTACAAATATGTCCTTGGTTTCCTTGTCCAAACATACTTGGTTTATGTCCAGGTGTTCAGGTAAAATATTAGTCCTTGATGACAGTCTCATATCATTGGGGTGATTACTAATTGTTAATTACTATCTAGTCTAATTAATTACCCACTAATATACATAAAACATATAGGGTTTTCTTTCTTATTGCCCGTGTCCGAATCCACGATACACGATACGATGGTATAACGATAGGATACCAGGAAGGATGGGTTGGTGATCGAGTACCTGATCATCAGAACTAGGGGGTCTCGTCGACGGGTTCTCCAGCGTGGCAGAGCTCCGGCGTCGTACGGCGGCAAGACAGCGGCGACAGCGGTAACACAGCACTGCAGTAGTCGCAGCAGCGGCAGCGACGGTCTGCAGCGGCAGGGCGATGTTGCAACTGTTCCTGGTGGAGGTCGGGTCATGGGGGACGTCAGGGTAGGCCAGCCAGCGGCGGTCGGGGGTGCTGGAGTCTGTGGTCGGGGTCGGGGCAGTCAGTTTATTTGATGGAAGGTTGACGTGGGTGACGGGGAGGAGATGGTAGCGATGGCGGATGGGTGTTCGGTCAGGCGACGATAGCTTGGAGTGGCGGTAGCGGCCTGAGGCGGTGGGGATAGCTGCCCGGTCTGGGATGCTTGGTTAAGGAGAAGGGGTCAGCTAGGGTTTGAGGTAGAATAAGATTGGTTGTTAGGGTTTTAGGTTAGAGGATGTGTATTTATACATATATGAGGGGATTAGGGTTAACCTTGGTTTTGGGTCGGTCTGACTCCTCTGTGTGGGGGCTAGTCCTCATAGAAGATGCACAAGGCTTGGTTAGGCCTTGCTTTGGGTGAACTTAACCTCAATTTAATTTAATTACAAATTAATGCGCAAGGCGCTCATTTATGAATATTGCGTAGTTAAAATGGGATGAAATAATGAGTATCTATGGTTACACTATGGTCAGAGGGGTAGCCTGGCATGTCTAAGAGATGATTGTGACCTTGGGTGGAAGATAACTACTGGTATGGTGCTCAATCCTCGAAACAACGGTAAGGTGTATTAGAACATATACTCATTGCATATTTATTCCAATTGTATCTAATTAAATCTAAGTCTCTCAATTTAGTTTAAATTAAACCCTAAATTGGTCGAGGGAGTTTACAATCTACCCTCCTTAGAGCATTTCGTCCTTGAAATTAAAAATATACGCATGGTGAGAATTACTGACTAAATTTTAAAATGCTAGACGTACCTAGTCCTTCAAAGAGGTGGGGATAGCGCTGTCTCATATCCTCCTCGTATTTCCAAGTCGACTCTCCTGGTGCATGATGCCTCCATGCGACACGAACTAGAGGGATAGTCTGACCTCGCAATACCTTCTCGCTCATGTCCAAGATCTCAACAGGCTCCTCTTGGTATGATAAACTCGGGCCGACTGTGATCTCTGAATGGTCAAGTAAATAACTCGGATCCAGTGTGTACCTCCTCAACTGAGATACATGGAAGGCGTCATAGACTCCTTCCAAAGTCTGCGGTAAGGCTAATCTATAAGCATCCTCTCCGACACGTTCTAACACATCGAATGGTCCGATGTACCTCGGGCTCAACCTTCCTCTGCCTCCAAATATGATAGTCCCTCGAGTAGGCGAGATCTTTAGAAACACATGATCTCCAACCTGGAACTCTAAGGGTCGTCGATGCGCATTCGTCCAATGCTTCTGCCTGTCCTGTGCAGGTCGTAGGTGTCCTTGGATCTTCTTCACCTTCTCTACTGTAGGAACAACCAACTCGGGGCCAAAAATCTGTCTCTTACCTATATCGCTCTAACATACAGGGGAACGACACTTCCTGCCATACAATGCTTCATAGGGAAACATCTTGATGCTCGCTTGATAGCTGTTATTGTAGGAAAACTCGACCAAATACAAATGGTCCTCCCAAGATCCTCCAAAATCAAGTATGCATGCTCTTAACATGTCCTCCAACGTCTGAATGGTGCGCTCCGACTGGCCATCTGTTTGGGGATGATACGATGTGCTAAACTTCAGGCGGGTACCGTCAGGCGGGTACCGAGACTCTCTTATATACTCCACCAGAAGTAAGAGGTAAACCTCGTATCCCTGTCAGACACGATACTAACTGGCACTCCATGCAGTCGCACAATCTCCCTCATGTACATGTCTGCTAGGACCTCAGTGGATTGTCCAAGTCTGAAGGGTAAAAAGTGTACGAACTTGGTGAGTCTATCCACGATTACCCAAACTGCATTTCGACCACTAGGACTCCTCGAAAAGCCCGTAACAAAGTCCATAGTGATGTGCTCCCATTTCCATTCTGGTATAGGGAGCGGATGAAGCAATCTTGCAGATCTCTGATGCTCAGCCTTGACTTGCTAACACACCAGGCACTTGGCCACAAAGTGTGCTATCTTTCTCTTCATTCCATGCCACCAGTAGTACTGTCTCAAGTCTCTATACATCTTCGTGCCTTTTGGATGAATAGAGTAGGTCGAACTGTGTGCCTCTGTCATCAACTCCTGTCGAAGCTCTCCATTTGGAACATAGAGACGATCTCCACATCTCAAAGTTCCATCTTCATGTATACGCAGTCCTGTATGTATTCCAGTCTCTGTCCTCTGTCTAAGCCTCTAAAATTTGGCGTCTGTTGGCAAAGCAGCCATGATCCTCTCCACTAATGTCGACTATAATTAAAAACTCGACAATTGTCCGTCTACTCCGGGCATAACTACTTCTATACCTATCTGCTCTAAATCTCTCAACAAATGTTGCTGTGTTGTCAAGAAAAATACCATGGGTCTTCTGCTCAATGCGTCGACTACAATATTGGCCTTTTCCGGGTGGTACTATAGCTCAATCTCTAAGTCTGTCATCACCTCGAGCCAACGTCTCTGCCTCTGATTCAGATCCTTCTGAGTGTAGACGTAATTTAGGCTTTTGTGATCAGTGAATATCTCTACTCTTTCTCCATATAGGTAGTGTCTCCAAAGCTTCAAAGCAAAGATCACTGCTACAAGCTCCAAGTCATGGGTGGGGTAGTTCTTCTCATGGTTCCTCAACTGTCTAGAGGCATAGGCCAAAACCTTCCCATGTTGCATTAAGACACATCCTAATCCTTTCCCGGATGCATCGTAATAGATCACGAATCCTTCGGGTCCAGACTGTATGGTCAAGATAGGTGCCATAGTCAAACGCTTCTTTAGCTCATCGAATACTGTCTGACACTCCTCTGTCCAAGTGAACTCCTACTCCTTACGAGTCAAACGGGTCAGCGGCTCTGCGATCTTCGCGAAGATTTCCATGAACCTCCGATAATACTCTGTAAGTCCTAGGAAACTCCTTACTTCCGAGACATTGGTAGGGGTTGGTTATGTCTCTACTGATGAAATCTTTGCCGGATCTACTGAAATACCATATCCTGAGATGACGTATCCAAGTAAAGCGACACGATCTAGGAGAAACTCACACTTGCTCAGCTTGGCATAAAGTCTTTCTCTCTGTAGTGCCTCTAACACTAGCCTCGGATGCTCTTCGTGCTCCTCGTAGCTCTTTCAATACACCAGGATGTCGTCGATGAAGACTACCATAAACTGGTCTAAGTATTGGTGGAATACTCGGTTTATCAAGTTCATAAATACAACTGGCGCATTCGTCAGTCCAAAAGGCATCACTAAGAACTCGTAGTGACCATAACGAGTCATGAATGCTGTCTTTTGAATGTCTTCTCTTTGCACATTCACTTGATGATAACCCGATCTTAAGTCTATCTTTCAGAACACTACTGCTCCTGTCAGCTGGTCGAATAAATCATCAATTCGTGGCAGGAGGTACTTGTTCTTGATAGTCAAAGCATTAAGGGCTCTGTAATCAATGCATATGCGTATTGTTCTATCTTTCTTGGGTATAAACAACACTGGTGCTCCCTAGGGTGATGCGCTAGGACGGATAAATCTCTTGCTCTGCAACTCCTCTAATTGTAACTTTAGTTCATCTAGTTCCTTCTTCGCCAATCTGTATACATTAGAAGATACTGGTGCTGCTCCGGGTACTAGCTCGATGGTGAACTCCACGTCTCTATCTGGCGGTAAGCCTGGCAAGTCTTCAGGAAAAACATCCTCAAATTCTGCAACTATTGGTGGGGGTACCATCTCCATAGCCATATAAGTTCCAGCTATCTGTCCTACTCCTTGTTCGACGATCCCGCGCATGTACCCGAACTCCGGTTGATCTGGCGGTCTAAAATTGACGCTACCCTTCCAGCAATTCAGTACGATATTATACTGGCTTAACCAGTCCATGCCAAGCACAACATCAAAGTACGGTATGGTAATACCAAGAATCGCGCTCTCATCTCTCTACCACATACGTCTACCAAATACGTTCTAATAGTGCTATTAACCGACATGATACCTCCTCTTGTAAGAATCTTCCAACTCTTAGGTAAGAAAGAAGTAGCTACTCTATGCATTACTATAAATCTACTAGATATGAATGATAGCGTAGCTCCAGAATCAAATAATGCTGTTGTAGGTAATGATACAACTAAAATGGTACCTGTGATAGCTTCCCCTTCTGTTTTCTCCTCTGTAGCTGCTAGTGCAAAGGCCTGTCCATGCCTCTGCCCTCCGGTCTGCTGTCTAGCTCGGTCAAATTGTACCTCCTGTGGGGCCAAGGGTGGTCCCCTCTGAAATCTTTCGGGTGTTGGTGGACGTTGACCTCCTGGCGGTGGTAGTATCCTCGGAACTGGTGCTGTTGGTCTCTGTCCGGCCGACGGTGCTGCCTCTCTACGCTGTGGGCAGTCTTGGACTTGGTGCTGGTATGACCCACAAATTAGGCATGTCCTAAGTCTCTTTTTGCAGTCCTTCTCGTAATGTCCTCTCTTACCACAGTGGTAGCAAGTCGGAAGCTCCTTCTGCTGGTATGGCGTTGTCCACTACTGTGTCTGCACTCCGACGGATTGTTTCTCCTACTTCGGGCTGGGCTCTGGCTGGTGTGGTTGTGTTGGAACGTCTTGCTCCTCTGCCGATGGCCTCCTGGACTCTCGCCTCTGAAAGTACCTCTTCATAAGAAATTATCGCTTGTGCGGTGGTATACCTCTGTAGCTCGAAGGTGAGGCCGTGATGGAATCTCTGGGCTTTCTCTAGATCATTGGGTATCAGGACGGCACCAAATCTGCTAAGGCGATTGAACTCTACGTCATAGGCGTCAACAGTCATATTTTCCTCTTCTAGATGTAGGAACTGGGAGTACAGGGAATTTCTGACTGTAGTTGGGAAATACTTCGCATAGAAGTACTCTAAGAACTGTTCCCAAGTCTAGTTTTTGCCTACACTACGCTCAATAGAATCCTACCAGTGATGGGCGTTGCCTTTTAGTTGGGCCCTCACTGAGGTCATCCAAAGGTCTGGGTGTAGTTGTGAAGCCTCTAGTAGCATCTCCGTGTTGGCGACCCAATCAGAGATTTGCTCTACTGTCTCATTGCCTGAGAAGGTATCTGGTCCCATCTGTCAGAACCATCTTACAGTGCCACCTGTCTGGGCTGGTGCAGGTGCTGGTACTGGTGCTGTGACAGGTGTCCTCTCTAGTACTGCCATCAAACTCTGTCTCAACGTCTCGGTCTGATGCCACTGTGCTTGCATTATAGTCTAAAAGAACTGAAGCATCTTTGGATGTCCATCTAGCTGTGGCATCTGGGGTGGATAAGGTGGAGGTGGTGGTAATGGAACCTCTGGCTGTGCGATAGGTATCTTCTTAGATATCGGCCTCTCAGTCTGCGGCATCGGTGTAGCTCCTGAAGTCTGGCCCTCAAAATGCGGTGTGGGGATCGTCTGGGAAGTCTGTTCTTCGGGCTGTTGGGTAGGATCGTCCTGAGAAGTCTCAAGCTAATGTATCAACGGGGCCTGTTGAATTATCGGGGCCTGTGGTGATGGTTGCCCTCCAGTTAGTCCCTGGAGTGTCTCCTCTCTCTGGGTGGTGTTAGCTGGCGCCACTGCACTGGGTGCTCCTCGTCCACTGCGCAAGTTCACCTTGTTGCAAGAGATAGGACTTCATTAAAAGAGTGCGGAATCAGACAAACATGATGCAGATATTTAGAAGTAATACAAAGGAAGTTCAAAGACGTAATCAAATGTGTATGAGACCTAAAATTTCTATCATATTGCAGGCTCGCTGGGCATGTTATCATACCACAAGCGCTAAAGTTGACCTACATGGGCCACTACTAAAACCATATCATGCCCAGTCCCAAAATACGCGGGACCAGGCCACGTGGTAATAGCCAGCTGTCACGTTTCCGAGGATATCCCAATTTAATGGATCCTAACAAAGAGTGCTACGCTGTCCTAAATACTAACATGTCCCATATAAATCAACAATCGGTAATCTAATCTCATCCACAATATAAACATCAAGAAGTACTAAATAAACTGCTGGAAGATAAACACCAGTCTCAAGATATCTTAGTACAACCAATAATGTCTGGTGGGGACAAACCCACTACTATGACAAAATAAATACTGGAATGGTAGATAAAAGATAATAACTAGTGCATCAACTCTCTAGATAATGATGCTCCCAATCCTAGGCAGAATGCCTACCAGCTGATCACGAAAACTCTGACGGTATCACCTCTAGCTCCTCCTCGGTAGCGTACCTCGTCTCCTGTCCTGGGCCGTACACTATGGGATAATATGCCTTATCCAAATCTGGAAAGATACCAGGTCCTCAGAGGGACGTAACAAGATACATAGAAGCATGCCATATATAAATTCTGAATAAAATAAATACAATAAAGGGTGTGCTAACCATCTAAGTGAATATAATATGAGAAAAACTTTGGTACATATGGGTAGGCGTAGGCATAACGTCAAACACCCCAAAAAGCGTAGCAGCAGTGCAGTATATCGTCCATATCGCTCCAAAGAACGTGGGAGCAGTATAATATATCGTCCATATCGCTCCGAAGAACGTGGCAGCAGTGTAAAGGTAGTCATTGGATCCGTGGCTCCTCTGGATACTACGAATTCGAATGGGTATATCCCATACGCCTACTAATGTCCTTCCCGCCCAATGTAGATATGTAAATCAAATACTCGACGTGCATACCACGTATCTGTATGCCAGTCTCTAATACTAAAATATAACCTGAATTACGTACTAACCGTGATGTAAGTTACACGCACCGATAGCTAGTCGAGTATGCAAACCTGCATCCCAATATAAATATGTCTCAGTGAACGTGTATATTTGTCAGGTCTCAGAAGATAACATAGTATCCTCCAATAAGGATGAGTCTGCTAATAACTAGGTCAAGTACACTAACCATCGATGTATCCGTCGACTGCACCCGAGTCAATCTCGGACGCACACAGTTGTATAAAAGGAAAACATAAGAATACAATATAACATATACATAATTTAAATTAGACAGTAAATATGGCAAGGTATCTTGCCTGAGTCCTTAAGATGTGAATGCCAGAAGTCGGTTCCTGCAGTATCTCCTGGTTGATCTAATGATCCTAACACACAATATAATATAGCAAATACGGATATTAGACACTAAACAATAAATACACACGACTACAATGCTACTCTTGGATACTGTCACAAGTTTACGGCTGATCGAATACAGCATCACGTATGCATGTAGCTAGGGTGCACACATGCTTTGTCCTCGGTTAACGTGTGCCTTGAGACAGTAACTTACTAAGGTTAAGGGTTTACCAACTATTTCTGAATTGTACGAATACGTCCTTGGTTTCCTTGTCCAAACATACTTGGTTTATGTCCAGGTGTTTAAGTGAAATATTAGTCCTTGATGATAATCTCATATCATCGGGGTGATTACTAATTATTAATTAGTATCTAGTCTAATTAATTACCATCTAATATACATGCAAACATATAGGGTATCCTTTCTCATTGCCCGTGTCCGAATCTATGATACATGACACGATGGTATAACGATAGGATACCAGGAAGAAGGGGTTGGTGATCGAGTACCTGATCGTCAGAACTAGGGGGTCTCGTCGACGTGTTCTTCGGTGTGGCGGAGCTCCGGCGTCGCACGACGGCAAGACAACGACGGCGGCGGCAGCACAGCACTGCAGTAGTCGCTGCAGCAGTAGCGATGGTCTGCAGCGACGGGGCGACGCTGGAACTGTTCCTGGTGGATGTCTGGTCGTGGGGGACGTCGGGGTAGGCTAGCCAGCGGCGGTCGGGGATGCTGGAGTCTGTGGCCGGGGTCGGGGCAGTCGATTTATTTGATGGAAGGTTGATGTGGGTGACGGAAAGGAGATAGTGGCGATGGCGGATGGGTGTCCGGTCAGGCGGCGGTGGCTTGGAGTGGCAGTGGCGGCCTGAGGCGGTGAGGATGGCTGCCCGGTCGGGGATGCTTGGTTAAGGAGAAGGGGTCAGCTAGGGTTTGAGGTGAAATGAGATTGGTTGTTAGGGTTTTAGGTTAGAGGATGTGTATTTATACATATGTGAGGGGATTAGGGTTAACCTTGGTTTTGGGCCGGTCTGACTCCTCTGTGTGGGGGCTAGTCCTCATAGGAGATGCACAGGGCTTGGTTAGGCCTTGCTTTGGGTGAACTTAACCTCAATTTAATTAAATTACAAATTAATGCACAATACGCTCATTTACGAATATTGTGTAATTAAAATAGGACACAATAGTCAGTATCTATGGTTACACTATGGTCAGGGGGTAGCCTGGCATGTCTAAGAGATGTTCATGACCTTGGGTGGAAGATAACTACTGGTATGGTGCTCTATCCTCGTAACAACGGCAAGGTGTATTAGGACATATACTTATTGCATATTTATTCTAATTGTATCCAATTGAATCTAAGTCTCTCAATTTAGTTCAAATTAAACCCAAAATTGGTCGAGGGGGTTTACACCCAAATTCCTAGATCCCCAATTCACTTTATCCCTCTATCAATCCCTCTCAATTCATTCACATTTTCTTCATTCTCATCACCCAAGGAGCATTGGATCTTAGAGTTGCAAGGAGCACTAGGAGAAGGAGCTTTGGCTAGGAGATTGTGTCTGGATCATGTCTATGAAAATAATTTATTTGGAATCCTTCTCTCAATAGCTACAATTCTGAATTCACCTTCATTGTAGGTTACAAATCATGCATTTGACCATTAGGAACCCTCCCATGTCATAGGGCTACCTATAGGAAGAAGTTTTAGGATATTTGGTTGTGAATTATGTCATCTACATGGTAATTTGGGTCTAATTTGGGAGAATTACGAGATTAACACATCAAGTGTGTGTCATGAGACCAATTTTGTATAACTAGACTTAGATTGGGATTGTAGAACTAGTTATGTGTCCACAATTGGACACGAGTAGAATATATCATGGTATTTTGAGATACGCTATGATACGGGAACTTATTTTGGGGGTTTTGTGTATAGTAGTATAATTACTCTTCAATTCCTTTGTAACTAGTTGTATTAGTTATGTATGTATGTATTTCATATATAAATATGATAATTATATAGAATTGGGAGTTTTGACATCATATTTGAGTGTGTATTATATAGTATCTCACATGTGCATGTCAAGTGTTTGGTTAAATGTTTCTAATAGTTGTATGTATGTATATTATATATAAATTGAATATATTTTATATATGTTAGCATGTATATTTATGCCTATGTGTTAATATATGAGGTATCTATGCTTTGGTGATTAAGAGTGTGTTGGCTTTGTGTGTGGGTGACTGAGCTTGGGATTGTGTATGGGAGTTTCTGTACACATATAACTATTTATGTGCTTACTATTGAGAGTAGCAAGGTATTGGTTCAACTGTTGTAGTGTGTTGTTGTTGAGGTGGTGAATGAGCTAAGGGGCAGGCTTGATAATGATCGGGTCTTTTATCATCAGTGTGCAATTAAGTAGCAAGGGAAGAGGGGGATCGAGCATTAAGGAATCATAGTAGCAGCAGGCAGCAAGTGCACTGCTATTAATGTGCACACAATAGCTGTAGTAACTTGGTATCAGATACAAGGGGGCTCGGGTTATGAATGGGGTTTTAGCTTAGAGTATCAGTAAGAAGACTGAGTTGGAGTATGTGACTCTTATTGTTAGTTGCAGTGGTATGCTCGGGTACTTGTACAGGGGTTTTGATGCTCGATGCTGCAGTGAAGTAAGCACTGCAAGGTAGCAGCTAGTCACTACTAGTACTAGCATCAGTAGAGTATCCATGAGAGAGAGTCTGATACTTGTGTGCAACATGGTTAGTTAGCGGTGCTAACCTTTGATGTTCAGTTCTGAAACAAAATGGAGATACCTAGGAATAATTGTAGGATGATATGTGTACAATGGTGTACCTATACCAGTATTGGATATTCAGTGTTTTAAGTAAACCAATGTGAGTGTCAGGTATCATAGAGTCTTTGTCCATAGAATACCATGTTAATGCTAAGTGGTAGTAGTAACTTCATATGGCAGTAACTGCTTGTGGGAAAAGCTGTGTGTAAGAACTAGGGGAGGCAGTATAGTTTATTGCATATACTGACAGTAAGAGGGTAGGCTATGTGTTTAGTGGTCAACAGGGTAGTTGTATCAATAGGAGTGGGGTATGGCAGAGTGTGTACTGTGAGGGTATAGTGATAGTAGGGAGTATCCCTAGTGAGGTATCAAACTATGGTTTGAAGGTTAATGTCTAGTAACACTAAGGTGAGGAGTTATAGTAAGATAAGGGTTAGCTAAGTAGTGAGGTATTATATAAATATATATCTAAGGTAATGTGAGTTATTAGGAAACTAAGGTTGGTTTTACCTAAGAGATAAAGTAATATATTACTTAATATAATATATATAAGTTATACATATTAGTAGAGCTGGTATTGCTAATATTAATTATTAGCTAAGGTATATACCTATGCATGTATAGTTATATAAATATATAAGTGATACTGAGTATAATAGCTAGTTTTAACTAGTATCTTCTAGTTATGAACCTAGAAAACTAGATGTGACCTAGTAATGGACTAGTAGTATAGACTTGTAATCACCCTAGAAGCTAGGATTAGACCTAGAATGAGAGTAATGACCTAGTTTGACTAGTGTACCCTAGTAATGGCCTAGAACATCATATTTTGTACATTTATAGCTCATTTATCATTCTTTACACCCATTGACATGATATTCATATATAGGTGTGCGTGGCACCAGCTCAGACATCGAGTTACACCTTTTGCTCAGGACTAAAGGCGAGCACATCTCTCTATTAGTTTTTATTTCATGATTGTATATATATCACATATTCTACCACTATATACTTGATTCTGACACAACGGTTACACGGACTGGTACTATATGGATCCTATCAAGAGATGTTATCCCCTTACCGTGTTCAGCTGGTACTCCTTCACATGTATTTTATCATGTGCATTGGGTATTGATTATCATGTACTTTATGTTTATACACTGTCTCTTGTACAGTGTGCCTAAATTACTCGTGTACGTAATATGTCATGATCGGATCCATGAGTATTGGTTGGGGACGGAAGAGTAGTAGTTGGTTATGTGATCAAGCCTAGTGTATTCGTGTATATGTCGATTATATATCACACGTGTAATCGAGTTACCTAATTTTATTCGTATTCAACCTAAATCGATCACATAACGAAATTGTACTCTAAAGCACATTAGGTAGTATTACCTATTTCTATTACTTGTAGTTATTTCATATTTCCTATTCTTTCCTTCTAGTACTTTATATTCTTATTCTAATTCATTTTCATTTTTTAGTTTCTAGTACATCTTGTATTCTTTTCTATTACCTGTCATATATGCTCTACCATGTATTTGGAACTTCTTTCAGAGTTTTGTACTTCGCTCTAATACTGAATGGATATATTTTTTACATGATTGGCTTGAGGAATATTGTCCCACTTACTACGAGCCACAGGATGGCAAATCATTAGAGGATACTTTCCTAGAGCAGGAGAACCTATTGCCAGTGACTGAGAAGGCTTAGACTTATATCTTGGATATTGTATTAGCCTTATTTTAGACTCATGGCGTGTGTATATATTATTTTGGGAGTTGCATTATGCCTAGACTTATAGTGTAAACTTGTGGATGTATTTATAATTCTTATTTCACCTTTTCTATTCCATATCGTGCCTTATCTTTCTTAGTTTGAGATTATGATTGAGTATTGATATCTTTATCATATTATTATACTCGTTCCTCCATTTAGAGTTGAGATGGCATGAAAGGTACCATGTATATATTATATAAGATGTTTAGATAGTATTATGGACCTAGATAGTGTTCTACGTCATTCTTACGACGTCTACTGGGGATAATTCACCATTCGTTCCCTTATTCCGGCTGCAGATATTGACACATTTTTAGTGGGATCCTATGTAGGTCAAAAGATCGTAAATAGCATAATTTCGTAGTGGTGCTCAGACTTAGAGTACTGCTATGAGCCTGTTTTAGTATATTGGCTGAGAGTATACTCAATCACAACTAGGAAAAATTTTCAAAATATCTGTTTTATTATCCTTATCAATTTGAATGCTTGTTTTACTTGAATAATTATGTCCTTCTTTGATGATACCGTATCTTACTTAATATTGATTCCTTTGTTTTAATCTATCTTCAAGATATCGCCAAAGACACGATCCCAATGCTCAGGCGCAATGTCAGCGAGGTCGATTACTTCGTCGCCTTAAAGGAGGGCACCAGCAGACACTGCTCCATCATCTCCAGCTCAGAGGGCGGCTTTATTAGTCCAGGTAGGTGTTAATGCAGCAGCTTTTGGGGATGCTCCAATCTAGAGGACGGTGCCTACAGCTTCAGAGGAGCTACCACCACCACTAGCAGTTGATCTGACATAGGTGTTTGCACTCTTTCAGTAGAATATGGAGGCACAGAGGGCCCAGGCTGAGGCCCAACAGCGCCAGTCTGAGGTCACGATGTAGGGTATTAAGAATTCTTACCAGCTTGAAATTGTCGTAGTCGAGAGAGTTGCCTTGGTCCAGCCAAGGTACCTCCACCTCAGATCATCCCACAGCAGCCGAGGCCGGGAACCATTATTGACTTCAAGAGGATAGGGTCCAAGGACTTTAGGGGCACTAAGGGGATTTTGTATATGGATGATTAGATCATGGAAATTGAGCGAAACCTATGGCTGGCATAGATTCCAATGAGCCTATAGGAGGAGGCAACAGCAAGCACTATGTTCGACATCGTATTAAGATGGTTCAGGACAAACCCGAGGATCACAGTACCAGGACTGACTTGGGAGGCTTTTATGGGGCTTTTCAAGGGTAAGTTCTTTTCGGATATAGCTATGAGTTCCCTGGAGAGTCAGTTCTAGGACCTCGTCCAGGGGAGCATGTTAGTGGACGAATACGCAGCGAAGTTCTATCGATTGGGTCACTTTGTGGAGGAAAATAATGCTCGAGGGAAGGCCCAAAAGTTTAGAAAGGGTCTAAACAGGGAGATCAAATCCTATAATAGCAGACATCATACCACAACATTTGAGGAGATCTTGGCACAAGTACAGTAGGCGGAGGATGATTTAGAGCTTGTCTCCAGAGGATGAGGGATCCTTCAGGAGCTAGCAGTAGTGTGGGCCCAGCAAAGTGGCCTCACTTTCAGAAGCAGCCTCAGAGACACTTCCAGCAGCCTTGGCAGTAGTTCTCCGTACCATCTAGAGCGCTAGTATAGTAAGCGCACCAGATTCAGAGGCCAGCTCAACCGGCTACTTTTTGCCTATTCTGTAAGAAGCCAGCACATGGATGGGATGCGTGCAGGATGATATTGGACCAGTATTTATTCTGCGGATCAGTAGATCACCAGTTAAGGGCTTGTCCTATGGCTCCACCTCGTCCAGCTAAGGGCGGAGCCCAAGCACAGAGAGCACCCACGAGACCACCACCGGGACAACAGAGAGAACCTCCAGTGCTGACACAGCAGCAGAGGTTCACACAATACCACCACTATCAAAGAGGTGCGCAGTAGGGGCGAGATTTTACCTTTATCATCAAGGAGGAGGATCCGGTTGGTGATGTCATCTCAGGTTCAGTCTATCTTGATTCATTTTCTGCTCATGCTTTATTTGATCCTGGTACTTCATATAGCTTTATATTTATATCTTTTGCTTTGAAGCATTATCTTGAGACTGAACTGTTGGCGAGGATATGCAAGATCATGACCGGGGGTAGCACTATTCTAGTTAGTTATGTTTGCAAGGATAGGAGAGTTTCTTTGGAAGGCCGAGAGTTGAGCGTATGTCTACTCGTAATGCCACTTTTGAGCTACGACATAATACTCAGGATGGATTGGTTGAATTAGCACCATGCTAGTATCTATTATCAAGGAGGCAATATTTTATTTAGACCGCCAGGAGACCTAGAGTTGAGTTCGTCAGAGGAGCAGCAGAGCAGCGGAGCAGAGCGAGGAACACTTTTGTAGAACTATGGTGGAAGAGCAAGAGCTGCCATATCCGTTGATTGCAGAGTATATGGACGTCTTTTCAGAGGATTTGTCTGGTTTGCCACCAGATAGAGATGTAGAGTTCTCTATAGACTTGGTGCCTGGTGTAGAGACAATATCATAATACATCTATAGGATGAACAACAACGAACTGGCAAAGTTGAAGAAGAAGGTGGATGAGTTGCAGGACAAGGGCTTCATCCGCTCTAGTTCATCACTGTGGTATGCTCCGGTATAATTTGTACCAAAGAAGGATAGGTCGATATGCATGTGTATTGACAACAGATATTTGAACAACCTCACTATCAAGAAAAAATATCCATTGCTGCAAATTAATGATCTGTTTGATCAATTGAGCGGAGCGAAGGTATTCTCCAAGATAGACTTGAGGTCAGAGTACCACCAGGTGAAAGTGAAGAAGGAAGATATTCTGAAGACAACTTTCAGGACACGGATCTGAGGAGGCTTCATCGTACTGTTCCACATAAATTATGTTAGGATCGGCGAGCTCATCCTCGAATTAGCGGACTTATCACTAAACCACCTCCAGCATGATCGGAATTACAATAGGTTAGGAATGGGCGCCACTGTCCCAAACATTGGGAGAAGAAAGCCTTTTTGTAGCAGATCTTAAAACAATAATGGTTGATGGGGTTTAGAGAAAATATCTTATCTGATTCCTCCAGCCTATTAGAATAAATTGAGTTATAGGCAGTTCGAGTTCTTGGTGATGTCGTTTGGGTTGACCAATGTCCCGACGGTATTCATGAACCTGATGAATAAGGTATTTCATTAGTACCTGGATCAGTTCATGGTGGTTTTTATTGATGATATATTTATATATTCGAAGACCCCAAAGTAGCATAAGAAGCACCTAAGGATAGTTCTGGGGATTCTTAGGAAGGAGAAGCTGTTTGACAAGATTTTAAAGTTTGAGTTCTTCCTTAATAAGGTTGAATTCCTCAGATATGTGATTACAGGGGATGGGATCTCAGTGGACCCGAAGAAGATATCAACAGTTGAGTCATAGTCTACCCCGAGTTCAGTGGCAGAGATCAGGAGCTTTCATAGAGTGGTAGGCTAGTATAGGAAATCTGTTCAGGACTTCTCCAGGATTATAGAGACAATAACTTGACTGGCCAGGAAGGATATACAGTTCGTCTGGACAGAGGAGTATCAGGCCAGCTTTGAAGAGCTGAAGAAGAGGTTGACTACAACTCCAGTATTAACTTTGCCATTGGGAAGATGAGAATTTTCTATATACAGTAATGCTTCAAATAAGAGTTTGGAATATATGTTGCAGAAGAATGAAAAATAATTGCCTATGCTTCCATGCAATTATGACTGCATGAAAAGAATTACCCTAGCTATGACTTGGAGTTGGTAGTGGTTATCTTTGCTCTTAAGCTGTGGAAACACTACTTGTACGGAGAGCGTTTGAAGGTCTTTACAGACCATAATATCTTGAAGTATATGTTTACACAGAAAGAGCTCAACATGAGGCAGCGGTGATAGTTGGAGTTGATGAAGAACTTCAATATTTCTTTATAGAACCATCCAGGGAAGGCCAACGTGGTCGTAAATACCTTGAGTAGATATCCAATGGCTATGTACTTGACGAGGGACAAATATTTATTGGCCGATCTTGATAGCTTGGGTATTGAGATACTAGTTCCTGGAGTTGTGGCCCAGATGTGGGGACTTCAGTTAAAATCAAATTTGATGGAGCATATTAGATCCGCATAGTTCGAAGATGAATCTCTGAGGAGCATTAGAGTGCAGGTCCGGATAGAATTAATAGAGGACTTCAGTATTGCGGAGGATGGATCATTGCAGTATGGTAACAGATTATATGTGCTGAGTGGAGCATTATACGAGAAGGATCTTTAGAAAGTGTATCGATCTCAGTACTCTATGCATCAAGGTACCAACAAGATATATAGAGACATGAGAGAGCATGTTTGGTAGTATGGTATGAAGCGAGAGGAAGCAAGCTTCGTATCCTGATGCTTGGTATGCCAGCAGGTAAAGCCGGAGAGACAGAGGCCAGGTGGATTGCTTTAGCCTTTATCCATTCCAAAGTGGAAGAAGGAGCATGTGACAATGGATTTTGTTTTAGGGCTTCGTTTCTAGAAGGTAAAGACGCAATTTGGGCCATCGTTGACAAGTTGACCAAATTGACCCACTTTTTGTCATTTTGGAAGCGACATTTACAACGATATCATCAACATAATACTCGACTATCTTGTGCAGATGTTCATGGAAGATGGTGCTCATATCTCGTTGGTATGTAGCACCTGCATTATTCAGACTAAAGGGCATGACTGTGTACCAATACACCCCTATCGGTGTTCTGAACGACGTGTGCTTCTCGACATCTGTAAACATCTTGATTTGATTATAGCCTGAGAACCCGTCCACGAAGGACATACGCTCAAAGACACAAGTTTTGTAAATCATTACATCTGTGATCGGGAGAAAAAACTCTTCCTTTGGTCATGTCTTGTTTATATCACGAAAGTCTTTGTAGATTCGGATCTTATTATTTTTTTGATGACAAGCACAATGTTAGCTACACAATCCGGATGTATCTTGTCGCGAAAAAAGCCGCTTGCTATCATTTTTTTTACTTCAGCCTCGATAGCGTTCATGATGTCCGGACGAAATCTTCGTTGTTGTTGCTTCACTAGTTTAGCATTCGATAAGATGTTGAGCTTGTGTATCACGTTTTGGGGGTCCAAACCTTGCATGTATTCATAGCTCCAAGTGAGGACATTAATATATTCTCTTATAAGCTGTAGCAAGGATTTACGATCTTTACCATACAAACTTTTGCTGATGAAAATAGGTTTCGGGAAGTATTTATTGCCCAGATCGACTTGTAAGAATTAGATTTCAATGGGAGGCTCTCGTTGTTCGAAATGTAACTCCTATTGTGATTCTAAGCATTGTGCCCATCGTTATACCTCAAAGAGTTCGGGCGTCTGGTCGTCGCCTTCTTCCAGATGATCGGCCAATATATTGACATATAACGTTTTCTTGAGAATTTATCCGATGCTTATATAGGAGTCCTAAGCGGAGGATTCTGAAGAATGTGAATGTATTTGATCTTCCACTTCTGAACCTTTGGGAGTTGATGATGGTATGACGTACCCCAGACCATGACGAGTTCGTTGGTAGTAGGCCTTGGATTTTCCCGTAGGGGCAAGAAGATACAGAGGAAGATGCCGGCCTTTTCCAAAATTTAGGACTTAGTCGCTTTTTAGGTTATAGCCCATGATCTGGATAATGCGCTTGGCTTGTAGACTGTAGCGATATATCTATATTTTATCGGCATCAGGTTTAGGTGCTTCTTGTCACGCCCCAGTCCCAAAATACCGAGGGACTGAGCACGTGATAATGGCCAGCAGCATGCACCGATGGACAAACCCAATTTAATGGATCCATCGAGCATACTTAAGCTGTATTACATTGTCTAGGGTTTACTAATCTCATCCACAAATTAAAGATAGCAATATCAGCATAATGGAAGATTAAACAACAACCAAATAAAGTAAAAATCGGAGAACAATCCGATATTAAGTCTGTTACAAGAGTTCTCAAAGACAGGAGATAAAGAGTTCATTTAAACAGGAATAAAGTTTATTTGCAATAAACTGAGCAGGGCGAAGCATTTGTTCAGGTGAAGTCCTCGGCGATCACCTCGTCCTCAGGTTCAAGTACTGCTCCGAGTAGTGCCCCTGTTCCGTACACCTCAGGGTAGCTCTCGTCTGCTATAACTGGAGAACAAAACCAGGTCCTCAGCGGGACGTAACAAGGTACAGAAGAATACGAGCCATAATACAGTGAATAAACATGCAAGTCAATCAAAATGTTAAACACAAGAGAAGCACAATAAATTAATAAGTCTAAGACAGTGGCATGCCGATGTTGCTATCAAACAAATCCGGGTAAATAATTAAACTAGCTAAGTGATCATGCAAGTTGAGAGTTATTATTCATACTCAGGCTGATACTACTACAGGATCAGTGACAAGAAACCATAGCAGTGTTTTCTCGAAGGGCCAGTACAGGTGCCAAAGCTCTGTGTCAGAGACTAGGACACTTCCAGATAACCAGATATATATATAATATAATCAGCCTTGATATGGTAATACTCTCCCCACCCAATGAATCTCACGTCACAGTTCTCAATGTTCATGTTACGCAAGATTAGAACTAATGCAGCTAGTCAGGATAAAACATAAAGCTCAAGTTATGAAATCTATATCCTAAACAAAATCCCCTTGAATAATCAGGAAGATTCTGTATCATGCTTTGTGTCAGGTGTCCTGGGGATAAAGTATTTGATAGGGAAAGTACCACAGTCACAGAATTTAAAGCAAGAGAATCAAAATGAATCAATAAACTGCATTTTATGGCAAGGTACACTTGCCTGGATTTCCTGTTTCAATTATAGCTCTGGCAATAGCTGGATCTGCAGACAGTACTCCGGCTGCTGAAACAAACATTACCATCAGATCCAGAAGATGTCAATCAGCTAGAAACGCCTGTCCTTGAGTCTAATTTGGAGTCAAGGGCAAAAACGTCATTTTCGGGTCAAGGCGGGGTCCAAATGTGGGCCGCTTTGCACCGAAAAACGCGTCAGGGTCAAAAGGTCTCAAAAACAGTCCAACTTAGTGTCAACAGGTCAGGAACGATGATACGAACCCAACGGAACTTCCAGAATTGGATTCCGATGAGCCGTTCTCAAAATCGCCCGTCGAGTGGAGCCTGTGGGGCCCACGACACGCGATTTTGTCAACGTTCTCAGAATCGAACCAAACTTGACCCACAGGACCAGCGTATTGCTACGAGTCCGATGGCGCAAGTTTCGTCTCGATCCGACGTGTGTACACTAAGTTACAGCGAGAATCAGAAGGGTCGGATACGGGGCGTTGTCCGCGGATACGCACTGATTCCGGTGTGCACGCACATCCAAATCAGCTTCTGCGAAATCCCGCACGTCCGTATCGACGACGCTGACGTATCGGTGAAGACCGCACGTGACCAAGTCGTCCCGTTTGGCGGGGCGTACCCAGTTCCGGGGTGAAACAGGGTCTGGTTTTTTCCTGTTTTTGGATCGCGGTGTGCGATCACCACAGGACGCGATGCCCCGAACGGTTTGTCCGAGCACCGAGAGGGTTACGCAGGGTTTGCAACGCAAAAGACGGAATTGAAAACGGGGTTACGAGTAAAAAGTTACGGGTACCTGAAGTGGGCTTGAAAATCAAATTTGAATCGTGTCCGACACGCGATTCACTGTGTCCGAGTCGAATCCTCTGTGTCTGTGTCTACTATGTCCTGCTGTGTCCGATTGGAAAATTAGGTTTTAGGGTTCAGTTTGCTGACGGAGCGGCGCAGGAGGACGGCGAGGCAGCGCTTGGCGAAGGTGGTGCGGCGGCGCACGGGGAGCAGCGGCGAGGTCAGGCGGCTCGGGCTGCGTCGTCGGCTCGTCGGCACTTGCACGGTGAGGCTGTGGCGGACTCGGGTGGAACGAGTTGCTGGAAAGAGAGAGGCAGTGGGGTGGCTGGCTAGGCGGAGGGCCGGAAGTGGGTGGTGGAGTAGAGGAGTAGGAGGAGGAAGTCGACGGCCGAGGGGGACCTAGGGATTCGGCTGGAGGCGGGCTTCTCGGCGGCGAGTCGAGCGGAGAGAGGGGAAACCTAGGCGGCCGGCCGGCGGGTTTATATAGAGGAATAGGGGAGGGGGAGCGCTGGCGGTTGCCGGAAGTCGAAGGGGAGAAGTCGGAGAAGAAAAGGCAGCCGGTGGGAAAGGAAATCGGAGCGGCGCGGCGGCCGTTCCGGCGGCGGGGGAAGGTCAGGGGTCGGGCGGCCGTTCGAATGGGAGAGAAGGGTTTGCGGGTTTGCGGGCGGTCGGGTTTCGGGTCTGATGAATCCGACCCGACCCGACAGCAATGCGGGCTGGGCCGGTGGGCTGACTGGGTGGGCCGGTGGGCTGATTTATTTATATAAAAAAAAAATAATTAATTCTTTATACAGTAAATAATTAAATACTTAAATAAATAATTATTTTTAGGGGTTTAAAAATTAGGTCCAGGGCCAAATAAATTCCAGAAAAATTACCCTAGGTCTAGATTTTCATTTTACACCATAAAATATTATTTTCATAATATTTTAATATTAATTAATAACATTTAAAAATTCATTAATAATTAAAGAACCTGGTTTTAAATTCAGAAAAATCACAGTAATTCCAGAAATGGTAAAAAATTCCAAATTTAAAATTCTTTGAAAATCAGGGGGATTACAATATACCCCCCTTAAGAGGATTGCGTCCTCGCAATCAAAGAATAACCGGTCAACAGAGATGACACGGTTACCAATTTTATTTGAATAAAGAAAATCAAGGTTCAGGGCTTGAACACATAGGGAAATCATTTCCCTAAGTAGAAATTATGCAATTTCCCAAATGTAGGAAATCTAGAAAATTACTGTTTTTATAAAACCAGGTTATTTTTTCAAAACTTATCAGGTTAACATTTTTAAAACAGTCTAGGTTATTATCAAGTTCAAATTATCAGGTTAACAATAGTTATCAATTATTAACAGGTTAAAGTTATCAAGTCAAGGTTATCAGGTCAAGTCTGGGGTCACGAACCAGCAGGCACAAACTACAGAAATGCTAGAAACGAAACAACTACAAAGACTTACTCGCATTAGCAACTCCTTGGTTCTGTGCTTCTCCCACAGTCATCGCGAAAACTTGGCCGCGTCCTTGAGGTGGTGCTCTCTGATGTTGCTGGACTTGCTGGTAGGGTGCTGCTTGATGTGCCAAGGGTGGCCTTGGTTGTTGTCCTCCTGGTGCTGGTAGAGCTTGTTGGTTCGCCCTTGGTGCTTCCCTACGATCAGGGCAGTCCTTCACTGCATGCTGTCTGGATCCGCAACCTAAGCACAGTCCGTGCTTACGTCTACACTCCTTCTCAACATGGCCTATCCTGCCGCAGTAATAACAAGTAGGAAGAGTCAGGGCTTTGGATGCAGATCCCTGTGGTGCTTGTTGCAGATGAGGTTTTTTGGCAGCTTCTCCATTGTTTGCTCTGGCTGGTACTGATGTGGAAGGCCTCTTCAGGTTGGATTCTCTCCTGGTGACGCGCTCCATGCGTCGAGCTGCAGCAAGGACGTCCGTGTACGAAGTTGGTGCGACAGATCCAATCAGTTTCTATAGTTCGATGTTGAGTCCGTCGAAAAACTTCTCGGCCTTCTCTTCTTCAGTCGGGATCAAGGTAGGAGCGAAGCGACTCAGACGAATGAACTCGGCGTTGTACTCTTCCACCGTCTTGGCTTCCTGGGTGAGGCGGTTGAACTTGTCCCTCAGTTAGGATCGAGCGATAGCAGGTATGTACATCTCCTGGAAGAGTCTGGAGAATTCTTCCCAAGTAACTCGGTCTGGTCCGAGCCTGGTCTCTTCGGATAGCCACCAGTGATGAGCATTGTCCGTCAATTGCATTCTGACGGCGGTCATCCAACGTTCCCTTGGTAGTTCAGCTGCTTCCAATTGATGCCGAATGTTGGTGAGCCATTCATGCACTTCTGTTGGTCCCTCCTTGCCAGAGAAAGTACGGGGCTTCAGCTGGCGGAAGTCTGTGATAGAGCCTGTTGGTTGCCGTCTAGCTGGTAAGTTGGCCTGCTCTAGTGCATTTACTAGGCTGTTCCTCAAGTACTCAGCTTCGCGACGTTGGGCTTCAGTTTGGACTTGTTGCTGAGCTTGCATCATTGCGAAGAACATCTGGAACATCTGCTGTCCGTCCATTGCTTGGCCTGGTGGAAAGGCAGGCATCTGAGGAGTGAACTGGGGCGGAGGTGGAATATCATCACGCCGAAATCTAGAAGATCGCGGATCTGCTTGTCTGCTTCGGTGAGTAGAGGGATCTCCACTCAATAGCGTCACTTCCTCTTCTCCGTAGATGGCTGCATCACCTATTGGTGTTCTTGCTGGAGTTCTGTCGTTTTCTCGTGAATCCATTACTCTGCATCAACAATAAACTATAAGAGGCGTACAGGAGTCAAGGCAAGATGCAATTTTTAAAATGAATACGATACAGATATCAAGAACGTTTTAGGCAAGTGGATGAGATCCTAAAACTTATCCTATCTTATTGCAGGCCTGTTCAGTTCCTAAGTTGAAACCGAACAATTTTAGTCGCGGACCTGCATGGGCCACCACAAAAACCATGTCACGCCCCAGTCCCAACATACCGAGGGACTGAGCACGTGATAATGGCCAGCAGCATGCACCGATGGACAAACCCAATTTAATGGATCCATCGAGCATACTTAAGCTGTATTACATTGTCTAGGGTTTACTAATCTCATCCACAAATTAAAGATAGCAATATCAGCATAATGGAAGATTAAACAACAACCAAATAAAGTAAAAATCGGAGAACAATCCGATATTAAGTCTGTTACAAGAGTTCTCAAAGACAGGAGATAAAGAGTTCATTTAAACAGGAATAAAGTTTATTTGCAATAAACTGAGCAGGGCGAAGCATTTGTTCAGGTGAAGTCCTCGGCGATCACCTCGTCCTCAGGTTCAAGTACTGCTCCGAGTAGTGCCCCTGTTCCGTACACCTCAGGGTAGCTCTCGTCTGCTATAACTGGAGAACAAAACCAGGTCCTCAGCGGGACGTAACAAGGTACAGAAGAATACGAGCCATAATACAGTGAATAAACATGCAAGTCAATCAAAATGTTAAACACAAGAGAAGCACAATAAATTAATAAGTCTAAGACAGTGGCATGCCGATGTTGCTATCAAACAAATCCGGGTAAATAATTAAACTAGCTAAGTGATCATGCAAGTTGAGAGTTATTATTCATACTCAGGCTGATACTACTACAGGATCAGTGACAAGAAACCATAGCAGTGTTTTCTCGAAGGGCCAGTACAGGTGCCAAAGCTCTGTGTCAGAGACTAGGACACTTCCAGATAACCAGATATATATATAATATAATCAGCCTTGATATGGTAATACTCTCCCCACCCAATGAATCTCACGTCACAGTTCTCAATGTTCATGTTACGCAAGATTAGAACTAATGCAGCTAGTCAGGATAAAACATAAAGCTCAAGTTATGAAATCTATATCCTAAACAAAATCCCCTTGAATAATCAGGAAGATTCTGTATCATGCTTTGTGTCAGGTGTCCTGGGGATAAAGTATTTGATAGGGAAAGTACCACAGTCACAGAATTTAAAGCAAGAGAATCAAAATGAATCAATAAACTGCATTTTATGGCAAGGTACACTTGCCTGGATTTCCTGTTTCAATTATAGCTCTGGCAATAGCTGGATCTGCAGACAGTACTCCGGCTGCTGAAACAAACATTACCATCAGATCCAGAAGATGTCAATCAGCTAGAAACGCCTGTCCTTGAGTCCAATTTGGAGTCAAGGGCAAAAACGTCATTTTCGGGTCAAGGCGGGGTCCAAATGTGGGCCGCTTTGCACCGAAAAACGCGTCAGGGTCAAAAGGTCTCAAAAACAGTCCAACTTAGTGTCAACAGGTCAGGAACGATGATACGAACCCAACGGAACTTCCAGAATTGGATTCCGATGAGCCGTTCTCAAAATCGCCCGTCGAGTGGAGCCTGTGGGGCCCACGACACGCGATTTTGTCAACGTTCTCAGAATCGAACCAAACTTGACCCACAGGACCAGCGTATTGCTACGAGTCCGATGGCGCAAGTTTCGTCTCGATCCGACGTGTGTACACTAAGTTACAGCGAGAATCAGAAGGGTCGGATACGGGGCGTTGTCCGCGGATACGCACTGATTCCGGTGTGCACGCACATCCAAATCAGCTTCTGCGAAATCCCGCACGTCCGTATCGACGACGCTGACGTATCGGTGAAGACCGCACGTGACCAAGTCGTCCCGTTTGGCGGGGCGTACCCAGTTCCGGGGTGAAACAGGGTCTGGTTTTTTCCTGTTTTTGGATCGCGGTGTGCGATCACCACAGGACGCGATGCCCCGAACGGTTTGTCCGAGCACCGAGAGGGTTACGCAGGGTTTGCAACGCAAAAGACGGAATTGAAAACGGGGTTACGAGTAAAAAGTTACGGGTACCTGAAGTGGGCTTGAAAATCAAATTTGAATCGTGTCCGACACGCGATTCACTGTGTCCGAGTCGAATCCTCTGTGTCTGTGTCTACTATGTCCTGCTGTGTCCGATTGGAAAATTAGGTTTTAGGGTTCAGTTTGCTGACGGAGCGGCGCAGGAGGACGGCGAGGCAGCGCTTGGCGAAGGTGGTGCGGCGGCGCACGGGGAGCAGCGGCGAGGTCAGGCGGCTCGGGCTGCGTCGTCGGCTCGTCGGCACTTGCACGGTGAGGCTGTGGCGGACTCGGGTGGAACGAGTTGCTGGAAAGAGAGAGGCAGTGGGGTGGCTGGCTAGGCGGAGGGCCGGAAGTGGGTGGTGGAGTAGAGGAGTAGGAGGAGGAAGTCGACGGCCGAGGGGGACCTAGGGATTCGGCTGGAGGCGGGCTTCTCGGCGGCGAGTCGAGCGGAGAGAGGGGAAACCTAGGCGGCCGGCCGGCGGGTTTATATAGAGGAATAGGGGAGGGGGAGCGCCGGCGGTTGCCGGAAGTCGAAGGGGAGAAGTCGGAGAAGAAAAGGCAGCCGGTGGGAAAGGAAATCGGAGCGGCGCGGCGGCCGTTCCGGCGGCGGGGGAAGGTCAGGGGTCGGGCGGCCGTTCGAATGGGAGAGAAGGGTTTGCGGGTTTGCGGGCGGTCGGGTTTCGGGTCTGATGAATCCGACCCGACCCGACAGCAATGCGGGCTGGGCCGGTGGGCTGACTGGGTGGGCCGGTGGGCTGATTTATTTATATAAAAAAAAAATAATTAATTCTTTAAACAGTAAATAATTAAATACTTAAATAAATAATTATTTTTAGGGGTTTAAAAATTAGGTCCAGGGCCAAATAAATTCCAGAAAAATTACCCTAGGTCTAGATTTTCATTTTACACCATAAAATATTATTTTCATAATATTTTAATATTAATTAATAACATTTAAAAATTCATTAATAATTAAAGAACCTGGTTTTAAATTCAGAAAAATCACAGTAATTCCAGAAATGGTAAAAAATTCCAAATTTAAAATTCTTTGAAAATCAGGGGGATTACACTTCTGTAGGGAGGTCTCAATGATGTTCTTCCTTTCCGAATATTATGGGTTTGTCACTTCTCCTTGTTGCCGTCACTATGAAATAGGTGCCTTGATTTAGGAGGATTCAGTTAACTGTGTATGTGGTAGTTATTTGTGTATGCAGTTGTAACCCTATACTATGTTCTAAGGAATACATTGTACTTAAATGTGCAACATCAGAGTAGTTCAAAGATAACCCTTCATTAATAAAGTACGATATCTTGTCCACAGGGATTACATCATCTAGGGAAGGGATGTCAGCATTGGCGACCATGTATTCTCCCAGTTTGTCTTTCCCGAGTTTTGCTTCCACTATGAGTGCCGACTTTGGAGGCTTTTGGCGAAGCTTTACGACCAAAGGCAAAGAGGTAGTAACGGGTATTTTATCCTTTTTTGGTGATCAACTCGATCTTCGTAAACGAACGACCAAAGGTTCCGACACCTTCTTGTAAAGTTTTATTACGAGGGGAGGAGCCGTGTTAGGGGCCCGACCATTAAGACGGATCCTCAAGGGTTCATCTGGTGTGGTAACATCCTCTGCTTCATTGTCAGCATCATTAACATCTTTGTCTTGGTGGACTGGATTATAAAGGATCGAGTCAGAGTAATATTCTTTGACCGCTTTGAATGGATCGACATCGGTGAATTACGTCCTAACGGTGCCGTGATCGTCAAAGTATTTTAAGCATTTGTGCAGATTTGACGGTATGATCATGTACTCATATATCCAGGGATACCCTAACAAGACATTGTAAGATATATCTACGTCTATGATGTAGCAAGTGACCTTGGTTCTTAAGTCGCAAATCTGACACTTTAAGCGAATCTTTCCCAGAGGGCAGCTTCTATTAAAGATACTAATTGCGGTATTGGTCACTGCCAGCCGATGCATTAGGATTCCCAAGGTATGAAGTAGACTTTGTGGGATAAAACTTATAGATGAACCAGGGTCAATGTGCAACTGATCCACTTTAATGGCTCTGATATACCCTGTATAGTACAGAAGGCGATCGTGCATGTTGTAGTACCCTATTCCTCCTTTTTGGGAAGTGCGACTAAGAAATACTTGGTATCTTTCGATCAGAACAGATTAAATCAAGATCATTTTCTCATTATAGATTGGATTCTTTGGAATCAAGTCCCACATTCAGCGGATCATGCCTCAATAAAGGAATCGATGATAGAGTTACGAGGGACCTTTTCGTTGTGCTGGTTTCTTTGTCCATTTTTGATGCCACTTGGTTGCTTTCTTATTGGTTTTATGACTTGCATTTTCATGAACTGTCATGCCCCAGTCCCAAAATATGTAGGACTAGGACACGTAAGCATGCCAGCCGTATGTATATGGCAACTCCAATATATGGATACCATGATACACACGTACGTTGTAATATGAACAATAATTCACAAGTGGTAACTATCACAAGTCACAGGATATAATCTAAATATCATCCACAGAAAGCAAATGAATAAATGAATAACCCATATATATGAAACTAGATCTTAATATAAAGTATCTAAAGATGATAGTCGGACGGAAACAAATCTACTACCAACTAGAACAAAGAATAAACAAGACAAATACAATGTAAGTACCACAACTATCAACCACGGAGACTCGAAGAAAAGACCTGCTCGGAATATAAGTAACCAGTCCGGATCTACTGTAAACCCCCTCACCCAAAATTAGGTCTACTTGGCATAGATAGAGAAACTAGGGCTAGTTTGAACCCAAATAGAAATAGAACACGGTATTTATTAAAATTTGTATTGTTCATGACACGTAGAGCACCTTACTATTGCTTCGATAATTGGAGCACTACAATAGCCATTGCCTTCCTACAAATTTTACAATCTTGTCCTAGACAGGCCTGCCTACTATTCTGACCTTTGTGTATCTTATAATTATGCTTTCATGTGCTACATTTCAGTCACACAACATTCATCGCAGATGTTATCATTTAATTTTAAATAATTCTAACATTGTACCCTTGTGGGTTCCAATCGAAATTGGAGGCACAATCTTGACCCATTTTGTGCAACCCAAATTTTATTAATATTCTGCACTGAATCCTCTACGTCTATGACATTCGTGCCCCACCTAATTTTATTCTCATGTACTTCAAATTAATTTTGGAATACCTTACGCGATAATTTTAATTAATTAAAATCCAATTTCTGTCTTTGTGTAATTCACCAATTGTTGGACGCTTCTATGCAAAAATGTATTGAGGTGTCCCCACCATTGGATAATATATGAAGAAATTCAACTTTCCCCTTTATAGGAATTTTCCCATAATTTTCGGAATGTACAACGCGCACATCGTCCCCCATTTAAATTCTAGCCTTGTATTTAATTAATGTAAATTATAGCCCTCCCAAACATCCCCATGTGAGGCCAAGGCCCAACCCAAGAGGATGTTGACCAAAGTCAAATTTTCTAGGTCAACCTCAAGCCAACCGTATTTTCCATACATTATATAATCTCTTTCCCCTTTTCTATTTTCCCAAAACCTAAAATTTAATTCCAACCGACCCCCCTTTACCATTACTGTTCCTCCCTTCCTTCAACCGATCGCCGATCCCTGCCTTCTCCCCAAGCCACCCGCAACGGAGTCCAGAGTCGCCGGAGCTCTGGCCCCTCGCCTCTCCTTCACCCGCCGGAGTACCCCGCCGGTGCTCGACCGGAATCCCACTGCCCAGCACCACCACCACCATTATCACCTCGACCTGTCCTTCCTCCGCCCTCGCCGACGACCTCGACTTTACTCTATCTCACCATCGATACCACTGCACCATGCCTGAGTGTATCCCGACCTCAATTGACCGTCTTCCCCGATGGGATATCAGCCTCCGACCGCCTGCACACTTTCCCGACCAGTATCTCGACGATAACCGTCGCCTGAACGACGACCCTGGCTCAACTCCTCCGCCTGAGAACCCAACACATCGATCGCCCAGCCATCCTCGACCCCGTTCGCTTGCAAGCAGAGCACAACCCCTTATCCTTCTCTCCCCTCCTTCCTCAGGTGATCGACTGAACGTCCCCCCTTTTCCTGCTCCTCTCCTCCCTGTCATCAATACTCCCCTGGCCGGACCTTTTCTCCCCTGGACGGACTCTGGTAGCCCACGATCAACATCATCATCATCATCTCAATCCATCATCATCATCATCATCATTCATTCTCAACACATAAACCCTAATCATCCCTTAAATTATTACATCTTCACCCTAATCATTGCCTCGTCATCATCATTATCACCATCATCCTCGTCATCACCATTATCTACATCACCATCTTCGTCATCTGTAATCATCATTATCACCTCCATCGTTATCGTCATCCATATCGTTGCCATCATCATCGTCGTCGTAGTCATCACCTTTACCATCATCATCGCCATCATTGTTGTCGTCATCAACTTAACTATCATCATCATCGTCGTCATTATCATCGTCGTTATCATCATCGTTGTTATCTTAATTATCATCGTATCATCATCAATACCCCATTATCCCAGTCACCATCTACATCATCCTCCTCACCTCATTACCTAATCACCATAATCAGTATCACCCTTAACAATCACCCTTAGCAACCTCCATCATCTCACCCTCGTCATCGTATTTATCGTGGACCATCACCCTTGCCAGACAACCCGCAACAGTCACCCCTGATTCCTGTAACTGTGCATGCTGACCCCGAAGATCTGTTAGATTTATCTGCACAACTTTAGGAGCAGGTTATTGGTGCTACATAGCCTTCTTGTCAAGTAAGTATACCTTGCTTTGTTGTATTGTTTAAATTCTGTATTATTAGCTGCATATTTATTATTTTAATTATGCACGTCCGAGAGAGACTCGGGTGTAGTCAACGAATGCGTTGACGTTAGGACTTGTGTCTGACCTAGTGTCTAGTAGACCCACCTAAAGTTGTGGAGTTATTGGTATGACTCCCAGGCCTTGACATATTTCTTACAAATGTTATGATTCTTATATAGGGTACTGACTTAAGTATTTGGTTGGCCACCTGTACGTGTAGGTCATGCAACGGATAGGGTATAGCTGCTAATAGTGATGCATGTTAGAAGACTTAGCAGTTATTAGTAGGCGGATCATAGACTGTCATGATACAATAGCCCAATCCTTTTTCTTGTTTGGTTGTAAGGTTGGACTATTGTTCTAATGATAGACTATGAGCCAGAGTTACGACGCTGATGCTTGCACTTCGGCGTAGTAGCTAAGGCATATTATGGATACAACATGCATAGATTATTGGACGGGGAGGACGACTAGTAGGCATATGGGATACCCACCTCCTTTATTGCAGATACCACACTTTCGGAGTGATACGGACGTATATATTATTGCAGATACCACGTCCCTTGGAGTATTGGACGTTATATATATACAGATACCTCATTCTCCAGAATGATTGACGTTACAAATACCATACTCTAGAGGATGTTGGACGTTATGCCTACGCCCACCCATACGTACCAATGTTATCCTCATATTGTATTCACTTAGATGGTTAGGTCACCCTTCAGTTTTTACAGTATTTACTTTATGGCATGCTTCTATGTATCTTGTTATATCCCTCTGAGAACCTGGTCCCTTTCCAGGTATAGATGTTCATGAGTATTCGTAGGAGCGCAGATCCGGACTAGCTACGTATGTTGTGATGGGGTCTTCTCTTCGAGCCGTGATTGTTGGTTGATATTCTTATATTGTATTTATTATGTTTATCTTATATTCTGGTTCGGTAGTAGATTTATTTCCATCTGACTACCATCATTAGATACTTTATATTGATATCTAGTTATAGATATTGGTTATTCGTTTATATATGATTTCTGTGGATAAGATTTAGTTATGCCATGTGACATATATATTTATCACTTGTGAATTATTATTCATATTACAGCGTACGTGTGTTATGGTTTCCATATATCAGAGTGCCATATTCATACGGCTAGCATGCTTACGTATCCTAGTCCTATGTATTTTGGGACTGGGGCGTGACATGTTTTTGTGGTGGCCTATGCAGATAAGAGCATATTGTCTCGGTTATGTTACTGTACCGAGCAAGCCTGCACCTAGAAATAGAGTATAGGATCTTATCCATATTTGACTATGACTCATCCTTTTTCTATAATCGTTTTATTTAAATAATTGCATCCTACTTGATTCATGTGCTTCCCTAATAGTTTCCTGAGTATAGCCTTCTCCTAGAATATAGAAGTCTCTGTTGCTAGACGAAAAAGTAGGGTAACCCTCCTATTAAGAGTACAACTAGGATAATGACACATCACTAAGTTAGAATACTTAATGAACCTTAGCGTCCCTAACCTATAGAATAATTTACTATTATCCCTCGATATGTTTATAATTGACTAGAGAGTAGTATAAATACTACTAGAGCTAGTTAGAGATTTGACCCTAATGTTTGACCCTAGTATTGAGGAACCAATAGAAATCCAAGATCGAATGTTAGGACTGAACCTAATTCGCATAGTGAGATAGTGTTAGGAAACTATAAATATAGATCATTGTCTTGATATTAGCAGAGAGTACCTTAGGAAGCCCAGAGCAACTAATATGACATTCCCCTTGATTATACCTCAAACATGAAGATTTGCTCGCCACCTTCCCGTTAGGAAACCATGATATTATCTTGAGTCCCTCTATTTTAATTGCATATCTTGTTCCTTTGTAAACTTAGCGCTCTCTATAATTGTGCGACGACTAATTATGTTTTTCTATTCTTCATCTTCCAATTCGTGCCACCTAACCTTTCTGATTTCAGTCCAAGTGATATCCCTTTATGTTAAGGATATATAGTTTGCTAGGATGATAATTATAATCTTGAACTTTAAATTTTGTGCTTGGTAGTTAGAATTTGATAGTTTGAGTTGTTCCTTTAGATTGTGATCTGATTATTCTTCGTTTTAAATCACATAACATGTACCCTACCTCAATATAGATTATATCCTCTTTTTTCTTGAAGGCCAGCAACTTTTCCATTCATACTATTGACACTTGTTCTACAAGCACTATAATTAAGACTTATGATGGTCATTACCTATATAATGCAACAGGAGACCCTAATAAGTACCTAGTTCTTTTTCGTATATACCCCAGTAAGAGTTTATACCTTGTTATTTTGTAGGATCCCCTTAAGACTATCACAATATTAGTTAATATTTTTTTTAAGTTGGGTAGTATGCTTCATAACCTAGTAACACATAGTCCTCTTGCCCCATTAATGTAGTGTAACTGAATGACATAAACTGTAGACTTGCATGAGAAGATAATGTTTATTCAGACTGTAGAACTTAGAGGCCCATACCCCTATTTTGTCGACTAAGCGACCTAGACAAGGAGTTAGTATGAAAAATATAGAGATTGTAGAGTCTTACTTGTTGTTTGTTTTATTTTGTTTTTGTGAACTTGAATTATTTTGTACCTCCTTTCTTCAAAATCCAGCGTATTTATATTTTCTAAACTACCGTGACTTATGCTGCTATTTTATAGCCTAGTTTTGCAAGCTTATTCTTTTAGCAAGCTTATTTATGACATATATGTTATTAGGGATGCCTACTAATACATTGTCTAAATCAGAATCAGTGTATTAGGGTCTGGATAACCTTAGTGCGCTTGGTTCGCTCTTCGCATGACTACTTTACGTGGATTGAGATATATAATTGACTAGTAGACGAATATACCTACCTCTAGACATGTCGGAGCATATTGTATCGGGTACATAACTGTTCTAATATGAACGTAAGAATAGGAATTTACCAAAATAGGATTTTAATCCACAACCGCCCTGACAACTCTTTTTTTTGAATTCTTTAATCTCCTTGGACCTCGTACTTGTATTATATTACCATCCCCTTGAACTCTTTATTATTGTTCTCCGTCTTCCCTTATTTCGGAAAGACGAATCTCGTTCTTAGTATAAGTTTGACATACAAAGAGTACTAGATAAATACCATAGGCCAATCATATTACTAGATGATTGCCTTTTATAGTTGATTAAGGGTATATCATAGGTGATATATTGGGTGTTTAAATTTTTGAGGATTGAGTAACATGATTAAGTAAATTTGAGCAGTAAGAGTTCTTAAATGTAAGAGCCTTATGGGATAGACGGGTAAATTCTAAGTTGGGTAGCAGTTGCATAGTCAACTTGAGAGAAATTTCTTCTAGATTGTGATCGAGCAAAATTAGATTGAAAGATTCAAGTCATTTTAATTTTTAGAATTTTGGAAGAATGATTAAGATGATGAGGATCGATGAATTTAAAAAAAAAGGGATATGACGAACCAAATATTTATACTTTGAGCACTTGACTTAAATTTGGAGTATTGAAGGTTGAATCATCGATTTAAATCTGGAGAAAAATAAAATAGAACTCTAAATATGAACATGGTCGGATTGAATTCCAAATTCGATGATTTGAATTAAGAATTAAATTTTTGAGTGTTGGATCACCTATTGGAAATATCAAGAATGTAAATTGAAAGTAAAATCTGAAGAGTATGGAATTCATAAGTTAAAAATAGAAATAATATTTGATTATAATTGCTTTCTAGAGAAGATTATGATAGTTGGAGATTGCGAGATAAATTTTGATTTGGGATGCTATATAAATTTGAATTAGATTTGGATAAGGATTATTTAATTTGAAAATCGAGAAGATAGTGTAATATGTTGAAGTTGATCTAATCAATGGTTAATCTAATTTAAAAGTGATTGCGATGGATTTGAATAAGTTTTAAATTTTTAGAAGAGATCACGATTGACTTGCCTGATGTACACATGTGAAGGATTTAAACCAAATTATGCCTTATTTTAATTTCAAGGACGAAATTATTTTTAAGTTGGGTAGATTGTATATCTCCTCACCCAAAATTAGGTCTACTTGGCATAGATAGAGAAACTAGGGCTAGTTTGAACCCAAATAGAAATAGAACACGATATTTATTTAATTTTGTATTGTTCATGACACGTAGCGCACCTTACTGTTGCTTCGATAATTGGAGCACTACACTAGCCATTGTCTTTCTAGAAATTTCACAACCTTGTCCTAGACAGGCCCGCCTACTATTCTGACCTTTGTGTAACTTATAATTATGCTTTCCTGTGCTATATTTTAGTTGCACAACATTCGCCACAAACGTTATCATTTAATTCTAAATAATTCTAACTTTATACCCCTGTGCGTTTCAATCGAAATTGAAGGCACAATCTTGACCCATTTTGTGCAACCCAATTTTTATTAATATTCTGTACTAAATTCTCTACGTCCGTGAAACTCGTGCCCCACCTAATTCTATTCCCATGTACTTCTAATTAATTCCGGAATACCTTGCACGATAATTTTAATTAATTAAAATCCAATTTTCGTCTTTATGCAATTTTTCAATTGTTGGGCACTTCTATGCAAAAATGTATTGGGGTGTCCCCACCATTGGACAATACATGAAGAAATCAACTTTCCCCTTCTTAGGAATTTTCCCATAATTTTTCAAAATATACAACGTGCACATCGTCCCCCATTTAAATTCTAGCCTTGTATTTAATTAATGCAAATTATAGTCCTCCCAAACATCCCCATGTGAGCCCAAGGCCCAACCCAAGAGGATGTTGACCAAAGTCAAATATTCTAGGTCAACCTCAAGCCAACCCTATTTTCCATACATTATATAATCTCTTTCCCCTTTCTATTTTCCCAAAACCTAAAATTTAATTCCAGCCGACCCCCCCTTACCATTTTTGTTCCTCCCTTCCTTCAACCGACCGCCAATCCCTGCCTTCTCCCCAAGCCACCCTCGCCGGAGTCCAGAATCACCTGAGCCCTGGACCCTCGCCTCTCCTTCACCCGCCGAAGTACCCCGCCTGTGCTCGACCGAAATCCCGCTGCCCACCACCACCACCACCATCACCATTATTACCTTGACCTGTCCTTCCTCCGCCCTCGCCGACCCTGCCGACGACCCCGACTGCACTCCACCTCGCCATCGACACCTCTATACCACGCCTGAGTGCATACCGACCTCAGCCGACCGTCTTCCCCGACGGGATAATAGCCTCCGACCGCCTGCACACTTTCCCGACCAGCATCTCGACGATAGCCGTCGCCTGAACGACGACCCTGGCTCGACTCCTCCTCCTGAGAACCCAACACCTCGACCGCCCAGCTATCCTCGACCTTGTTTGCCTGCAAGCAGAGCACATCCCCTTATCCTCTTCTCCCCTCCTTCCTCAGGTGATCGACTGAACGTCCCCACTTTTCCTGCTCCTCTCCTCCCTGTCATCAATACTCCCCTGGCCGAACCTCCCCTCCCCTGGCCGAAATTCGGTAGCCCACGATCAACATCATCATCATCATCTTAAACCATCATCATCATCATCATTCATTCTCAACACATAAACCCTAATCATCCCTTAAATTATCATATCTTTACCCTAATCATCGCCTCATCATCATCATTATTACCATCATCCTCGTCATCACCATTATCCACATCACCATCTTCATAATCTGTAATTATCATCATCACCTCCATCGTCATCGCCATCCATATCGTTGCCATCATTATCGTCGTCGTAGTCATCACCTTCACCATCATCATCGCCATCGTCGTTGTCGTCATCACCTTAACTATTATCGTCATCGTCGTTATTATCATCATCGTTATCATCATCGTCTTACCTTAATCATCGTCGTATCATCATCAACACCCCATCATCCCAGTCACCATCTGCAGCATCCTCCTTACCTCATCACCTAATCACCATAATGAGTATCACCCTTAATCATCACCCTTAGCAACCTCAATTATCTTACCCTCATCATCGTATTTATTATGGACCGTCACCCTTGCCAGACAACCAGCAACAGTCACCCCCGATTCCCGTACCTGTGCATGCTGACCATAAAGATCTGTTGGATTTATCTGTGTGACTTCAGGAGCAGGTTATTGGTGCTACGCAGCCTTCTTGCCAGGCAAGTATACCTTGCCTTGTTGTGTTTAAATTCTTTATTATTAGATACATGTTTATTATTTTAATTATGCACATCCGAGAGAGACTCGGGTGCAGTCAACGAATGCGTTGACGTTAGGACTTGTGTCAGACATAGTGTCAAGTAGACCCACCTAAAGTTGTGGAGTTATTGGTATGACTCCCAGGCCTTCACATATTTATTACACGTATTGTGAGTCTCATATAGGGCACAGACTTGCGTATATGATTGGCCACCTGTACGTGTAGGTCGTACAACGGATATGGTATAGCTACTAATAGTGATGCATTTTAGAAGACTTAGTAGTTATTAGTAGGCGGAGCATAGACTGTCGTGATACGATGACCCAATCCTTGTCCTTGTTTGGTTGTAAGGTTGGACTATTATTCTAACAATAGACTATGAGCCAGAGTTACGATGCTGATGCTTGCACTTCAGCTTAGTAGCTAAGGCGTGTTGTGGATACAACATACATAGATCATTGGGCGGAGAGGACGACTAGTAGGCGTATGGGACACCCACCTCCTTTATTGCAGATACCGCACTCTTCCGAGTGATACAGACGTATATATTATGCCAGATACCACGTCCCTTAGAGTGTTGGACGTTATATATAGAGATACCTCATTCTCCAGAATGATGGATGTTACATATACCACACTCTAGAGGACGTTGGACGTTATGCCTACGCCTACCCATACCTACCAAAGTTTTCCTCACATTGCATTCACTTAGATGGTTAGGTCACCCTTGAGTTTTTACAGTATTTACTTTATGGCATACTTCTATGTATTTTGTTATATCCCTCTGAGGACCTGGTCCCTTTCCAGGTGTAGATGTTTATGAGTATTCGCAGGAGCGCATATCAGGACTTGCTACGTATATTGCGATAGGGTCTTCACTTCGAGCCGTGATTGTTAGTTGATATTCTTATATTGCATTTATTGTGTTTATCTTATATTCTGGTTCGGTAGTGGATTTGTTTCCATCTGACTACCATCATTAGATATTTTATATTAATATCTAGTTATAGATATTGGTTATTCATTTATATATGATTTCTGTGGATGAGATTTAGTTATGCCCTGTGACATATATATTTACCACATGTGAATTGTTATTCATATTACATCGTACGTGTGTTATGGTTTTCATATATTGGAGTGCCATATTCATACGGCTGGCATGCTTACGTATCCTGGTCCTACGTATTTTGGGACTGGGGCGTGACATCTGCGCTCCTATGAATACTCATGAACATCTACAAATGGAAAGGGACCAGGTCCTCAGAGGCACATAACAAGATACATAGAAGAATGCCATAAAGTAAATACTGAATAAATAAAGGGATGCGCTAACCATCTAAGTGAATGCAATTTGAGGACAACTTTGAGTGTATGGGAAAGTGTAGGCTAAACATATGCTGACATAATTTACCAATCGTGACAACTGGCTAGTATATGCCACATATGCCCCCATACAAGGGCGCTGTAATATAATAACGTCCAGCTTCGAAGAGCATGGCAACTGCATAATATAACGTCCATATCGCTCCAAAGAACGTGGCATCTGAATAGTATATAACATCCATATCGCTCCGAAGAATGTGGCAACTGTATAGTATATATCGTCCATATCGCTCCGAAGAATGTGGCATCTGTATAGTATATATCGTCCATATCACTCCGTCGAGTGTGGCATCTGAATAAAGGAAGTGGGTATCCCATACGCCTACTAGTCGTCCTCCTTGCCCAATGATCTATGCATGTTGTATCCACAACACGCTTAGCTACTACGCCGAGGCATTATAACTCTGGCTCATAGTCTATCGTTAGAACAATAGCCCAACCTTACAACCAAACAAGGACACAGATTGGACCTTCGTACTATAATAGTCTATGCTTCGACTACTAATAACTGCTAAGTCTTCTAACATGCATTACTAATAGCAGTTATTCCCTATCCGTTGTACGACCTACACGTACAGGTGGCCAACCGCATACGCAAGTCCGTACCCTACATGAGACTCAAAACATGTATAAGAAATGTGTCAAGGCCAGGGGAGTCGTACCGATAACTCCATAACTTTAGGTGGGTCTACTAGACACTAAGTCAGACACAAGTCCTAACGTCAACGCCTTCGTTGACTTTACCCGAGGCTTCTCGGACGTGCACAGTTATATAATCTAAAAAATAAACATACAACTAACAATATAACTGAATTTAAACAGTACAATGAGGCAATGTATACTTGCCTCGCAAGAGAGCTGCAAAGTGTAACGTCCAGATATCAAACACCAAATGTCAGAAACTACGGTCTCAGAATGAACGTCTCCGGATGCTAAAATAAACATCACCAACGTTCCCAGAATAAGCGAGATAGTCAGAAAGTACTACCCTTAAGTCCAATTTGGACACAGGGGCAAAACGGTAATTTTGGGTCAAAGCGGGCTTTAGAGGTGGGCCACTTTGCATCGAAAAGTGTACCAAGGGTAACAGTCTCTTAATGGGATAAATTATAGGTCAAACGTCCAAATATGGATTCCGGTGAACCGAACACAATTTCGTCCAAAAAGTCAATCGTGGGTCCCGCTAATAGGCGACTTGGTCAACTGTCTCAGAATTGCATAAAAATTGGGTCATAGGACCAGCACGATACCACGAGTCCATTGGCATAAGTTTTGTCGTATTCTGACCAGCATGAACTAAATGGCGCAGGGTTTTGTAAAAGTCACGATACGGAAAATTTTTGCGGATACGGGCTAATTTTGACGCGCACACGCATCCAAATTAGTTTTTGTAAAAGCCCACATGTCTGAGTATACCGTGCACACCTTTCGGTACACTTGGTGCATGATGAGGCGGTCCCATTTGGCGGGGCGCGCTCCGTATCACAAATTTTTGTGTTTTGAAAAACAGATTTTTATGGGTTTTCATCCTAATTTAATTCTTCATACAGCATCAAATAAAATAATATAATTGACAGAAAATAATCTAGGTTAGGTGGTCTTCACATAGCAAGAAGAAAAACTAAATTCGGATCTCTGTGGTGGGAGATACGAGTCCATAAACAGGGGTGGTTGCAACAGATTTTCTGAGATTAAATGTCGCAGTTTTTTCTCGACTTGGCGTCGATATTTATCTAGGTTTGTGCACCTGCACGATGGAAACTAATCTACGAGATTGGAAGAGGGATAGGTCAGAATTATATCGGTAAAGACGGGGTTGAGTTTGGTCTAGCGGTGGCACGAAAATCGGGTCCTGAATAGTGGTACATCGCTGTCTAGACTGTAGTCGCGGGGTTGTGCACGCGAACGACGATGCGGCACTGTGCTGTCGAGGCTGGGTGGCGGTCAGGCTAGGTCTCGGCGGCACAGTTGAGAGGATGAAGAGACGGTTTAGCGTTAGGGTTTTGCTTACTGTGTGATATATATAGGCGGGTTCGGGTTTGGGGACTTCCGCGCGGGTTGGGAGTAGCTGCCGCTGTTGTTATTTCTTAATAACGGGTAGGGTAGGGCTTAGGGCTATTGGGTAGGGTCAGTTTTGGTTAGTAATTAGGGTTTGGGTTTGATTCATTAAGAATTTTATTTTATTTTTTTCTTATTCCTTTTTATTTCTTTTCTAATTTGAATTTAAATAGAAAGTCTCTAGATAATATCATGGTTTCCTAAGGGGAATGTGGTATGCTAATATCTGTGTTCGAGGTTTAATCGAGAAAAATGTTATATTTATTCCTCTTGGCTTCCTAAGGTATTGTTCGGCTACTATAAAACAAGAAGCTAAAGTTATAGTTCTCTAGTACTATCTTACCATGAAAAGCTAGGTTAGCCCTAATATTTAACCTTATGTTTCTATTTGTTCCTCAATACTAGGGTTAAACATTATGGTCAACTTTCTAACTACTCTAGTAGTGTCTATACCACTCTCAAGTCTTCATACATATATCGAGGGGTAATGGTACATCAATCTATAGGTAAGGGGTGCTAGGGTTTCATTAGATGTTCTAAACTTAGTTATGTGTCAATACTCTAGTTGTATTCTTAATAGGAAGGTTACCCTACTTATTATCTAACAACAGGAACTTCTATATTCTAGGAGAAGGCTACACTCAAGGAACTAATAGGGAAGCACATAAATCAAGCAGGATGCAATTATTCAAATGGAATGGATTGGAAGGAGGATGAGTCATAGTCAGTTGTGGATGAGATCCTATACTCTAATCCTATTTGCAGGCTTGATCGGTACAGTAACGTAACCGAGACAATATGCTTTTGACCTGCATGGGCCACCACTAAAAATATGTCACACCCCAGTCCCAAAAAATGTAGGACTAGGACACGTAAGTATGCCAGCCGTATGTACATGGCAACTCCAATATATGGATACCAGGATACACACGTACGCTGTAATATGAACAATAATTCACAAGTGGTAACTATCATAATTCACAGGGTATAATCTATATCTCATCCACAGAAATCAAATAAATAAATGAATAACCCATATCTATAAAACTAGATCTCAATATAAAGTATCTAAAGATGATAGTCGGATGGAAACAAATCCACTACCAACTAGAATTAAGAATAAATAAGACAAATACAACGTAAGTACCACAACTATCAACCACAGAGACTCGAAGAGAAGACCTGCTCAGAATATAAGTAACCAGTCCAGATCTATGCTCCTGCGAATACTTATGAAAATCTACACCTGGAAAGGGACCAGGTCCTCAGAGGGACATAACAATATATATAAAAGAATGCCATAAAGTAAATACTGAATAAATAAAGGGTGCACTAACCATCTAAGTGAATGCAATTTGAGGACAACTTTGAGTGTATAGGAAAGTGTAGGCTAGACATATGCTGACGTAATTCACCAATCGTCACAACTGGTTAGTATATGCCATATATGCCCCCATACAAGTGCGCTGTAATATAATAACGTCCAGCTCCGAAGATCATGGCATCTGCATAATATAACGTCCATATCGCTCTGAAGAACGTGGCATCTGAATAGTATATAACATCCATATCACTCTGAAAATATGGCATCTACATAGTATATATCATCCATATCGCTCCGAAGAACGTGGTATCTGCATAGTATATATCGTCCATATCACTCCGTCGAGTGTGGCACCTGAATAAAGGAAGTGGGTGTCCCATACGCCTACTAGTCGTCCTTTCCGTCCAATGATCTATGCATGTTGTATCCACAACACGCTTATCTACTACGCCTAGCCGTCGTAACTCTGGCTCGTAGTCTATCGTTAGAACAATAGTCCAACCTTACAACCAAACAAGGACAATGATTGGACCTTCGTACTACAATAGTCTATGCTCCGACTACTAATAACTGCTAAGTCTTCTAACATGCATTGCTAATAGCAGTTATTTCCTATCCGTTGTACGAACTACACGTACAGGTGGCCAACCGCATACGCAAGTCCGTGCCCTACATGAGACTCACAACACGTATAAGAAATATGTCAAGGCTAGGGGAGTCATACCGATAACTCTACAACTTTAGGTGGGTCTACTAGATACTAGGTCAGACACAAGTCCTAACGTCAACACCTTCGTTGACTGCACCCGAGTCTTCTCGGACGCGCACAGTTATATAATCTAAAATAATAAACATACAACTAACAATATAACTAAATTTTAACAGTACAACAAGGCAAGATATACTTGCCTGGCGAGAGAGCTGCAAAGTGTAACGTCCAGATGTCAAACACCAAAAGGCAGAAACTACGCCTCAGAATGAACATCTTCGGATAATGAAATAAACATCACCAACATTCCCATAATGAGAAAGATAGTTAAAAAGTACTACCCTTTCGTCCAATTTGGACACAGGAGCAAAACGGTAATTTTGGGTCAAAGTGGGCTCCACATGTGGGCCATTTTGCACCAAAAAGCCTGCCAAGGGCAACAGTCTCTAAATGAGACAAATTATAGGTCAAAAAAACTCTAAATGTCAGTATGAACTCAACGGTATGTCCAAATGTGGATTCCAATAAGCTGAACATAACTTCGTCCAAAAAGTCAACCGTGGGGTCCGCCAATAGGCGACTTGGTCAACTATCTCAAAATTACGTATAAATTGAGTCACAGGACCAACACGATACCACGAGTCCAGTGGCACAAGTTTTATCACATTCTGACTAGCGTGCACTAAATGGCGCGGGGTTTTGCAAAAGTCGTGATACGGGGAATTTTTGTTGATACGGGTTGATTCCGACTCGCACACGCGTCCAAATCAGTTTTTTCAAAAGCACATATGTCTGGGTATACGTGTGTAACTTTTGTTACACTTCGTATACGACAGGGCAGTCCATTTTGGCGGGGCACGCTCCGTATCATAAATTTTTTTGTTTCAAAAAATAGGTTTTTATGGATTTTCATCCTAATTTAATTCTTCATACAGCATCAAATAAAATAATATAATTGACAGGAAATAATCTAGGTTAGATGGTCTTCGCATAGCAAGAAGAAAAACTAATTCAAATTTCTGTGGTGGGAGATACGAGTCCGTAAACATGGGTGGTTGCAACAGATTTTCTGAGATTAAATGTCATAATTTTTTCTCGACTTGGCATCGATTTTTATCTAGGTTTGCGCACTGCACGATGGAAACTAGTCTACGGGATTGGAAGAGGGATAGGTCGGGATCATACCGGTGAAGACGGAGTCGAGTTTGGTCAAGCGGTGGCGCGGGAATCGGGTCCTGAACAATGGTACGTTGCTGTCTAAACTGCAATAGCGGGGTTGTGCGCGCTGACGGTGATGCGGCGCTAAATGGCAGTGGTGTTGTCGAGGCTGGGCGGCGGTCGGGCTAGGTTTCGGTGGCACGGTCGAGAGGATGGGAGGATGAAGAGGCAGTTTAGGGTTAGGGTTTTGCTTACTGTGTGATATATATTGGCGGGGTCGGGTTTGGGAACTTCCGCGCGGGTTGGGAGTAGCTGTCACTGCTGTTATTTCTTAATAACGGGTAGGGTAGGGCTTAGGTCTATTGGGTAGGGTCGGGTTTGGTTAGTAATTAGGGTTTGGGTTTGATTCATTAAGAATTTTATTTTATTTTTTTCTTATTCCTTTTCATTTCTTTTCTAATTTCTATTTCATTCCTAATTCCTTTTTAAGAACCCTATATATATATATATATATATATATATATATATATAATTCTAGAAATTATATTAGTGTATACCATTAAGCTATCAATTGTCCAAAGGGTCTCCTACATGGAATAAATTAAGAAAAAATTATAATTGCTCCGTAAATTCCTAAATGCACTAATACCTAGAAATAAAAAAATCAAATAAATTTATTTCTTTTCGTTAGCTAATAATTACTATAAATCAATTTAATAATTAATTAAATAATTTAAAAACTTTAAATTAGGGGTTTTACATGAACGATTTCTATGGATTTTATTGTCTTTGTTCTTTGAACTTCATATTTCGCATCGAATTCAGGGAAACTGAGGCAGGAGATATTGATCATCTGTTAATGCATGCAGATAATCGTGTAGGCGATGCGCGAGAGGAGTCTCGAAGATCATCTATTTCTCTTCCCCAATTCATCAACATGGTGGCCTTACCTTTGATTAGCTCCCTTATTCCAAGTCTTCACTCTTAATAATCTGACTCATTTGAGCATTCTGATCAGTGATACCATAATAATAATAATTGAGTCAAGATAATAAGAAGTAAACTTGGAACACTTATGCTTGTCACACAAAAATACTGGACGGTCATATTTTTGTATGCTTGTCCGCTATACATATATCTATTTAATGTTTCAGTTGAAGCTAGTATTTATTCATATATAACTTTGCAATGTGTAGTACAAAATCTATAATGTGATCCCTTAAACCGATAGACTATGCCATCTACTATATTAAGTAGTAATGCTTATTCTGATCTCTTAAATTGTTTCGTATGATAACTTAGTTTTATTGATATCATATGGAAATGGACAACTTGTGTGCAAGGTAATTGGTTCCTGCGAACGGTCGTCAGGGCACCGGGGCCAATTTATCCCTGGCGAAATAAATTGATAGTCAGGCCATTAGCCTAGCACGGGTATGGTAGGGACATGTAGCGAGGCTCGCTACCTACCTGGCACATTGCGCCACCAACCCAGACTATAGTCCTAGTCCACAATATGTATTAACGATGTATACTTTTTATAAGGAAGAACATGGTAAGCCTTGTGCAGGTGGACGCTATAGTTGCGGGTAAAAGTTACCGAATTGTGGCATGTTTATTTTAGTCATTTCGTATCTATTGCATGTTGTAACTTGAACTAAGACAAAGATAGAAATAACACAATAATAACTTGTATGCTTTACATAAATACTAGGTCGATTTGGTTAGTTGAGTTAGTTCGCCCTCACCGGTAATTTTTAAAGTACTAACCCTCATTGTGACACTGCGAGGAGCTGAAGCCTATTTCCCCAACCAATCCATTACTCGCGCACTCTGTTCATGTCTTTTGAAGCTTTTACAAAGCATCCCAAAGCTCATGCACACATTCTATGAAGCTCCGAAGCAAGGCGATAGCTTTGCCTACAGGTCTATTATCTTTTAAAGTTTTAGTATAAAATATGATGTTGTAGAAGCATGAAAAATATGCTGGGAGGAGCTACGCAGCATACTGATGCAGAGCAGCGTAAACAAAGGCCTTCAGAGCCATGAAGAGTATAAGCTCAAAGGACCATCCGCATAAGTGCAGTACGTCCAGGCCGCTCCAGCGTAAACGGGGTTCTTCATCGCCTCCATGGCGTAAAACTCATCCGCTCTCAAAGCAACATTAAAGCGTACGAGGAACACTTCGTCTTCCCCGAAATGAACCTGTCAAGTCACGCAGTGAACCTGACCTCTGACTCCTGACAAAAAAGTGCTGTACGGCTACCCAGACGACGGCTGGAAACGAGGACAGACCCCTCGGGACGCGCACCACAGTATGATGGCGGATCTCTCCATTTAATGCAGAGGATTTGGTTAAAATATCGCCGAACCGTCGTTTACTGACGTCCCCTCAGCATAAACTGCTCTTTCGCGTACAAGGGGATACGCTACCTCGTTTTACACAGGCGAACATGAGCTATTTTACGCTCTGCAGTAGACAAACCGCCTGCCACGTCAAAAAGCTGCACTTCGTACGGGGCTCGAGGCACGTCTCTACGTCTAAATTGTACAGAGCGGTGACAGTTTCTCTGGAGACACGTCCCTGCGACAGTTGCACAGAAGGGCTGCAGACCTTTAAAATACGCCTCCGCATTTAATACACAAGATGATGGCAAATCTCTGCAAGAGATTTGATTATATCTTCAAAAGCCGTAATTCCGGCTAAAGACGTCCACATCAACACTCTGGCACGATACGCAGCGACTTCTACGTCCATTCAAGATATATGCTTCTTCGGCTTCTATGTCCATTCGGCTTCTATGCCTACTCGGCTTCTATACCTATTTGGCTTCTACGCCAGGGTGACAGTCATTTGGCTTCTACGCCAACCTCTTCTACACAAGGGATACCTACCTACGTGGCTTCTACGACGTTATATTCGCAGCAGATATACGCGTTTTGTCCCCTTAGTTGGACACGCGTCACATGCTCACTCAAAAGGTCATCTATACGCAGGAATTGTTTATTTTAACCGTTGTGTAAAAGGGTGCTGTACTTTCTACTCCTCAGTTTTTACACCGACAGAGTGGTCACTGTCACCAAAACTCTATAAATAGAGACCCCTATCAATGGGGAACAAGGTCAAAAAACTAAAAACTTGAAGATCGAACAAGGTCGAACTTCCCAAAAAGATCGAACCAGAGGTCAAGAGAGAGAGAGAGAGAGAGAGAGAGAATCCGGAGCTCAGGCAAAGAGCAGTGATCGACGACTTTGGCATCGTGCACCCACCCTCTTCTACAACCTTCGAAGCTGCTACCTGTCTTCTACGGCACTTCTTCAATATCGTGTGGTCCAAGGGCTAAAGTGATCGACTGTAGATCAGACACCTATAGCAATTTATACCCAGATTAAATAATTGTACTTCCACATCCTCGTATAGGATTAAATTGTACAAGTTTATTTGTAAACCAAAGGGCGCGGGTTTCGTATAAACCCTGTCATTGAAATACACTTTCATTCTTTCGTTTAATACCACAAACAAGATGGCAACTTTGCTGGGGACATCTTTCTCTTCTGATGAGGAAGCAATTGCTCAACACGATGCGGTATCCATGGGATCCGTGAAGAAGACACTGGTCGTCCAATTCGACCAGTCTGCCTATGAAGACATGCTTCGAACCGGGGGTAGCTCTCACTCTCTCTCCGTCCAAGACAACAGGAAGCTGCGCAAGGTCTGGATGCCCAAGACATCCTCTACCATTCCTGTGGACTCTCCGATCTCTCCGATCTCTCTGACCAATGAGGTGGTAGCATTGCTCCCTTCGTGCCCTGTACGTAAAATTCAGTCTTCAGCTACGCGCGGTATAGACAAAACTTCGGGCAAAGCCTCAGCGCTGACCCAGAAGTATCCACTGCGCTCTACGCGTAGTAATCAGTCTCCCGCTACGTGCGGTACAGACAAAACTTCGGGCAAAGCCTCAGCACTAACCCAGAAGTATCCACTGCGCTCTACACGCAGAAACCAGTCTCCCGCTATGCGCGGTACAGACCAAACTTCTGATGATGCCTCAGCGCCAAGTCAGAAGTACAAATTATGCTCCGTGCGCAAGACAACATCTGACCTCTACGGGAAACCAGATGAGCGCCGTGATTTCCGCAGGGGTGAGCAAGCAGCGGGGTACTCAACTTCTCGGCCGTTACGCCAGCAAAGAAGCAATCTACCTACCCTCCGGATTACGCGGGAAGCCGACAACCGACTGAGAACCTCTTCAGCTTTACGCCAGTCTGAGCAAATCTTTAAATTATGCCAGGCGAAGTCCCACGACGTAAAGCATGCTCAGGCTACGGGAAGGCACCCTCCCAGGGGATTATCCGCCACCCAGATGGCCAATCTGTTGTACACAGGGGGCACAAGGAAAACCGGGGTGCCCAATATCCGCACGCCCGCTGATGGAAGAAACAAGCCTTCGTCTTCTTCCTCTACTCCCCCTGACTTGCGCGCATATCTAATCCAGAAGAGTAAGGAAAGGGGACCTTCCAACATGTCTATTACGCCCCCTAGCGAGCAATGTTGTAATAGTCATAAAATTGTGATTGACTGCTGCTGTTCTAAAGCAAAACGGTCAGTTTTTGACCGATTGAGCTACTCTCAGTCTTTCTACGAAGAGGAACCCGCGCATGCATCTGTGAACATGGCTTCACACATACGTAGAGGAGGGTTGAGCTCAAGACGTCATCCCTCCAGGCCGCCGAGCCGAAGGAGGTTCAGTGAGCTCCTCAGGAACGCTGAAGCCGGAGTGTTCCAAAATACTCGTGCAAGGTCACGACAACCAGCTTCGTCCTCTTTTGATTCTGACGCTGGGGGTCACCAAGCCCCCGAATTAGAGGCAGAAAGTATAGAGTCGACTTCTACAGCGACCTATACTAATCCTTCAATGACACTCAGGGAGATGGGAGTTTATGCCGTTGAAGATGAATACGAGAAAGCTTCGCCGTCAGGGTGTTGCGGTACCAAGTTAGTTCAAAATCAAGATATCCATTTAATGTTTATAACTAGGATTTTATATATTTAATATTGTTTGATATATGTGTATGTAAAATTTACCTATTGTTTGCGTATCCTGAGATACGATATCCTAGTATCCTAATATATAGCTTGTATGACCTAGATTCATAGTGTTTGAACCCAATATCTTTGAGATAGACTCATGTAACCTAGAAATAGGTAGTTCAACCAAGTTTGATCAATTTGACTTAGAGTTGACCTAGTTTAACTTTTTGACTTAGAAATGACTTGTTGGCCTAGAAGTTGACTAGTTTAACTTATTTTTATTCTGAAACCTTGTATTGATGTTATATTCCATGTCTAGGTCTTTGAGGTACCGTATCAGACATCTGTGAGACTATTCTTTGAACTTCAAGCGAGTACATTCTCTGATAGTTTCTCATTTATGATATCCTCTATGTTCATTGTATCTAGTGTAGATATTCTTGTTTTCTTGACACGATGGTTACACGGATTGGTATATCCGAATCTCGTCATGAGATGTTATTCCTTGGTATATGGTTTATCTTGTGCAAGCCTTGTTTCATTGATTATCTTGTATATGTACAGACACTGATTCTTGGGAAGACTAGCTATCTTCTTGGGGAATCTCGTGCCATAGCGTACCATGGGTGGATCTACTATACCAGTCGAGGGTGGAGAGTATTTTAGTGTAGATATATGATCATACCCTACTTGTACATGTCTTATTCCTTATGAGTGTTGATCATACACCGCACGTATGATTAACCAGGCCATTATACTCTTATGCAAGTTCCTAAGCCGATCATATGTTAAATCTAGTACTCACACACTTAGTCATTAGTATTTTTGTTCATTATCATATTGTTCATTATTGTATTTATTCCAGTATTTTCTTATTGTATATCTCTTGTATCTATTGTTGCATCTTATATATTCATATCTATTTACTATTATATAGTTTTTATCATTGATTAGAACTGTTGTTAGAGATGTACTCTACTCCTTTCCTGACTGGATATATTTTTCCCAGATGATACTGAGGAGTGGTACCTTACACATTATGGAACTCAGAATGTTGTGGGCTTAGAGTCAGAGACCCTGACTCAGGAGGGACTTATCCCAACTAAGACAGATGACCCGGGATTAGTAGCTTCTTAGTATTCTTTTGTACTGAATTTATCTCCAGCTTATTTTATTAGTATTTTTTTCAGACTCAGTGATGTTATGATTTGACTCATGAGTTGTATGTGACTATTCTATTCTTTATCATATTCATGCTCGTTTCCATCTTAGATCTGTGATTGAGTATATTTTTATTGTTGGTGGTTTATTATATTGCTAGATAGATTACCCAGACAGCGTTCTACCGCCGATTCTGTGACGTAGGCTGGGCGTTGTTCCGGACTTGCATCCCTACATCGGGTGCGGGCCATGACACGTTTTTAGTGGTGGCCTATGCAAGTCTCTTCGAGGTCGCAATTAGTGCGATTCGTAGTGGTGCTCTTATTTGAGTGCTATTATGAGCCTGTTTCAAGATATAGGAAGTAGGCTATAGGTTGAGAATACTCAATCACATCTAGAAAAAATTCTTTTGATTCATTTATCTATTCTTCTTTGATATTAATACTTAATCTTTTTAACTATTCTTTCCTTGAGTGTCTTACTTCATGTGACATATTGATTCTTTCTTTCGTTTTGTCTCAGGATGCCGCCTAAGACTAAATCGCAGCCGGGGAGAGCAGCTTCTGAGAGGTCTGCGACATCCCGAGGGCCTGTACCAGTCACTTCTCCAGTGATTGGAGTGTCAACTGCTTTCAGAGGTCCACCACCTACTCAGAGGACTGTGCCAGCTGTATCTGAGGGAATTTTACCTCCATCTTCCGTGCCAACAGAGGCGACACAGATGTTTATACTATTTTATGAGATGCTCGAGGCACAGAGGGCTCAGTCTGAGGTACATCAAAGGCCGACCAATGTTTTGCAGCAAGGCATTGAGAGTGCTCATCAGCTTGCTCGTGCCGTAGTAAAAAGAGGAGTTCCGGTCCAGCAGCAGGTTGCTCCTCAGGTTGCTCAACTTCGGCCAGGCAATATTCAGGACTTCAAAAAGCTGGAGCCTAGGGTTTTTAAGGGGACGGAGGATATCGTCTATGCTGATGATTGGCTCGAGGACATTGAGCATCTTATGAGGGTATCCCATCTTTCTAAGGATCTGAAGGTTGAGGCAGTAGGACTTCAACTGTTTGACGTCGCCCGCACTTGGTTCAGGAATGAGCCGATTCTTGTTGATACAGGACAATCTTGGGAGGTATTCAAGGACCTCTTCAAGAAAAAGTTATTTTCTCGTGCAGATAGGCTAGACTTGGGGAGGCAGTTTGAGTGCCTCATTCAGGGAAGAATGTCTGTGGAGAAGTATGCTACGGAGTTCGTCCGGTTGAGCCGATTTATAGAGTATTTGGTGAGAGAGCCGGAGGTTCGGGATATTCGTTTTTGTGAGGGTCTAAACTGGAAGTGAAGATCCTTATTCTGTCTTTTTATGAGACATACTCGGAGATACTTGCAGAGGCATGCAAGGTTGAGAGGGAGTTGGATTTGAAGCCTAAGAGAGACCGTGATTCTTTTCTGGGGGCCAACAGAAGTGCAGTATCTGCCAAGCGTCCACATTTCCAGTCTAGGCCTTTCCAGCAGCCTCAGCAGCACCAGACTCCAACTAGGGTGCCGTTTCACCAGGTACCATAATAGCAGAGACAGTTACATCAATCTTCCTGCCACTTCTGCAAGAAATCCGGCTATATCTGAGAAGTTTGCAAGAAGAGGTTGGGAGTTTATTTGTATTATGTAACTGAGGGGCAACGGCTGAGGGAGTGTCCTTCCTATCCCTGTCGTATAGTTTAGGAAGAAGCTTCAGCTCCGAGGGCACAAGCGAGACCACCTGCAATACAGCTGAGGGGACCACTTCCGACCCAACAGCAGCATTATGTCCAACATCAGCAGCAGGGAGGTGCACGTCAAGGACGAGCATTTGCTATGACTGTCGAAGAGGATGAGCCCACCGGAGATGTTATCGCAGGTTCTATTCTTCTTGATTCTATTCCATCTTTAGCTTTGTTTGATAGTGGTGCTTCCCATAGTTTTGTATCTGTTTCTTTTTCTCTGAATCATGGTTTGGTAGTTGAGTCTTTGCTTAGGACTTGCAAGATCATGACCGGGGGAGACATTATCCTGGTTAATAATATTTGCAAGGATCGAAGAGTTACTCTAGGAGGCCGGGAGTTGAGTATGTGTCTACTTGTAATGCCACTTCCGAGCTACGATATTGTACTCGGGATAGATTGGTTGAGTAGGGACCGTGCTAGTATAGATTGTAGAGGAGGTAGAGTTTTGTTTGGTCCGCTAGGAGAGTTAGAGTTCGAGTTTGCTAGAGGAGCAGCAGAGCAGGGAGAAGTCATTATTTGTAGAGCTATGATGGAATACAACTTGTAAACTCCCTCACCCAAAAAAGGTATTTTGTGTATATTTTATATTATTATATTTATTATAGATGTTGAATTTATTTAGAGTATTCTCTTAGTTAATTAGAAAATAAATTTTTAGTATATTTACTTATATAAATATTTATTTAGAATTATTTTTAGGCTTTTTTAGATTATTGGGATTTTTCCATAATTTTTAGTTAATTAAAAACTAGTAACATTAATTTTCTAGGACTTTGAAGAATTTATTTTATATTCAAACTTAATTAAAAATATTCCAAACTTTTATTTTAGGTTCTAAATAATAAAATATATTTTCTAGAATTTTTGGAAATTTTTTGATTATTTTTAGCATTTATTTTGAGTTAATTATGAAAAACTGAATTAAAAACTAATTTCTGAAAAAGAAAACCCAAAAAGTAATTAATTCTGCCCAGTCAGCAAACAGTGGGCCCACCTGTCAGCCTCTCCCATCCTAATAAGAGTTTCTATTCTATGTACATGTGCAAGGTTATTTTTTTTGTAGGATCCTCTTAAGACTGTCACAGTACTAGTTTAATTCTTTTAAGTTGGGTAGTATGTCTCACAACCTAGTATCACATAGTCTACTTGACCCATCAAAGTAGTGTAACTGAATAACATTAATTGTATGCTAGCATTAGACGACAGCGTTTATTCATACGGTAGTAATTAGAGGTCCATGCCCTATTTGGTCAACAAGCGACTTAGACAAGGAGGTTGTATGATAACTGTAGAGATTGTAGAGTCTTTTGTTATTATTGCTTATGTTGTTTTTGTTTTTGCAAACTTGAATTATTTTGTAACTTCTCTCATCATAATCCAGCGTTATATTTTCTGTGCTACCTTGAATTATGCTGCTATTATAGCCTAGTTTTTGCAAGCTTATTCTTTATCGAGCTTGTTCATGACATATGTATTATTGGGTATACACACTAATATATTTTAGAATTAGTGTATTAAGGTCTAGCTAACCTTAGTGCGCTTGATTCGCCCTTCGCATAACTACTTCACGTGAATCGAGATATATAGTGATTAGTAGACGAATGTACTTTCCCTCTAGACATGTCTGAGCGTATCGTATCGGCTACATAACTGTACTAATACGAGCATGTGAATAGGAATTACCAAAATATGACTACAATCCATAACTACTTTGACAATTCCTATTTGAATTCTTTAAACGCCTTGATCCCGATACTTCTATTCTATTACATCGCCCTTGAACTCTTTATTATTGATCTCCGTCTTTCCTTATTTCGGAAAGACGAAACCTCGTGCTTGGTATAAGTTTGATACACAGAGAGTAGTAGATATACCCCATAGGCCGATCATATACTTGAGGATTATTCTTTCGTAATTAAGGACATATCATATATGATATAATCGGCGTTGAAGTTTTAAGGATTGAATGACATGAGTAAATAAATTAAGGAATATTTTTCTTAAAGCATATAGCCTTCTGTGATAGATGGGTAAATTCTAAGTTGGGTAGCAGTGCATTGGTAACTCGAGAGGAAATTCTTTTAGATTGTGATCGAGTAAGATTAGAATGGAAGAGGTTCAAGCCATTTTAATTTTGAAAATTTTAGAAGAATGACTAAGATGATGAGGATTAATGAATTTTTAAAAAAAATCTTGATATTGAGGACCCAATATTTATACCTTAAGTACATAATTTAAATTTTTGAGTATTGAAGGTAAAATCATCAATTTGAATTTGAAGGATAAATATATAATTTCAGACTTGAACATTGGTGGACTGCATTTAAATTATTTTTCAATTTGATGATTTAAACTAATAATTAAAATTTGATGGTTGGACTACCTATTTGAAATATTGAGGATGTGAATGGAATTCAAAAAGTTGAAGAATACAAAAATTTATAAGTGAAAATAGGAATAATATTGGACTCGAATTACTTCTAGAGGAGATTATGATAGTTGGAGATCGTGAGGTAAAATTTGATATGGGTTATTTAAATCTTGAAGATATTATATGGATTCAATTTAAATTTGGATATTAATGATTTGAAAAAGTGAGAAGAGATTACAATAGGTTGAATTTTGATTTGAACAATAATTATCTTAATTTTGAACTGATCGCGATAGATTTGAATAGATTTTGTTATTTAAATTTTTGGAAGAGATTGTAATTGACGTACCTTATGTACGAATGTGAAGGATTTAACAAATTATGCCTTATTTTAATTTCGAGGACGAAATTATTTTAAGTTGGGTAGATTGTAAACTCCCTCACCAAAAATAGGTATTTTGTGTATATTTTATATTATTATATTTATTATAGATGTTGAATTTATTTAGAGTATTCTCTTAGTTAATTAGAAAATAAATTTTTAGTATATTTACTTATGTAAATATTTATTTAGAATTATTTTTAGGCTATTTTAAATTATTGGGATTTTTCCATAATTTTTAGTTAATTAAAAACTATTAACACTAATTTTCTAGGACTTTGAAGAATTCATTTTATATTAAAAATTAATTAAAAATATTCTAAACTTTTATTTTAGGTTCTAAATAATAAAATATATTTTCTAGAATTTTTTTGGAATTTTCTGATTGTTTTAAGCATTTATTTTGAGTTAATTATGAAAAACTGAATTAAAAACTAATTTCTGAAAAAGAAAACCCAAAAAGTAATTAATTCTGCCCAGTCAGCAAACAGTGGGCCCACCTGTTAGCCTCCCGCAGCAAACAGTGTCGGGCCCGCCTGTCAGTGACCGCGGGGTGGGTGCGAGCCGAGCCGACCTCGAGCCGAGCCGAGTCAGAGTTCGACTCGGACTCAGTTGAGCCGAGCCGGGTCAAACCATGATCGTCCAATTTGGACGGGGCTGCACGAATGGCTGACATGTGTCAACTCTGAGCCGCGGCTGCACTCTCTCTCCTCTATATATATAATAGTTTAAGTTATTTTCTAGGGTTTTTCTTGAGCCAGTTTTTGGAGAATTGCCATCTAGGGTTCCTTCATCTTCCAGAAGCCATTGCGCATAGCTCCGGATTCTAAACGAGACCTAGTTTTTTGTGTTAGAATGATATTGAGGTTAGCTTTCTGATTATATAAATTTTTTTACGAAATTATGAGTATTAAATTCTGGAAAATTCGTAGAGCACAGCATGTCCGAAAATAGACGTATTTCGATGTTTTCGTGATTCCGGGAGAACTAGGAATCAAAATCATGAACTGTTTAAAGTTCTGGAAATCTAATGTCTAGATAATTGACATATATTTTTCCCAGAATTAATTCAAAGTATTTATATACTGTTAATCCTGTAGAACTTTTGGTTAGAATTTAACCATCGGTGCACAATACAAAATTTATATGTGCCATAATTCCCAAACGAATTTAAATTCGGACGAGCCGTAAATTCCAGCATGTTTTTGACGCTAAAATCTACAGGAAATCATGCATGAAAGTTGAGTTTGTGTTGGTTGACTTTTCGATCAATAGATCGCCTCGATTTGCGTGCCATGAGTCTCGAGTTGATAAAATTCAGTTTCTTTGGAAAAAATTTAGGAATTAACATAAAAATCAGAATAATAAGATTAAAATAGGATTTTAGAGTAATTATTCCATAATTAAATAAATTAAAATAAATTATCTTTTGACGTGATAAATTTGTAATACATAGGCTATTTGGACTGTGACTTGGACTCTGATTCATACCAGCAGCAGGACCCCAGGCGAGTACATTCTCTGACAGTGTTCCAGTAGGATATAGTATTTAGCTACCACGGTTAGTTTACATCAGACCCTGAGTCAGAGAACCCAACGCGCGTTCGTACATTTACATGTACGCAAATATTATTCAGTTTGATATATATTTATGTACGTAATTACTATATGTATTCCAATAATTAGGTAAATAAATTGATGGTTATATTATTATATAGTTATATGAATATATATGTAAGTAAATGCTAATTGATAATTATGACTAAATATTCAGACTGTATGATCCTAGGACACCTTGGACTATCCCATACTTACCTTGACCATGTTGACCCTAAGAACTTGTGAATTTGTCCGCCTTGCGTACATTAATGTACTGGCATAGACACCTGTCAGTTGACTGACTGATTTCGTACAGTACTTGAAGACGCGACACCCGCGTAATTTAACGCGTAATTGACCGTGTTAGATGACTAGTGTTACCCCTAGTATACCCCCTGAGTCCAGTATAAATGTGGTTGTGTATGTGCTAGTGTAAAGACTAATGATTCTATTGTATTATATTTATGTGTACATAGGATATTGGATTTGTTCTGCACGATTTCTGGAGCAGATTATTGGTACATTGCAGCTTCCTTGCCAGGCAAGTATACCTTGTCATTGTACTGTTATTTATATTCCATATGTTGCATACATCTTTATTTTTTGTCTTTAGTTCATATATTTTAACTGTTATATAAAATGTGCGCGACGATGTCGTCTCGGTATATTTTTATTTATGTAATTGCATTGACCTTGTTTATGAGACTACCCCATTATCATATAGCACCATTAGGTTTTATTTGACTGTGACACATATTTTTACACTAGTTGTGAGTCTCATATAGATCACGGACGCACGTATTGACTGATCATCGGTACGTGTGGGACGTGCGTTAGGAATAACTGCTGTTAGAAACTTTGAATGCTAGTAGACTTAGCAGTTATTAGAGGTCTAGGGGCATAGTCTATTGTAGTACGGTGGTCCCATCCTTGTCCTTGTTTGGTTGCAGGATTGAGCCAGGGTACTAAGAATAGGCTATGAACCAAATTGTGTCATGGATGTGACATGCTTAGAGCATGGGATAGGGAGAACAACAAGTACCGCATATGAGCTCCTTTACACTTTTTCTATTGTGCGGCCGGATTCTCCGCTGGAGATACGGGCGGTGATGACCACTATATATTATGTATTATCAGGCGGGCCTCCGCCGTTCAAAAGATGATGTGCCTTTTAGGCCCCTGGATCTCCAATAGAGAACCATGCCAAATCCCAGGTTTTCAGTCAGATAGCTCACTTGTGGGGAAAGTCATTCTTAACTGCATTCACTTATACGGTTAGGCGACCCCTTTGGATATTTATTTCAGTACTTTATTGGCATGTGTTTAAGTATCTTGTTATGTCCCTCTGAGGACCTGGTCCCCTGCCAGGTGTATCTGTTCTTGAGTATTCGCAGGAGCGCAGATTCGAATAGTTACATGGGATTCGAGGATGTCTTCTCTTCAAGTCATGATTGATAGCTGGTATCTTATATTGTGTTGTACTTATATTGTATTTACTTTTCCATTCGAGTTGGTAGTGGATTTGTTTCCACCTAACTATCATCCTTAGATACTTATATTGAGATCTAGTTTTATAGATACTGGTTATTTATTTATATTTGATTTCGTGGATGAGATTTAGATTGTACTCTATGACTTGTGACATATGTTTATACCACTTGTGGATTGATATTCATATTACAGCGTACGTGTGGATTTTGGTTTCCATATATTGGAGTTGCCATATCCATGCGGCTGGCATGTACGTGTCCTAGTCCTACTTATTTTGGGACTGGGGCGTGGCACAACTAGTTGCCGTATCCGTTGATAGTAGAGTTCTTGGATGTGTTTCCTGAGGAATTGCCAGGATTGCCGCCAGATCGAGATATTAAATTCTCTATAGACTTGGTGCCAGGTGCAGAACCAATTTGGCAATTTGTCTATAGAGTAAACAACAGCGAGCTGGTTGAGCTAAAGAAGTAGGTGAACAAATTGCAGGATAAGGGGTTTATCAGATCGAGTTCTTCATCGTAGGGAGCTCCAGTATTGTTTGTACTAAAGAAGGATGGATCAGTGCGCATGTGCATTGATTATAGGGCATTGAATAATCTCACTATCAAGAATAAGTACCCTTTGCCATGGTTTGATGATCTGTTTGATCAATTGAGTGGTGCCAAGGTGTTTTCTAAGATAGACTTGAGATCAGGCTACCACCAAGTGAAAGTAAAGTCGGAGGACATATCGAAGACTGCTTTTAGAACTCTGTATGGTCAGTATGAGTTTATGGTGATGTCGTTTGGGTTGACAAATGCAACGACGGTATTTATGAACTTGATGAACAAGTTGTTCCATCAGTACCTTAACAAGTTCGTGGTGGTGTTCATCGACGACATACTCATATACTCGAAGACACCGGAGGAGTACAAGGCGCATTTACGGATTGTGTTGGATGTGCTGAGAAAGGAGAAACTGTATGGGAAGATGTCCAAGTGTGAGTTCTTCCTGGACAAGGTGGACTTTTTAGGGTATGTTGTGACTGGTGATGATATTTTAGTGGATCCGAAGAAGATCGCAGTAGTGGAATCTTGGAAGACTCCGAATTCGGTAGCAAAGATCAGGAGTTTCTTGGAATTGGTAGGCTACTACAGGAAGTTTGTGCAAGATTTTTCAAGGATTGCCGAGCCGATAACCAGACTCACTAGGAAGGATGTAGAGTTTGTTTAGACGAAGGATTGCCAGGTTAATTTTGAGAAATTGAAGAAGAGGTTGACGTCTGCTCCTATTTTGACGTTGCCATCAGGGTCTGGAGGTTTCACTATTTATAGTGATGCATCGGAGAAAGGTTTGGGTTGTGTTCTTCAGCAGAATGGGAAAGTAATTGCCTATGCATCTAGGCAATTGTGTACTCATGAAAAGAACTATCCTACCCATGATTTGGAGTTGGCAGCAGTCACCTTCGCCCTGATATTGTAGAAATACTATTTGTACGGAGAGCGTGTGGAGATCTTCACAGACCACAAAAGCTTGAAGTATGTTTTCACGCAGAAGGAGTTGAACATGAGACAGCGTCGGTGGTTAGAACTGATAAAGGATTTTGATATATCTTTGAAGTATCATCTTGGGAAAGCTAATGTAGTTGCCGATGCTTTGAGCAGGTATCCGGTAGCTATGTTCTTGACGTAGGATCGATATTTGTTGGAGGACTTAGAGAGCTTGGGCATTGAGGTAATAATTCCTAGTTATGCGATACAGTTATGGGGATTGCAGATACACTCAGACTTGATGGACAGGATAAGGGCAGTACAGTATGAGGATGTATCTCTGAGAAGCATCAAAGCTCAGGTGAGAGCAGGATTGGAGGATGAGTTCACCATTGCCGAGGATGGTTCTTTGCGGCATGGAGTTAGGTTGTGTATGCCTAGTGGGGAGCTGTCACGACACGCACCCTGGATTTGGGCATGAGTCATGAGTACACCCATCCTACGTCACAATATCGGCGGTAGAACGATGTACACAAAGCCACAAGTAATCTACAACTCACAACATATATACATCTCCACACTATACTCAATCACAGGCACTAGTTTAAATGAATACACCAAGATAATAATAAAATAATAGTCTTTATGCGAGTTCAATGAATCTCCAAAACAAAATATCCAAATTATATTATTCAAAATGCTTTAAAAAACTGTCGAAGAATAATCCGGTCCAAAATAAGTAACAAAATCAACTACTACTAAACTACTCCATTGCATATGGTATTTGAGTTGCTAACTCCCCCTGATCCTCCGGAAGGGCAAGATCAGGCTCTATTATGTCGCTAGCATACGGTCCATAATTTGTAGGGATTGTATCCTCATTTTAGTCACCTAAAATATTTATCCAGTCAGAAAAGGAACGAGTACATCACAGTAAAAATAGTTCTAACACATGGTAGAAGCTATAAGACAATAAATAGTAAGGAATATATAATAGCAACAAACTGAACTCAAAATAAAACAACTAGAACAACCAATGTTGAAGTCCTGTCATGGCAAACATATAGTACAATATCTCCAAGCCACAAAAGAAATAACTGTAATATATGGAAGAACAGATAGGAACAACTACTCTATGTGATTTGAAATACCTTGTCGACATGTGAACGGCTAGGGGTAATATCCGGTAAACCACACGTGTCGTGCATGGCTGTTATTATTCCTGAAAGACTATGGAATAGAAAGGGTAGTTCATACGTCCACTAAGTATTTTCCCTCCCCACATGTACACATGTATTCCAAACCAGTCATGAGAAAATAACAATAATCCAGAACATTCACGTATCTCATAATAAGAATCAATCATACTAATCAGTATAACAAGTATCAAGAATCAAATAATCAATACTAAGCATGCATTATAGAGACTATCAAGCACTGAAAGTAATCACAAAAATGTACTCGCCTGCGGTCCTTAGCTGATATGAATCAGAATCCAAGTCACAGTCCAAATAGCCTATGTATTACAAATTTACCATATCAAAAGATAATTTATTTTAATTTATTTAATTTTGGAACAATTACTCTAAAATCCTATTTTAATCTTATTATTCTAATTTTTAGGTCAATTCCTAAATTTTGTTCAAAGAAACTAAATTTTATCAACTCGAGACTCATGGCACGCAAATCGAGGCGATATATTGACCGAAAAGTCAATCGACATAAAACTCGACTTTAATGCATTATTTTCTGTAGATTTTAGCATCAAAAATATGCTGGAATTTACGGCTTATCCGAATTCCAATTCATTTAGGAATAATTGCACATATCAAAATCGTGTTATGCAATGGTGGTTGATTGTTAATCTAGAAGTTCTACAGAATTAAAAGAAATAAATTATTTTGAAAAAGATAAAATATGATCCACAGAAATAAGAAATGTAAATCATCAACCAGTCTCAAAAAAATACTTCGGGGAACAACCCAATAAAAATCTCATACACTGGTTCAACAGACCAAAATATAAATGACTGAATAAAGTAAATACTAAGCATGAAACATAGATACTCAGAAAAAATCTTCAGCTAACACCTCGTCCTCGGGTGTCGGTACAGCTCCTATATCAGCTCCTCCTGCTGTCCCGTATACCTCGGGATAGATCTCGTCTACATATCCTGGGGACATAATCCGGATCCAGGTCCTCAGGGGACATAGCAAGGTACAAGATAATATAAGCCAAAATAAATGCAGTGCAGCAAATAATGAAATAAATAGGGTAAGTATGTAACCATTTATGTGAAATACAAGTGAGAGCATCACTAGTACTCAGGCTGAGCCACTACAAGCTCTGTGTCGGGGAGCCGGTAGCAGTAATAACAAGTAATGTGCCTAGCTCTGCTGGAGAGTCTACGGCCTCATAATAGTAGTAGATAGATATATAAAATAGCCTGTAGCCTGTGTGTCTCTTCCCACCCAATGTAACCCCACGTCTCATGTCCACAACGTCTCAGGTACATGTCACACAAGATCATAGCTAATGCAACAAGTCATATAATATCTATGAATATAATGACTATGTTAAATCCTGTATCCTATACAGAATCACCATAAATATCTCAGGAAGATTCTGTCTCATGAATAGTGTCAAGTATCCTGGGTTATGGTGTACTTGATAAGCCGTAGGCTTCCTGCTGAGCGCGTCTGCTACGACATTCGCCTTTCCCGGGTGATACTGCAGATCTATATCAAAGTCTACCATCAACTCAAGCCAACGTCTCTGTCTCATGTTGAGCTCCTTCTGAATATATACATACTTTAGACTCTTGTAATCAGTAAAGATGTCTACCTTCTCTCCATAAAGATAGTGCCTCCAAATCTTCAGTGCAAATATAACTGCTGCTAGCTTCAGATTGTGCGTTGGGTAGTTCTTCTCATGGACCTTCAATTGTCTCAATGCATAAGCAATAACTTTGTCATGTTGCATCAAAATACATCCTAGTCCACTACCTGACGCATCACTGTAGACAACAAAACCTCCTGACCCTGAAGGAAGAGTCAAGACAGGTGTTGTTGTCAATCTTCTCTTCAATTCTTCAAAGGCCTTTTGGCAGTCTTCTATCCATGTAAACTCCTGGTCCTTACGTGTCAGCTTCGTCATAGGCTCCGTAATCCTTGAGAATTTTTTTACAAACCTCCGGTAATATCCAGCAAGTCCGAGAAAACTTCTCACTTCTGTAACTGATATGGGTGTAGGCCAAGTTTCTATTGCAGCAACCTTCTCCGGATCAACTGAAAGTCCTTCTCCTGAGATGATATGTCCCAAGAAAGGCACTTTATCCATACAAAACTCACACTTACTGAGTTTGGCATATAACTTCTCATGTCTCAATGTCTCTAACACAATTCTGAGATGCTTCTCGTGCTCTTCGTGGCTCTTGGAATATACTAGAATATCATCAATAAACACAACCATAAATTTATCCAAGTACTGATGAAAAACTCTGTTCATCAAACTCATAAACACAGCTGGCGCATTGGTTAAACCAAACGGCATTACTAAGAATTCATAATATCCATACTTAGTCCTGAAGGTTGTCTTCGGTATATCCTCCTTCCTTACTTTAATCTGGTGATAGCCGGATCTAAGGTCGATCTTCGAGAATACCCTAGCACCACTCAATTGATCGAATAGATCATCAATGCGTGGTAAGGGATACCTGTTCTTAATGGTTATAGCATTCAGTGTCCAGTAGTCAATGCACAATCGTACTGTTCCATCCTTCTTCGGTACAAATAGTATGGGTGCTCCCCAAGGTGAGACACTGGGCCGAATAAAACCCTTCTCCAAAATATCATCAACTTATTCCTTCAACTCTACAAACTCCTTAGGCGCTAGCCGATATACTGATGAAGTGATAGGCTCCGCTCCTGGAGTTAAGTCTATTGTGAATTCTATTTCTCTATCAGGCGGTAAACCTGGAAGATCATCAGGAAATACATCCACAAACTCTGATATGACTCTTGGGTAACCTGTCTCCCCTTCTACAGATAGTATCCTAAGAGTAGGCTGAACTCCTTGCTCTACAGCTCCATGAAGAAACTCAAATTCTGGATGTCCAGGCAGTCTAAATATAACTCGTCCAAGTCAGCAATCAAGAGTCGCATGGTACTGACTTAACCAGTCCATACCAAGTACAATATCATAATGCGGCATGGAAAATATCAGAAATTGAGCTCGCATCTCTCTTCCACAGACTACTACAGAACATGATCTACAGACGTCACTAACTGGGATAATTCTACCTCCCATAAGAATTCTATTAATCTTCGGAAGGGGTACGGTAGCTACTCTATGGGTGGCTACAAAGCTAGCTGCTATAAATGAATGCGATGCTCCAGAATCAAATAAAGCTACAGCTGGTAATGAAGCTACTAAAATAGTACCTGCGATAGCCTCTCATGCAGTAGCTTCTTCCTCAACAGCCAATGCAAATGTCTGTCCTCGTCCCTGAGCTAGACCTCTTTGCTGCTGAGCCTGCTAAAATAGAGCTGCCTGTGGTACCAATGGTGGTCTATACTGATATCCTCCTGGAGCTGGTGGTCTGGCTCCTCCAACTCCTGTTTGCGGTGCTCCCACTGCTGGATAAGCTGGCCTTGGTGCAGGTAAAGCTAGTCTCGGTGCTCCCTCTCTGCGCTCAGTGCAGTCTCTGGATAGATGCTGGTTGGATCCGCAAGCCAGGCATAGTCCCAACTTGTGTCTGCATTCTCTCTCAATGTGACCTACCTTGCCGCAGTGGTGACAAGTAAGAAGAGATATGGCCCTGTGTGCTGCTCTCTCTGGTATACTCCTTTGGGATCGTTTTGCAGAATCCCCTTGTGATGTCCTGGATGGTGCTGATGGGATTGGCCTCTTCAGATTTGACTCCCTTCTAGTGACACGCTCTATGCGTCATGCTGCTGCAAGGACATCGGTATATGATGTCGGTGCAACAGATCCAATCAACCTCTGGAGCTCAAACTTTAGTCCGTCAAAGAACTTTTCAGCCTTCTCTTCTTCTGTAGGAATTAGAGAAGGGGCAAAGTGACTCAGACGAATGAATTCTGCGTTGTATTCTTCCACTGACATATTGCCTTGGATAAGGCGGTTGAACTTGTCTCTGAGTTCCGACCGTGCAACTGCTGGAATATATATCTCTTGGAAGAGTCTGGAGAACTCTTCCCAAGTGACTCAATCCTATCCGAGCCCCCTCTCTTCTGATAACCACCAATGATGTGCATTATCAGTCAACTGCATCCTGACCGCAGTCATCCATTTCTTCCTTGGAAGTTTAGCTGCTTCCAACTGGTGTTGTATGTTCGTGAGCCATTCGTGAACTTCAGTTGGCCCCTCCTTGCCAGAAAAGGTACGAGGCTTGAGCTGACAAAAATCAGTGATAGATCCCGTCGCTGGTCGCCTAGATGGTGGGTTTGTCTGCTCCAATGCAGATACTAGGCTGGTTCTCAAATACTCTGCCTCATGATGCTGAGCCTCTTGTTGAACTTGTTGTTGGGCTTGCATCATGGCATAAATCATCTGAAACATCTGCTGCCCGTCCATGGCTTGCCCTGGTGGAAAGACAGGCATCGGTGGAGTAAACTGTAATGGAGGTGGGATGTCATCACGTCGAAACCTTGAATTAGGCTGGCCGGCTTGATCGCCTTGAGATGATTGTCCTCCATTCCCTGGTGTCACTCCGTCTACATAGGTAACCACGGCATCGTATGGTGTATCCAAGGGATTCTCATCTCCGCTCCTGGGATCCATTACTCTGCAACCAAAAGATAAACTATAAGAACGCTCAGAGGAATCAACACAGGATACAAATCAAGTAATTAGTTCAAGTTCGATATAGAGTTCAAAAATGGTTCAAATAATGGATGAGATCCTATAACTTATCCTATCCTCAGTGCAGGCTTGCTCGATCCCTAAGTTGAAACCGAACAATTTAGTTGTAGACCTGCATGGGCCACCACAATAACCATGTCACGCCCCAGTCCCAAAATACCGAGGGACTAGATACGTGGCAATGGCCAACAGCACACACTGATGGACAAACCCAATTTAATGGATCCATCAGGACATACTTAAGCTGTAATATAAAGTCTACGACAATATGGCACAATTAATATCATCCATACAAGATAAAATATGATCCATAGAAATAAGAAATATAAATCATCAACCAGTCTCAACAAAGTACTTCGGGGAACAACCAGATAAAAATCTCATACACTGGTTCGACAGACCAAAATATAAATGACTGAATAAAGTAAATACTGAGCATGAAAGATAGATGCTCAGGAAAAGTCTTCAGCTAATACCTCATCCTCGGGTGTCGGTACAACTCCTGTATCCGCTCCTGCTGCTGTCCCGTATACCTCGGGATAGATCTCGTCTGCAAATCCTGGGGACATAATCTGGATCCAGGTCCTCAGGGGACATAGCAAGGTACAAGATAATACAAGTCAAAATAAATGCAGTGCAACAAATAATAAAATAAATAGGGTAAGTATGTAACCATCTATGTGAAATGCAAGTGAGAGCATCACTAGTACTCAGGCTGAGCCACTACAAGCTCTATGTCGGGGAGCCGGTAGCAGTAATAACAAGTAATATGCCTAGCTCTGCTGGAGAGTCTGCGGCCTCATAATAGTAGTAGATAGATATATAAAATAGTCTGTAGCCTGTGTGTCTCTCCCTACCCAATGTAACCCTACGTCTTATGTACACAACGTCTCATGTACATGTCACGCAATATCATAGCTAATGCAACAAGTCATATAATAACTTTGAATATAATGTCTATGTCAAATCCTGCATCCTATACAGAATCACCATGAATATTTCAGGAAGATTCTGTCTCATGAATAGTGTCAAGTGTCCTGGGTTATGATGTACTTGATAAGCCAAGTACGAGAATATAAAGGGTCATGAATATCCATCTCTAGGTGATGTTACACAACTCTGCGTACAGTGTTGGCACCCGACTAATAATTGAACGCTAAGTAAGTCGCACGGTCCTAGGTCAAGCATGCACAATAATATAAATGAATCAAGGAAAATATGTAACAAGACTGCAAGTTTTGGCAAGGTACACTTGCCTGGGGTTTGAATACCAACAACTGTCCCTGTATCAGTGGATCCTGCAGGTACTTCTCCAAAAGCTATAATAAATATCACCAACAGTCTCAGAAAATATCAAATAGCTAGAAACGCCTGTCCTTAAGTCCAATTTGGATACAGGGGCGAAAATGACAGTTTCTGGTCAAAGCGGGGTCCACATGTGGGCCGCTTTGCACCGAAAAATATGTCAGGGCCAATGGTCTCCAAATTCGTCAAACTTAGTTTCAACAAGTCAGGAACGATGATACGAACCCAACAGAACTTTCAGAATTGGATTCCGATGAGCCGATCACAAAATCGCCCGTCAAGTGGAGCCGTGGGGCCCACGATACGCGATTTTGTCAATGCTCTCAGAATCGAACCAAACTTGGGTCACAGGACCAGCGTATTGCTACGAATCCGATGGCGTAAGTTTCATCTCGATCCGACGTGTGTACACAAAGTTACAACGTATTCCAGAACAGGCGGATACGGGGCGTTGTCGGTGGATACGTGTTGATTCCGGTGTGCACGCACATCCAAATCAACTTCTGCGAAATCCCGCACGTCCGTGTCAACGGTGCGCATGTTTTGGTGAAGACCGTGCGCGACCAAGTCGTCCCGTTTGGCGGGGCGCACTCAGTTCTGGGGTAAAACAGGGCGTTGTTTTTCCTGTTTTTGGATCGCGATTTGCGATCGCCATAGGACGCGACGCACCGAGCGGATTACACGGACAACGAGAGGGTTACACAGTCTATGCGACACAACTGGCGGAACGAAAAACGGAATAACAACGAGAGAGAACGGGTTACCTGAACAGGGCTTCATGGAACGAGAATTTCTCGTATCCGGGTGACTGTTTCGTGTCCTGGTTCGAATCTGCCGTGTCCGGGTTACGGAGATGTTGCTGTGTCCAGGTTGGCCGTGTCCGGGGCTAGGGCAGCAGGTCGTGGCCGAGCTGGGAGAGGGCGACCGACCTACGGTGTCCCTGAGGGCGGTACGAGGTTAGGGCGGCTAGGGCAGAGCGGTGAGGGGGTGGTGTTCGTCGAGGGTTCGACGCCGGTGGAGTCGGGGGAGGAAGTCGAGGGCTGGTAGAGCGGTGGAGCTCGTCGGGGATGGGTCGAAGGAGATGTTCGAGGCGGAGGAAGAGGTACGGGCCGAGGGAGGTGGTCGAGCGGTGGAGCTGGGTTGTTGGTGAGACGGCGGGGATGAGTTAGGGGATCGACGAGGGTCGTCGAGGTGGGTTCAGGCGAGGGAGCGGTGCTGCGGGCGGAAGTGGAGGGAGATCTGGAGGAAGAAGGCGGCGGGGATGAGTTAGGGTTTCGGCCGACTGGGCACAATTTTCGAGGGGTTTTGAGGGGGCCGGAACAGTGTTTCCGGATAGATTGGGAATTAGGGTTTCGGTTAGGGTTTCGGGTCCGGGTCGGGTTCGATTTGGATCCGACCTGACCCGACCCGTTAAGGCTGGGTTGGTCCGGTTCGGTTTGATAGCGGTTTGGGTCGGTTTGGTTTGGTTTATTTCCAATTAAACCGGGTTCAGTCAGGGTTTAATTAGGTTTAGTTATGCATTAGTTTTTAGGGCTTTAAAAATATTTTCGGAGTCCAATAAATTCACAGAAAATTACCCTATGTCCAATTTTCTATTTTACACCATAAAATATTATTTTTATAATATTTTAATATTAATTAATATTATTTAAAAAATCTTTTAATCACAAAATACCTTAGTTTTAATTCCAAAAAATACAAAAAATTGTGAGAAAATATTTTTAAAAAAATTCTGAAAAAATCAGGGCTATGACAAGTAACGCTCTCGCATCTCCTCTTCTCGCTCCCAAGTGGATTCACCGGGAGAATGATGCCTCCAAGCGACACGAACCAAGGGAATTACTTGGTTACGAAGCACCTTACCTCAGCAGTGTAGGATCCCCACTGGCTGCTCCAGATAACGGAGGCTTGGTCCAGCCTGAAGCTCCGAATGATCTAATACATGTCTAGGATCCGTCACGAATTATCTCAGCTGGGAAACATGGAATACGTTGTGTACTCCTTCCAATGTAAGCGGTAAGGCTAGTCGATAAGCTACTACTCCGACCTTCTCCAGAACATTGAAAGGTCCGATGAATCTTGCACTAAACTTTCTACCTCCATTGAAATGAATCGTTCCACGTGTCAGAGAGATCCTCAAGAACACTATGTCACCAACCTATGCCAAAACAAGAACTTAACGCATGATCTAACGCATGATCTAAGAACGTAATAGATATTTAAATAAATGAATCGATACCTCAAACTCTAGCAGTCTCCTATGGATATCGGCCCACTGCTTCTGTCTGTCCTGGGCCACTCGAAGTCTCTCTCTAATCCGCTTTACCTTCTCGAAAGAAACAACTACCATCTCTAGTCCCAAAAGTACTCCCTCTCCTATGTCGTCCCAAGATAATAGAGTTCGGCACCTCCTACCGTACAGAGCCTCGAAGGGAGATATCTCGATACTAGCCTGATAGCTATTGTTGTATGCAAACTCTACCAGGTGAAAATGATCCTCCCACGAGCCACCAAAATCTAGTACACATGTCTGAAGCATATCCTCAAGCATCTGAATAGTCCTCTATGACTGTCCATCCGTCTGAGGGTGGTAAGCCATGCTAAATTTGAGTTGGGTACCCAAGCTAGCCTGCAAACTCCTCCAAAAGTGGAACATAAATCTACTATCCCGATTGGACACGATGCTTACTGGAACTCCAGATGACAATTCTCCGCAATGGCTTCTGGAAGATGAAGGAACCCTAGGTGACAATTCTCCAAAATCTCTCTCTCTAAAATAATGGGATAATTAGGGTTATAATATATATATATATATATATATATATATATATATATATATATATATATATATATATATATATATATATATATATATATATATATATATATAGGGATCTTGAGCGGCTGAATGAAAGTTGATAGGGTGACACGTGTCATGATTTGATTGGATGGTTATGGTTATATTATTTGTTTTTGATTTGCCTTTATCAAAATATTATTTAAGTCATTTTAAATCTAAATAACTCAAAATAAATATTAAAAATAATCATAAAAATTTGAAAAAATTATAGAAAATATATTTTGAATCTAAAAACCATACAAAAATATTTGGGATAATTTTATATTCATAGGTTTCCTACTATAATTAGGAGAATCTCTAAACATTAGTTTTAAATATTTAAATAAAAATAAATATTAAATATGTTCCAAAAATTCTAAAATAATTTCAGAAAATATATAATAATATTATAAACACTAAAAAAATTATGTGGGTCCATTCTATATACCTGGGCTTGCACAATAAATTCAAAAAATCCTAAAAAATTAGTTATTAGTCTAAATAACTCCCAATAAATACTAAAATTATTCAAAAAATTCGTAAAAAATTCTAGAAAATATATTTGACTATTTAGAACCTAAAATAAAAGTTTGAGATATTTTTAATTAAGTTTGTCTCTAAAATAAATTCTTGAAAGTCCTAGAAAATTAGGGTTACTAGTTTTTAATTAACTAAAAATTATGAAAAAATCCGAATAGTCCCAAATTAGCCTAATAACAACATTTAAGCACGAATTTCAGGATACGGAGGTTACAAGTCTACCCAACTTAAAAAAAATTTATCCTTAAAATTTATAATCCTCAATTGTTTTATTTATTTATTTATTACCAACAAAATTAAATTCATCAAATCATATAATCATGAACTAATCAATATTGTTACTTCACAATATTTCTCAAAATTCTATAAATATCATATCCCTAAAAATATTCAAATATAAAATCAAATTCCATTCTTATCACAATCTCCTCCAAAATTTTAAGTTAATAACGAATACAAGAATTTAATATTCAATTCTCTAATTGAAATCCAATCAATGCATATTTATAAAATTTAAAAATTGTATCCCAAAATTTGAATTCAAATGCTAATCCATTAATGATCTTACTCCTCTAATTTAAATCCAATCAATGCATATTATAAAATTGAATCTCATCCCAAATTTTGAATTCAACACTAATCCATTTGTGTTCTTATTCCTCGATTTTTTTTTCACAATACTCAACGATGTAATACTTATGAAACCTCCAACACAATATTCAAAATATAAGTTCATAACTTGCAGTTCAATAAATATATTGATAGCTATAAATCCCCTAAATTTTTAAATTATTAAATCTTGGATTTTTCCCAATTTTCTGGAATTTTCTGGGAAATTTCTGTAATAAAATCAAAGTTTTAATTAATAAATAATTTTTAATTGTTAATAAATAATATTAAAATATCATGAAAATAATATTTTTGGGTGTAAAATAAAAAACTGGACTTAGGGTAATTTTTCTGGATTTTTCTGGGCCTCAGACCTATTTTTAAATACCTAAAAACTATTTATTCATTAAAATAATTATTATTATTATTATTTTTATTATTATTATTTTTTTTCCGGCCCAGCCCGTATACTCTGGCCCATTGGGCCCGCGGTCCAGCCCGCCTTAACGGGTCGGGTCGGGCTCACCCGAACCCGACCCGCCGCCAACCCGACCCGCATGAACAGTTCCCCCCAGCCCCCACGACCCCGACTCTTCCGGCGAGCTCTGCGCGCAGCGCCGCCCGCTCCGGGCTCGTCCACGGCCAAGCCCTCCCCGAGCACCCTATAAAAACCCCTACCCCTTCCCTCTTCTTCCCCAGTCGAATCCCACCGGAACCCTAGCCCGAGCTCACCGTGCCGCCTCGCCTGAGCCAGCCTCCGGCGTTGTCGACCTCATCCCCGGCTCCGCCCTCCTCCCTCTCCCCTCGCCGTAGCCAATCGCCCCTCGGCCAGCTCTCCTCCTCCTCCACAGAACAGCCTCGAGCAGTCCCTCTTCGGCTCGTCGCCGCCGCGCGCCGCCGACCACCGGCTCCGTCCAGCCCCGGCGAACCGCCCTCGGCCCCAGCAGCGCCGCTCCGCCCTCCTCCGGCCGACCTCCCCTCGCCAGAATCTGCAAAACCCTAACCCTAGGTTCCCTGTGTCCGACACGAGTCGGACACGTGTCGGGCACGGTTCGACCCTGATTTTTGGGTCCCCTTCAGGTGCGTGTAACTTTTTGTTCGTAGATCTGTTTTCAATTCCGCAAATTGCGTTGGGAAGGCTGTATGACCCTCTCGGTGCCCGGACAAACCGCTCAGAGCATCGCGTCCTGTGGTGATGGCACACCGCGATCCAAAAATAGAAAAAACCAGACCCTGTTTCACCCCGGAACTGAGTGCGCCCCGCCAAACGGGACGACTTGGTCGCGTGCGGTCTTCACAGATACGTGCGCGTCGTCGATACGGACGTGTGAGATTTCACGGAAGCTGATTCGGGTGTGCGTGCACACCGAAATCAACGCGTATCCGCGGACATCGTCCCGTATCCGACTTTTCTGCAATTTGCCCTAACTTCTTGTACACTCGTCAGATCGAGACGAAACTTGTGCCATCGGACTCGTAGCGATACGCTGGTCCTGTGGGTCAAGTTTGGTTCAATTCTGAGAACGTGGACGAAATCGCGTGTCGTGGGCCCCATAGGCCCCGTTCGACGGGCGATTTTGTGTTCGGCTCATCGGAATCCAAATCTGGAAGTTTCGTTGGGTTCATATCAGCGTTCCTGACCTGTTGACGCTAAGTTTGGTGAATTTGGAGACCATTGACCCGGACACGTTTTTTGGTGCAAAGCGGGCCCACCGGCGGACCCCGTTTTGATCCGAAACTGCCGTTTTTGCCCTTGTCTCCAAATTGGACCCAAAGACAGGCGTTTCTAGCTATTTGATATCTTCTGAGCGTGATGGTAATGTCTATTTTAGCTTTTGGACTCATCTCTAGAATATTTCCCCAAGAACCAATTTTAATCAGATCCAAACAATAGACAAGTACCTGCACTTCAAGTTAAATCTTTATATTATGATAATTAATTTCCTGCTTTACTAGTACCCTTGATGATTACACCTAGTATTAGAAATGCTGAATTTCATGTCTTGAATATTGGAGTTCATGTCTTATTTTTTATGTCGGGTGGAAGAATACTATAAGGCATGTAGTTTACCCTTCCCCTTGTCATGTTTAATAGCTGTTGGTACGCGACTGTACCTCAGTCGGATTCTGATTTTCCCTATTTAATAGCCGTTTATGATGGCCGGATTAGCCTTATAAACCCCTATATGCCAACTATGTATTCTAAAAACAAACACAAGTTCACACAGATAGTTTCTGGTCATGTTATATTTCTTGCTGACTGTTGTAGTTTCACTTCCTGTCTTATTTATTTCTGTTTTCTCATATTCCTGTTTACAGCATTAACTCTGAGATATTGATGTTCTTTTATGCAGTTTCTCAACATGATATTCATTTTAATTGTCATAAATATTTAGTTTAATCTTGTTGTGCACTGTGTACTTTGCTCCTTTCCTGACTGGATCTGTTGATTTAGGCAATGATGAGGACCTTGCCCCTACATATTATGGTCCCTATGAGGGTACAGATGATACTTATGAGGAGCCAGATCCCACCCAGGAAACCCCTGCTGCAGAGTAGCTAGCAGTAGCTATGTTTTATTTCTGTTTCTTATCTTAGTAATCGGGTTTGTCCCCGATTTCATTCTGAATTTCTGTACTAAAACATTTGAATCTGTTGTCGTATTTATTTCAGTTGAAATCTTAAGTTTCTGTTCTCATTATTATCTTGCCTATGTTAATTGTGAATGAGCTAGTTTAGTAAATCTGGATTTGACCTAGACAGCGTACTACCGCCGACTCTGCGGCGTAGGCTGGATGTACCCACGCACTCGTGCCCGAATTTCCGGGTGCGGGTCGTGACACGTTTTTATGGTGGCCCATGCAGGTCCTATCCTTAAATAGGGTAATACCCTAGGACAGGGTATGGAATAAGATTGAGGATTCTAGGAAAAACTCATTCACTGTATAGGGTCCTTATTTTAATTCTTGATATCATTGCTGCTCAATTTTCCTATCGTCTTTGATTTCCAAGTAATCTATTCTGATCTTCCTATCCCTTAATCTTTCAGAATGGTCCAGACAAGGAACACAGTAGGAGGCACATCAGAACCAGCTGAGCAGAATATGCCCGAGACTCTTGCACTCCCGCCGCCTCCATCTGTTCCGACAGTTACTCTGGATGGGGCACAGCAACTTGGAGTATTCCAGGGACTAGTGGAATCCCAGAAAGAACAGACTGCACTTCTGCGGACCAGCCTCTCAGAAGCTCTTAGGTCCCAGGAGTCGCCACTCAAGAGGCCAGGGAGTGCCAAAGACTTCAAGAACCTTAGACCCCTGGAATTCTACGGAACTGAGGGCATTCTCTATGCCGATGAGTGGATAGAGAATGTCGAAAGACTCCTGAAGACTGCTCGAGTTCCTGATGATCTCAAAGTGGAGTCCGTACGCCTGCAACTTTTCGACATTGCTCGAACCTGGTTCAGAGATGAACCCCAACTATCTGCTCCTGACCTCACCTGGGAGGACTTCAAGAGGCTATTCAAGGAGAAATTCTACCCCGAAGTGGCTCGGGAAGCTCTCGAAAGCCAATTCGAGAGACTGGAACAAGGTAACCTATCTGTTGATGAGTATACTGCTGAATTTAGCAGGTTGTGCCACTTTGCGGAGTACATGGTTCGTACCCCGGAGGACAAAGCCCGTAGATTCAAGAAGGGGCTATCTCCGGATATTCGCCTTGCTGTCACCACCAGCCGAGCTCGCACCTATGAGGAAATCCTGAGCGTGGCACAAGGCGTTGAGAGAGATATGGGGCATAAACTAAAACGAGAGAGAGATACCAGAAATGCGGGACCCAACAAATGCCCTTTTCAACAACAACAACAGCAGAGGGCCCCGCAGCAAACTCAGCGTCCTCTCCCTCGATCTCCAGCACCCCAACCCCAGGCTCAAGGACAGAACCAACAAGCTGCTGCTTGTAACTTTTGCCAAAAATCAGGTCATACTTGGCAAGTCTGCAGGAAGAGGCTAGGTGCCTGCCTCTACTGCGGCTCAACAGCGCATCAAATGAGGGACTGTCCTGCTGCTCAAGGACGCACGGCTGCACCAAAGGCTCCAGTCCAGGCCAGGGCCCCAGCAGCACAGCAGAGGGGACCCCCGCTTCCAACACAACAACAAGGCTTTGCTCAACACCAACAGCAGCAACAGAGGGGTGCACCGCAGCAAGGCCGTGCTTATGCAATGACTCTGGAAGAAGCGGAAGCCACAGCAGACGTGATCACAGGTTCTGTGCTTATAAATTCAATACCAGCTATTACTTTATTTGACTCTGGAGCTTCACATTCATTCATGTCAGTAGATTTCCTTATGAAGCATAGCTTAATCACTAAACCCCTTAGGAATTGTTATAAGATCATTACCGGTGGAGGAATTATCCCGATTAGTGATGCCTGTAACAATTGCCCTATTACATTGTGTGGAAGAGAACTGTATGCTAGGCTACTTGTAATGCCAGTTCCCAGTTTTGATATTATACTGGGTATGGATTGGTTGAGTCAACATCATGCCACTATAGACTGCCACAGAGGTAGTGTAATCTTCAGGTCCCCTGATAAGCCAGAATTTGAATTTGCTAGAGGTTCTAGAGAAATGGGTAATAACAAAATTTGTGGAGCCCTAGTAACAGAAGAATTGCGACTACCCATCATCTCTGAATATCTTGATGTCTTCCCTGAGGATCTCCCAGGCTTACCCTCAGACCGAGAAGTTGAATTCTCTATTGACCTAGTGCCAGGAGCAGCACCAGTATCTCAAAATCCCTACAGAATCAACAAGAAGGAGATAATAGAACTAAATGAGCAAATCAAAGAACTAGAAGACAAATGCTTCATTAGGTCTAGTGTCTCACCCTGGGGAGCTCCAGTATTATTTGTGCCCAAGAAGGACGGAAAATCCCAAATGTGTATTGACTATAGGGCCTTGAATGCCTTAACAATTAAGAATAAGTATCCCCTGCCCAGGATAGATGACCTATTTGATCAGTTAAGTGGAGCTCGGGTATTTTCAAAGATTGATTTGAGGTCTGGTTACCACCAAGTAAGGGTGAGAAAGGAAGACATCCCTAAAACTGCTTTCAATACCCGGAACGGACACTTCGAATTCTTAGTAATGTCGTTCGGGTTGACGAATGCTCCACCAGTTTTTATGAACTTGATGAACAAAGTATTTCAGAAATATCTAGACAAATTTGTAGTGGTCTTTATTGATGATATTTTGATCTACTCCAAGACCCCCGAAGAACATGAAGAACATTTGAGGTTAGCATTGGAGACTTTGAGGAAGGAAATACTTTATAAAAAATTATCTAAATGTGCATTCTTCCTAGACAAAGTAGAATTCTTGGGACATATTATGACTGGAGATGGAATAGCAGTAGATCCTAAGAAGATAGCTGCAGTAGAATCATGGCCCACTCCAGACTCGGTAGCAGAGATTAGAAGCTTCCTGGGACTAGCTGGCTACTATCGGAAGTTTGTGAAGGACTTTGCTAGAATTGCTGAACCCATGACAAAATTAACAAGGAAGGATGAAGAGTTCACCTGGACTGATGAATGTCAGCATACTTTCGAGGAATTGAAGAAAAGGCTTACTACTGCCCCTATTCTAACCTTACCCTCTGGAACCGGAGGTTTCGCTATTTATAGTGATGCTTCTGGAAAAGGTCTAGGTTGTGTATTGGAGCAGAACAAGAAAGTAATAGCATATGCCTCTAGACAGCTTCGACCTCATGAAAAGAACTATCCAACTCATGATTTAGAATTGGCAGCTGTCATTTTTGCTCTTAAGCTATGGAAGCATTATCTTTATGGAGAAAAGGTGGAAATATTTACAAACCATAAAAGTTTAAAATATATCTTCACCCAGAAAGAGCTAAACATGAGGCAAAGAAGGTGGCTGGAACTAATAAAAGACTTTGATATCACCCTTCAATATCATCCTGGGAAGGCCAATGTAGTTGCTGATGCTCTAAGCAGATATCCTATGGCGATGTACTTAACTATGGACAGACACCTGCTAGAGGACTTGGAAAGTTTAGGTATTGAAGTAATCATCCCAGGAAAAGAAGGCCAAATGATGAACTTGCAGATTCAGTCTACCTTAATAGACAAGATCAAGGAGACTCAGTTTCAAGACGAAGGCCTGCGAAGCCTTCGAGGTCAAGTGCAAGCTGGATTAGTGGAAGATTTCAGAATTCATGAAGATGGATCACTGAGGCATGGCGATAGATTATGTGTACCTCAAGGAGACATAAGAGAAAAAATTATGCAAGAGGCGCACAGATCGCAATACTCTATACATCCAGGAGCCAACAAGATGTACAAGGACCTGAGAACGCATGTTTGGTGGTATGGCATGAAAAGAGAAGTAGCCAGGTTCGTATCTCGTTGTTTAGTGTGCCAGTAAGTCAAGGCAGAAAGACAAAGACCTGGAGGATTGCTTCAACCACTACCCATTCCGGAGTGTAAGTGGGAACATATCACAATGGATTTTGTTTTCGGACTTCCAAGGACACCTAGTAGAAAGGATACAATTTGGGTGATAGTAGATAGACTGACCAAGTCTGCACATTTTCTACCTTTCAAAGTGGGACTATCTACAGAAAAGCTGGCAGATTTATATATCAGACATATTGTTAGGCTGCATGGAGCTCCAGTAAGTATTGTCTCCGACCGAGATTCAAGATTCACCTCTCACTTCTGGAAGAGCTTACAAGCCAGCTTGGGGACGCAACTCAAATTCAGCACAGCTTATCATCCCCAAACCGATGGACAATCAGAATGTACAATCCAGACACTTGAAGATATGCTCCGTACATGTGTTCTGGATTTTGGAGGATCTTGGGAAGACTATCTACATCTTGTGGAGTTCTCTTATAATAACAGTTACCAAGCAAGTATTGAGATGACTCCATTTGAAGCTCTGTATAGACGAAGATGTCATACCCCGCTATCATGGGACGACATTGGAGAAAGAGCCCTACTGGGACCAGAGATGGTGATCGATTCAACTGAGAAGGTAAAGCAAATAAGGGACAGACTTCGAGTGGCTCAAGACAGGCAACGACATTGGGCAAATAGCCACCGAAGGCCCTTGGAATTTGAGGTAATTAAATTTATGAAATTTAAGTCAATTTAAAACATTTTGATTATGGAACTAAGACTTGATTATGACTTTATTAAAGGTTGGAGAGCTGGTATTCTTAAAGATTTCCCCGACACGTGGCACCATTAGGTTCGGAAGGAGTGGAAAACTCAGCCCAAGATTTATTGGACCTTTTGGCATTCAGGAGAAAATCGGAAAAGTGGCATACCGACTGGCATTGCCACCCTCTCTGGATGGAGTCCATAACGTCTTCCACGTGTCGCAGCTGAGAAAGTACATGTCAGACCCCAGCCACATTTTGGATCACTCAGAGCTCAAAGTAGGCCCAAGTTTGACTTACCAAGAGCAACCCGTGGAGATACTGGATCGATCGGAGAAAGTTCTACGGAACCAGGTTATCTCCCTGGTTCGCGTAGCTTGGAAGCACCATTCTCCCGGCGAATCCACCTGGGAACGAGAAGACGAGATTAGAGAGCGCTACCCCTATCTTTTTGAACCCTGAGGTATATTTTATTTCTCGGCCTTTCCTTTCGTGCCTTTGTTATTCTTAAATTTTGAGGACAAAATTTTATAAGTTTGGTAGGTTGTAAACCCCCTGAATTTTTAAATTATTAAATCTTGGATTTTTTCCAATTTTCTGGAATTTTTTGAGAATTTTCTGTAATTAAAATTAAGGTTTTAATTAATAAATAATTTTTAATTGTTAATAAATAATATTAAAATATCATGGAAATAATATTTTTTGGTGTAAAATAAAAAACTGGACTTAGGGTAATTTTTCTGGATTTTTCTAGGCCTCAGACCTATTTTTAAATGCCTAAAAACTATTTATTCATTAAATTAATTATTTTTTTTTTTATTATTATTATTATTTTTTCGGCCCAGCCCGTATACCCTGGCCCATTGGGCCCGCGGCCCAGCCCGCCTTAACGGGTCGGGTCGGGCTCACCCGAACCCGACCCGCCGCCAACCCGACCCGCATGAACAGTTTCCCCCAGCCCCCACGACCCCGACTCTTCCGGCGAGCTCCGTGCGCAGCGCCGCCCGCTCCGGCCGGCTCGTCGCGCCACGTCCTCCGCTCTTTCCGGCCTCGTCCACGGCCAAGCCCTCCCCGAGCACCCTATAAAAACCCCTACGCCTTCCCTCTTCTTTCCCAATCGAATCCCACCGGAACCCTAGCCCGAGCTCACCGCGCCACCTCGCCTGAGCCAGCCTCCGGCGTCGTCGACCTCGTCCCCGGCTCTGCCCTCCTCCCTCTCCCCTCGCCGTAGCCAACCGCCCCTCGGCCAGCTCTCCTCCTCCTCCCAGAACAGCCTCGAGCAGCCCCTCTCCGACGCGTCGCCGCCGCGCGCCGCCGACCACCGGCTCCGCCCAGCCCCGGCGAACCGCCCTCGGCCCCAGCAACGCCGCTCCTCCCTCCTCCGGTCGAGCTTCCCTCACCGAAATCCGCAAAACCCTAACCCTAGGTTCCCTGTGTCCGACACGAGTCGGACACGTGTCGGACACGGTTCGACCCTGATTTTCGGATCCCCTTTAGGTGCGTGTAACTTTTTGTTCGTAGTTCTGTTTTTAATTCCGCAAATTGCGTTGGGAAGCCTGTATGACCCTCTCGGTGCCCGGACAAACCGCTCGGAGCATCGCGTCCTGCGGTGATCGCACACCGCGATCCAAAAACAGAAAAAATCAGACCCTGTTTCACCCCGGAACTGAGTGCGCCCCGCCAAACGGGACAACTTGGTCGCGTGCGGTCTTCACAGATATGTGCGCGTCATCGATACTGACGTGTGAGATTTCGCGAAAGCTGATTCGGGTGTGCGTGCACACCGGAATCAACGCGTATCCGCAGACATCGTACCCATATCCGATTTTTCTGCAATTCGCCCTAACTTCTTGTACACTCGTCAGATCGAGACAAAACTTGCGCCATCGGACTCGTAGCGATACGCTGGTCCTGTGGGTCAAGTTTGGTTCGATTCTGAGGACGTGGACGAAATCGCGTGTCGTGGCCCCATAGGCCCCGTTCGACGGACGATTTTGTGTTCGGCTCATCGAAATCCAAATCTGGAAGTTTCGTTGGGTTCGTATCAGCGTTCCTGACCTGTTGACGCTAAGTTTGGTAAATTTGGAGACCATTGACCCGGACACATTTTTCGGTGCAAAGCAGGCCCACCGGCGGACCCCGTTTTGATCCGAAACTGCCGTTTTTGTCCTTGTCTCCAAATTGGACCCAAAGACAGGCATTTCTAGCTATTTGTCATCTTCTGAGCGTGATGGTAATATCTATTTCAGCTTTTGGACTCATCTCTGGAATATTTCCCCAAGAACCAATTTTAATCAGATCCAAACAACAAGCAAGTACCTGCACTTCAAGTTAAATCTTTATATTGTGATAATTAATTCCCTGCTTTACTAGTACCCTTGATGATTACACCTAGTGTTAGAAATGCTGGATTTCATGTCTTGAATATTGGAGTTCATGTCTTATTTTTCATGTCGGGTGGGAGAATACTAGAAGGCATATAGTTTACCCTTTCCCTTGTCATGTTTAATAGTTGTTGGTACGCGACTGTACCTCAGCCGGATCCCAATTTTCCCTGTTTAATAGCCGTTTATGACGGCCGAATTAGCCTTATAAACCCCTACATGCCAACTATGTATTCTAAAAATAAACACAAGTTCAGACAGATAGTTTCTGGTCATGTTATATTTCTTGCTGACTGTTGTAGTTTTACTTCCTGTCTTATTTATTTCTGTTTTCTCATATTCCTGTTTACAGCATTAACTCTGAGATATTGATGTTCTTTTATGCAGTTTCTCAACATGATATTCATTTTAATTGTCATAAATATTTAGTTTAATCTTGTTGTGCACTGTGTACTTTACTCCTTTCCTGACTGGATCTGTTGATTTAGGCGATAATGAGGACCTTGCCCCTACATATTATGGTCCCTATGAGGGTACAGATGATACTTATGAGGAGCCAGATCCCACCCAAGAAACCCCTGCTGCAGAGTAGCTAGCAGTAGCTATCTTTTATTTCTGTTTCTTATCTTAGTAATCGGGTTTGTCCCCGATTTCATTCTGAATTTCTGTACTAAAACATTTGAATCTGTTGTCGTATTTATTTCTGTTGAAATCTTAAGTTTCTGTTCTCATTATTATCTTGCCTATGTTAATTGTGAATGAGCTAGTTTAGTAAATCTGGATTTGACCTAGACAGCGTACTACCGCCGACTCTGCGGCATAGGCTGGACGTACCCACGCACTCGTGCCCGAATTTTCGGGTGTGGGTCGTGACAATAGCCTTCTTAAACTCCTCAAAATTCAATAATAAATTCAATCATATCATAATCTTCATAAAAATCTAAGATTTAACAAAATCGTCAATTTTGCCATATTAAATTCTTAACTTTTTATTTACATTAATGTTTATCCTCAAAACTTAAGGCACCTTGTCTCTCTTTGTCAAGTCATAACCTCTTCGTTAATCTTTACTACAATCAAATCCTCAACAATCAAAGTCTAAGAGAATTCTACCTACAATCATACAACATGCAATCTAGAGTAAACATGTATGATTATAGTCTATTTTGTCTTGGTATTGCAGTCTTTGTCAGGGTGTACTATTAACTACATTCTAACAAAAAAATCACGAATACAAACTACGGTACTAAGGAATGAATCAATCAATCAAATAGGCGGAAAGAAACAGAAGGAAAATAAGGATAACAAGATAATAGATTAGAAATATTCCTAGTTGTGATTGAGTATTCGCTCTCATCCTAGTATGATATATCCAAGATCCTATCGCAGGCACGCAGTAGTAAAACTAAGATGTCGTAATACCACGACATCGCACAACTTACGAAGTCTGACCTGCATGGGCCACCACTAAAAATATGTCATGACCCGCACCCGGTATAGGGGTACGAGAGCGTGGTACGTCCAGCCTACGCCGCAGCATCAACGGTAGAACGCTGTCTAGGTCACAATGCTATCTAATCATTCTCACACGAGCATCCAACTCCATAAGGAATCACAGATATCACCATATAATACGGAATATACTCAATCACATAAACTAGAGCACGATAAGATATCGAAGAAATAAATAAATCAAAATGCAACTCAAGTCTAAAATAGAAATAATCTAACTCAATAGTAATATCTAAGTCTTAACTAAAGTATGCCGGAGACAAATCTGGTAACAAAAACTGCTAAAAAAAACTAATTAAATAACTAGTGATCCTGACTAGACCTCCCAGAAATCACACCTGTACTACCAAGTCCAAGTTTGCAGCTACTCTTCCCGTGGTCCATAATATATCGGACACCCGTCCTCTAAGACGTAGTCTGGAAAAATATTTCCAGTCAGGATAGAGCAAAGTACATCTCAAATAACAGTTCCAGTTAATTGATAAGGACTATAAAATAATAAATAGATTATGCTATATACTGAGAGAAGGCAATAAATAAATGCAATGGCAAAATAAAGAGATAGGCAATATAGGCAATATGGTACAGTCAGTGCATATATGAAATAAAAGGAAAGAGGTACAAAATCATATACGAGTGATGTGGTATATGAACAGAAATAGAGAACTGTAACTATTCTAAGTGTTTGAAATCGTAGTTTCGAAATATGATCGGCTTGGGAACTTGTTCGATGACTACATGGCCTGGCTAATCATACGTGAGGTGTATGATTAACACTGTTCAATGTCTACACTTGTACGATAGGTATTTTGATCACATCTCTCACTAGCAATTTCCCCGCCCCCAACTAGTACTGTGGATCCAATCATGACACGTCACGATACACGATCAATGTCCAATATATCATGTATAATGTCTAATATCAATGTCTAATGTCAATATCGTGTACAATATCAATACGATAACCAATGTAACATCTCATGACTAAAGATCCAATCTATATACTAGTCCGTGTAGCACAGTGTCAAGAGTCAGATGTAACATTTCTAATTACTGAAATTATAGAAATTATCAAATAATGAAAATTATCACAGAATGTACTTGCCTGGGGTCCTGTTGCTGATATGAATCAGAGTCCAAGTCACAGTCCAAATAGCCTATGAATTACAATTTACCATGTCAAAAGATAATTTATTTTAAATTATTTAATTCTAGAATAATTACTCTAAAATCCTATTTTAATCTTATTATTCTAATTTTTAGATTAATTCCTAAATTTTGTCCAAAGAAACTGAATTTTATCAACTCGAGACTCATGGCACGCAAATTGAGGCGATCTGTTGACCGAAAAGTCAACCGACACAAACTCAAATTTTATGCATGATTTTTTGTAGATTTTAGTGTCAAAAATATGTTAAAAGTTATGGCTCATTCGAATTCAAATTCGTTTGAAAATTATGGTACATACAAATTTCGTATCGTACACCGATGGTTAAATTCTAACCTAGAAGTTCTACAGAATTAACCGTATATAAATACTTCGAATTAAATTATTGGAAAAACATATGTCAATGATCTCGATATTAGCTTTCCGAAACTTCAAACGGTTCATGATTCTGATTCCTGGTTCTCCCGAAATCGCAAAAACATCGAAACACGCCTATTTCGGATATGCTGTGCTCTACGAATTTTCTAGAATTTAATACTCATAATTTTGTAAAAAAATTTATATAATCAGAAATCTAACCTCAATATCATTCTAACACAAGAAACTGGACCTCATTTGGAGTCCAGAGGTATGCGCAATGGCTTCTGGAAGATGAAGGAACCCTAGATGACAATTCTCCAAAATCTCTCTCTCTAAAATAATGGGATAATTAGGGTTATAATAATATATATATATATATATATATATATATATATATATATATATATATATATATATATATATATAGGGATATTGAGCGGCTGAATCAAAGTTGATAGGGTGACACGTGTCATGATTTGATTGGATGTTTTGGTTATATTATTTGTTTTTTATTTGCCTTTATCAAAACATTATTTAAGTCGTTTTAAATTTAAATAACTCAAAATAAACATTAAAAATAATCATAAAAATCTGAAAAAATTACAAAAAATATATTTTGAACCTAAAAACCATAGAAAAAATATTTGAGATAATTTTATATTCATAGGTTTTCTACTATAATTAGGAGAAGCTCTAAACATTAGTTTTAAATAGTTAAATAAAAATAAATATTAAATATGTTCCAAAAATTCTTAAATAATTCCAGAAAATATATAATAATATTATAAACACTAAAAAATTTATGTGGGTCCATTCTATATAACTGGGCTTGCACAATAAATTCTAGAAGTCCTAAAAAATTAGTTATTAGTCTAAATAACTCCCAATAAATACCAAAAATATTCAAAAAATTCCCAGAAAATTCTAGAAAATATATTTGACTATTTAGAACCTAAAATAAAAGTTTAAGATATTTTTATCTAAGTTTGTCCCTAAAATAAATTCTTGAAAGTCCTAGGAAATTAGGGTTACTAGTTTTTAATTAACTAAAAATTATGGAAAAATCCCAATAGTCCCAAATTAGCCTAATAACAACATTTAAGCACGAATTTCAGGATAGGAGGTTACAAGTCTACCCACCTTAAAAAAATTTCGTCCTCAAAATTTAAAATCCTCAATTATTTTATTTATTTATTTATTACCATCAAAATTAAATTTATCAAATTATATAATCATAAACTAATCCATATTGTTACTTCACAATATTTCTCAAAATTCTATAAATATCATATCCCTAAAAATATTCAAATATAAAATCAAATTACATTCTTATCACAATCTCCTCCAAAATTTTAAGTTAATAACGAATACAAGAATTTAATATTCAATCCTCTAAGTGAAATCCAATCAATGCATATTTATAAAATTTAAAAATTGTATCCCAAAATTTGAATTCAAACACTAATCCATTAATGATCTTACTCCTCTAATTTAAATCCAATCAATGCATATTATAAAATTGAATCTTATCCCAAATTTTGAATTCAACACTAATCCATTTGTGTTCTTATTCCTCGATTTTTTTTCACAATACTCAACAATGTAATACTTATGAAACCTCCAACACAATATTCAAAATATAAGTTCATAACTTGCAGTCCAATAAATATATTGATAGCCTTCTTAAACTCCTCAAAATTTAATAATAAATTCAATTATTTTATAATCTTCATAAAAATCTAAGATTTAACAAAATCGTCAATTCTGCCATATTAAATTCTCAACTTTTTATTTACATTAATGTTTATCCTCAAAATTTAAGTCACCTTGTCTCTCTTTGTCAAGTCATAACCTCTTCGTTAATCTTTACTACAGTCAAATCCTCAACAATCAAAGTCTAAGAGAATTCTACCTACAATCATACAACATGCAATCTAGAGTAAACATGTATGATTATAGTCTATTTTGTCATGGTATTGCAGTCTCTGTCAGGGTGTACTATTAACTACATTCTAACAAGAAAATCATGAATACAAACTACAGTTCTAAGGAATGAATCAATCAATCAAATAGGCGGAAAGAAACAGAAGAAAAATAAGGATAACAAGATAATATATTAGAAATATTCTAGTTGTGATTGAGTATTCGCTCTCATCCTAGTATGCTATATCCTAGATCCTATCGCAGGCACGCAGTAGTACAACTAAGTTGTCGCACTACTACGACATCGCACAACTTGCGAAGTCTGACCTGCATGGGCCACCACTAAAAATGTGTCACGACCCGCACCCGATATAGGGGTACGAGATCGTGGGTACGTCCAGCCTATGTCGCAGCATCGGCGGTAGAACGCTGTCTAGGTCACAATGCTAACTAATCATTCTCACACGAGCATCCAACTCCATAAGGAATCACATATATCACCATATAATACGGAATATACTCAATCACATAAACTAGAGCACGATAAGATATCGAAGAAATAAATAAATAAAAATGTAACTCAAGTCTAAAATAGAAATAATCTAACTCAACAGTAATATCCAAGTCTCAACTAAAGTATGCCGGAGACAAATTCGGTACCAAAAACTGCTAAAAGAAACTAACTAAATAACTAGTGATCTCGACTAGACCTTCCGGGAATCACACCTGTGCTACCAAGTCCTAGTTTGCAGCTACTCTTCCCGTGGTCCATAATATATCGGACACCCGTCCTCTAAGGCGCAGTCTGGAAAAATATTTCCAGTCAGGATGGAGCAAAGTATATCTCAAATAACAGTTCCAGTTAATTGATAAGGACTATAAAACAGTAAATAGATTATGCTATATACTGAGAGAAGGCAATAAATAAATGCAATGGCAAAATAAAGAGATAGGCAATATGGTACAGTCAATGCATATATGAAATAAAAGGAAAGAGGTACAAAATCATATACGAGTGATGTGGTATATGAACAGAAATAGAGAACTATAACTATTCTAAGTGTTTGAAATCGTAGTTTCGAAATATGGTCGGCTTGGGAACTTGTTCAATGACTACATGGCCTGGCTAATCATACGTGAGGTGTATGATTAACATTGTTCAATGTCTACACTTGTACGATAGGTATTTTGATCACATCTCTCACTAGCAATTTCTCCGCCCCTAACTAGTACTGTGGATCCAATCATGACACGTCACAATACACGATCAATGTCCAATATATCATGTACAATGTCTAATATCAATGTCTAATGTCAATGTCGTGTATAATATCAATACGATAACCAATGTAACATCTCATGACTAAAGATCCAATCTATATACTAGTCTGTGTAGCACAGTGTCAAGAGTCAGATATAACATTTCTAAATACTGAAATTATAGAAATTATCAAATAATGAAAATTATCAGTGAATGTACTTGCCTGGGGTCCTGTTGCTGGTATGAATCAGAGTCCAAGTCACAGTCCAAATAGCCTATGCATTACAATTTACCATGTCAAAAGATAATTTATTTTAATTTATTTAATTCTAGAATAATTACTCTAAAATCCTACTTTAATCTTATTATTCTAATTTTTAGGTTAATTCCTAAATTTTGTCCAAAGAAACTGAATTTTATCAACTCGAGACTCATGGCACGCAAATCGAGGCGATCTGTTGACCGAAAAGTCATACGATACAAACTTGACTTTTATGCATGATTTCCTATAGATTTCAGCGTCAAAAATATGTTGAAATTTATGGCTCGTTCAAATTCAAATTCGTTTGGAAATTATGGCACATACAAATTTCGTATCGTGCACCGATGGTTAAATTCTCACCTAGAAGTTCTACAGAATTAACCGTATATAGATACTTCGAAATAAATTCTTGGAAAAAGATATGTCAATTATCTCGATATTAGCTTACGGAAAATTCAAACGGTTCATGATTCTGATTCCTGGTTCTCTCGGAATCGCGAAAACATCAAAATACGTCTATTTTTGGACATGCTGTGCTCTACGAATTTTCTAGAATTTAATACTAATAATTTCGTAAAACAATTTATATAATCAAAAATCTAACCTCAATATCATTCTAACGCAAGAAACTGGGCCTCGTTTGGAGTCCGAAGCTATGGGCAATGGCTTCTGGAAGATGAAGGAACCCTAGATGACAATTCTCCAAAATCTCTCTCTCTAAAATAATGGGATAATTAGGGTTATAATAATATATATATATAGGAATGTTGAGCGGCTGAATGAAAGTTGATAGGGTGACATGTGTCATGATTTGACTGGATGGTTTTGGTCATATTATTTGTTTTTTATTTGCCTTCATCAAAATATTATTTAAGTCGTTTTAAATCTAAATAACTCAAAATAAACATTAAAAATAATCATAAAAATCTGGAAAAATTATGAAAAATATATTTTGAACCTAAAAACTATAGAAAAATATTTGGAATAATTTTATATTCATAAGTTTCCTACTATAATTAGGAGAAGCTCTAAATATTAGTTTTAAATATTTAAATAAAAATAAATATTAAATATGTTCCAAAAATTCTGAAATAATTTCAGAAAATATATAATAATATTATAAATACTAAAAAATTTATGTAGGTCCATTCTATATACCTGGGCTTGCACAATAAATTCTAGAAGTCCTAAAAAATTAGTTATTAATCTAAATAACTCCCAATAAATACTAAAAATATTTAAAAAATTCTCAAAAAATTCTAGAAAATATATTTGACTATTTAGAACCTAAAATAAAATTTTGGGATATTTTTAATTAAGTTTTTCCCTAAATTAAATTCTTGAAAGTCCTAGAAAATTAGGGTTACTTGTTTTTAATTAACTAAAAATTATGAAAAAAATTCCAATAGTCCCAAATTAGCCTAATAACAACTTTTAAGCACGAATTTCAGGATACGGAGGTTACACCCGCTTTATCCCATACCACCACACGTGTTCCCTCAGGTCCTTATACATCTTATTAGCTCCCGGATGTATAGAATACTGAGGACGATGAGCCTCCTGCATGACCTCTTCCCGCAGGTCCCCGCTAAGCATACATAACCTAGTCCCGTGCCTTAAAGAACCATCCTCAGCAATAGAGAAGTCATCCATCAATCCTGTCTGCACCTAAGCTATGAAGTTTCATAGACCCTCATCCTGGTACTGCATCTCTCGGATCTTCTCCATCAATCCTGACAGAATCTGCATGCCCATCAGCTGCGTCTCCACTCCTGGAATATTAACCTCGATGCCCAGGCTATCCAATTCTTCTAGTAAGTGCGATCCGTTGTCAAGTATATTGCTACTGGATATCTTCTCAAGGCATCAAAAACTACGTTAGCCTTACCTGGATGATACTGCAGTGAAATATCAAAATCTTTCATCAGTTCTAGCTATCTGTGCTGCCTCATATTCAACTCTTTCTGTATAAAGACATACTTCAAGCTTTTGTGGTCAGTGTATATTTCCACACGCTCTTCGTACAGATAATATCTCCACAACTTTAGAGCGAAGATCACCGCTGCTAATTCCAAGTCATGAGTGGGATAGTTTCTCTCATGTGGCCGCAACTGTTTAGAAGCATATGCCACCACCTTCTTGTTCTGCTCTAGAACACATCCTAAGCCCTTCCCTGAAGTATCGCTATAAATAACAAATCCTCCTGTCCCTGATGGCACCGTCAAAACAGGTTGTGGGGTCAATCTCTTCTTTAGCTTATTAAATGCAGCCTGACATTCCTCGATCCACACGAACTGCACATCCTTCCGAGTGAGTCTAGTCAACGGCTCTGCGATTTGAGAAAAATCCTTTACAATTTTTTTGTAATACTCAGCCAATCCTAAGAAGCTTCTGATCTCTACAATAGAACTCAGAGTGGTCCAAGACTTTACAACAACAATCTTCTTTGGATCCACTGATATTCCATCTCCAGTCACCATATGCCCAAGGAACTCTACCTTATCCAGGAAGAACTCACATTTTGAGAGTTTCCCATAGAGCTTCTCCTTCCGAAGGGTCTCTAGCACAATCCTTAAATGCTTCTCATGCTCTTCCGGTGTCTTCGAATAGATAAGAATGTCATCTATGAATACTACTACAAACTTGTTAAGGTACTGGTGGAACACCTTGTTCATCAAGTTCATGAAGGCTGTCGGGGCATTAGTCAACCCAAATGGTATCACCATAAACTCATATTGGCCATATCTTGTCTGAAATACAGTTTTTGAAATATCTTCCTTCTTCACCTTTAACTGATGATAGCCAGACGTCAAATCAATCTTCAAAAATACCCTCGCTCCACTCAACTGATCAAAAAGATCGTCTATCCTTGGTAGCGGATATTTTTTTTGATGGTGAGGTTGTTCAGAGCCCTGTAATCAATGCACATTCGCACTGACCCATCCTTCTTTGGTACAAATAAGACCGGGGCTCCCAAAGACAAGAAACTCGATCTAATAAAACCCTTGTCTAGTAAATCATCTACCTATTTTTTCAGTTCTGTCAGCTCGCTGTTGTTGATCCTGTAGACTTGTTGCGATACTGGTTCTGTCCCAGGCACTAAGTCTATAGAAAATTCAAGATCTATGTCCGGTGGAAATACTGGTAGCTCCTCAGGAAATACGTCTAAAAATTCTGTAATAATAGGGTGTGGCAAGTCCTTCTCTGTTACCATAGCTCCACAAATAATTTTATCACTCTACTCAACTCCTCCCCTAACAAACTCAAATTTTGGCTTTCCTGGAGGGCGGAACAGTACACGTCCTCTATAACAGTCTATGCTAACATGGTGCATACTCAACCAATCCATTCCAAGGATAATATCAAAACTCGGAAGTGGTATTACGAGTAAACTAGCATCCAAATTATGGCCTCCCAAGGTAACACGACGCCCCTTGCAAGTATCACTGACTAGGATAGTGCCTCCACCAGTCGTAATCTTGCAACTCCTACTCAAGGGTTCCGATACTAAACTATGCTTAAGCACAAAGGATACAGATATGAAGCTATGCGATGCACCAGAATCAAATAAGGCAATAAAAGGAATAGAATCAAGAAGAATAGAACATGCTATCATATCACCAGTCGGCTCAGTCTCCTCTACTGTTATGGCAAAAACTCTGCCCTGTGGAGGTACTCCCTTTTGCTGGTGCTGAGCAAACTGCTACTGTTGGTTAGGAAGTGGGGGTCCTCTTGGCTGCTAGGCTACTGGTGGTCCATCTAGTCCTCTCTGGGCCGAGGATTCGCCTATAAGGGGTACGGTAGGACACTTCCTCATATGATGTGCAGGTGATCCAAAAAATAAGCACATGCCTAATCTCTTCCGGCAGATCTCCCATGAATGCCCTGGCTTCTTGCAATAGTTGCATGGGGGAGCTTGTTGCACTTGTCTCTGTAGCTGCTGCTGCACTTGCTGAGTTGGGGCTCTAACTGGGGCACGGTACTGTTGCTATTGCTGAAAGGTCCTAGGCTGAAACTATGGACGCTTTGCCTGCCCTTGACTACTTCCACTGCCGATAGCATCCCTGTTCCTCTTATTCCAAAGACTCATATCCACTTTGACCCTTTGAGCCTCTGCTAATATGTCAGCAAAAGTCGTATGGGCCAAAGAAATGTGGACTTTGACCTCTTGGTTCAAGCCCTCTCTGAATCGTCTAGATCTATCCTCCGGGTCCCTCACTATGTACTCTGTAAATCGGCTCAGTCTGCCGAATTCTGCAGCATACTCATCCACGGTCATCCCATTCTGCTCCAAGTTCTAGAATTTCTTATCCAGAACTCCTTTGGCTACTATAGGAAAAAATTTCCTCTTAAAGATATCCTTAAACTGCTCCCAAGTCAGGTTTGGATCTGTAATCCTAGGCTCATTTCTGAACCAAGTACGAGCAATATCGTGAAGCTGCAAGCCAACGGCCTCAATCTTCAGGTCCTCGGAAAGCCAAAAAACTCTTATGATCCGCTCGATATCCTCGAGCCACTTATCAGCATAGAGGATTCCCTCTGTCCCTTTGAACATCCGAGGCTCCATCTTCTTGAAGTCCTGAATGTTACCCACCTTCGTTTGACCGGCCTGTTGTTATGGTTGTTGGGCAACCCTCTCTATGGCTGCTAGGGCAACCTGTTGGGCATTTTCTATTTCTGTATGTTGCCTCTGAGCCTCTTCCTGAGCCTTTTGAGTCTCCATCATGCTTCGGAAGAGCTCATGTAATGGCTGAGGAGGAGGAGGAGGAAGACTCCCTGGTCTAGCTGATGAGGCCTTCTGCGATGCGGATGGTGTGGGGAAGCACCATTTGCTCTGGAACCGCGCGCTATGGTCTTGGGTGGCATTCTAAAAGGTTGGAAACAACAAGAATAAAGTTGATATGACACAAGATAAGGAAGTATTCAAGAAGGACAATCAACTATAAAAGAGATCCGATTGCTCGAAAGGAATTTATAAGGGTTTGTGAGTTGAGTATATGGGATCCTAGTTGTGATTAAGTGTCTTCCTATTCCTAGTATGTATATCCTATATCAGGCCCGCAGTCGTATAACTAACTTGAGTACCACTACGAGTTCACAACCTTGTACGAAACCTGACCTGCGTGGGCCACCACTAAAAATGTGTCACGACATGTACCCTGGATTTGGGCATGAGTCATGAGTACGCCCAGCCTATGTCGTAGTATCGGCGGTAAAACATTATACAAAAAGCCACAAGTAATCTACAACTTACAACATATATACATCTCCATACTATACTCAATCACATGCACTAGTTTAAATGAATACACCAAGATAATAATGAAATAATAGTCTTGATGCGCGTTCAATGAATCTCCAAATCTAAATATCCAAATTACAATATTCAAAATGCTTTAAAAAATTTATCAGAGAATAATCCGGTCCAAAATAACTAACAAAATTAACTACTACTAAACTACTCCATTGCAGACGATATCTGAGCTGCTAACTCCCCATGATCCTCCAGAAGGGCAAGATCAGGCTCTATTATGTCGCTAGCATACGATCCATAATGTATAGGGATTGCACCCTCATTGTAGTCACCTAAAATGTTTATCCAATCAGGAAAGGAATGAGTACATCACAGTGAAAATAGTTCCAACACATGGTAGAAGCTATAAGACAGTAAATAGTAAGGAATACATGATAGCAACAAATTGAACTCACAATAAAACAACTAGAAAAACCAATGCTGAAGTCCTGTCATGGCAAAAATATAGTACAATATCTCCAACCCACAAAAGAAATAACTGTAATATATGGAAGAACAGATGGGAACAACTACTCTATCTGATTTGAAATACATTGTCAACATGTGAACGGCTAGGGGGTAATATCCGGTAAACCACACGTGTCGTGCATGGTTACTATTATTCTAGAATGATCATGGGATAGAAAGGGTAGTTCACATGTCTACTAAGTATTTCTCTTCCCCACAAGTACACATGGATTCCAAACCAGTCACGAAGAAATAACAATAATCCAGAACAGTCATGTATCTCATAATAAGAATCCATCATACTAATCCTTGTAGCAAGTATCAAGAATCAAATAATCAATACTAATTATGCATTATAGAGATTATCAAACACTGAAAGTAATCACGGAAATGTACTCGCCTGCGGTCCTTAGCTTGTATAAATCAGAATCTAAGTCACAGTCCAAATAGTCTATGTATTACAAATTTACCATGTCAAAAGATAATTTATTTTAATTGATTTAATTCTGGAACAATTAATCTAAAATCCTATTTAATCTTATTATTCTGATTTTTAGGTCAATTCCTAAATTTTGTTCAAAGAAACTAAAAATTATCAACTCGAGACTCATAGCACACAAATCGAGGCAACCTGTTGATAGAAAAGTCAACCGACACAAACTCAACTTTCATGCATGATTTTCTGTGGATTATACCATCAAAAACATGCTAGAATTTATGGCTCATCCGAATTCCAATTCGTTTAGGAATTATTGCACATACCAAAATCGTGTTGTGCAATGGTGGTTGATTGTTAATCTAGAGGTTCTACAGAATTAACAGTAATGAATTATTTTGAATTAAATTTTGGAAAAAAATATATGTAAATTATCTCGTCATTAGCTTTTTGAAACTTTAAACGGTTCATGATTCTGATTCCTGGTACTCCAGAAATCGGGAAAACATCGAGATGCGTCTATTTTTGGACATGTTGTGCTCTACGAATTTTTCAGAATTTAATATTCATAATTTCGTAAAAAAATTTATGTATTCAGAAAACTAACCTCAATACAATTCTAATGCAAGAAACTGGGCTACGTTTGGAGTCCATAGCTATGAGTAATGGATTCTGGAGGATGAAGGAAATCCTAGACGACAATTCTCCAAAATCGGCTAAAAGGAAACCCTAGAAATTATAAACTAATCACTGTATATATATAGGAGAGAAGGAGCAGCCGCGGCAAAGGATGTGCCACGTGGCATCCATTCGCTACTGCCCGCTCGGATCGGACAGCCCGCGTTCCAGCCAGCTTGGCTCGGTTGAGTCCGAGTCGGACTAGGATGCGGCTCGGCTCGGCTCGGCTCGGCAAGGACCGAATTCTCCCGCTCCCACCCTCGCCCCCTCTCGCGGACAGCTGGGCCACGCTGACTGGCCGTGCTGGCTGACACGCAGGCCAGGCTGGCTGCTGACTGGGCGGGTTGGGTTAAATTAGGATTTTCTTTTTCTAAAAATTAGTTTTTAATTCAGTATTTTCCTAATTAACTCAAAATAAATGCTAAAAATAATTAAAAATTGGAAAACAATTCTAGAAAATATATTTGATTATTTATGTAAACCTCCACACCCAAAATTAGGCCTACTTGGCTTAGATAGTGAAACTAGGTCTAGTTTGAACCCAATTAGAATTAGAACACAGCATTTTATTTGATTATGCAATATTTTATATCAATTAGCGCACCTTACCGTTGCTTCGATAATTGGAGCACTACACTAGCCATTGCCTTCCTACAAATTTAACAACCTTGTCCTAGACATGCCCGCCTATCATGCTGACCTTTGTGTAACTTATAATTATGCTTTCTTGTACTACATTTTAGTCGCACGACTTTTATCGCAGACGTTATTATTTAATTCTAAATAAAATATGATTTTGTACCCTTGTGCGTTCCAATCGAAATTGGAGACAAAATCTTGACCATTTTATACAGGCCGAATTTTATTAATATTCTGTACTGAATCCTCTGTGTCCATGATACTTGTGTCCCACCTAATTTTATTCTCATGTACTTGTAATTAATTCCAGAACATCTTGCGCACTCATTTTAATTAATTAAAATCCAATTTCCATCTTTGTGTAATTTTTTAATTGTTGGGCGCTTTTATTTAAAAACGTATTGAGGTGTCCCCACCATTGGGCAATACATGAAGAAATCTAACTTTCCCCTTCATAGGAATTTTCCCATATTTTTTCAGAATGTGCAACGCGCACAACGCCCCCCATTTTAATTCTAGCCTTATATTTAATTAATGCAAATTCTAGCCTTCCCAACATCCCCATGTAAGCCCAAGGCCCAACCTCAAGGAGTGTTGACCAAGCCCTAATCCTAGGTCAACCCCCAAACCTAAAAATCCTATATGTAGAAATAATCCTCCTCCTATTTTTCCCAAAACATCAACACCCCATCCCCAACCCTAAAAGTAGCCGACTATCCCCATCCCTGTGCATCTTCTCCGTCAAGCCCGACGCCGGAGCCGATAGCATCCACGCCGGAGCCTGAAGCTCGACCCATGGAACCCTGGCCGTGTCCTCCCCCCCCGGCCTCGACTCTCCGGACCACCGCCATTATGACCTCGACTGCCTGCATCTCCTCCCAGCCGAGCCCCCGCTTCCCTTGGCAAGAAGCTCGACCACCATTGCCTCCGTTCTCCGCCCCCTCACCATCTTCTTCAACTCATCTCCGGCCTACACTTCTCCTCCTCCCTCCGTTCTCCACCCGACCCGACCACCGAGACCATCCCGCCGTGCACTCCTCCCCGACTCGCTTGGAGCACCACCACCCCCCTCCCTGTGCTCTCCTCCCTGACCTCGACCAGCCCCTCCCCCACTGGCCTGAACTCCTTCCTCCTTCCTGTGTCCCTGTCCTCCTCCCTGTGTCCATGCCCTCCTCCCTCTTCGACCTCCCCTGGCCGGACACCCCCCCACTGGCCGGACTCCGACAGCACTCTTCATCATCACCATCACATTATTACCACCATTGGCATCACCTTCACCATCACCATCTTACACATCATCATCCACGTCATCAACCTAATCATCATCATCATCCTCGTCACCACCATCTTATACATCATCATCCCCGTCATCAACCTAGTCATCATCATCATCCTCGTCATCACCATCATCCACGTTATCGTCCTCGCCATCATTATTGCCATCATCGTTATCATCATCATCTTACCTTAATCATCATCAATACCCCCATCACCATCATTATCTCATTAACACCTTATCACCATCGTCCACCTCGTCATCCTCGATGTCACTATTGTCCATATCATCATCCTCGTCACCCCCATCATCCATATTATCGTCATCATCATCACCATTACCCCATCATCACCCACATCATTATCACAATCATCATATTTATTATCATCATCATTGCCTCCATCGTAACCCTCATCGTCATCATTGACATAGTCGTCATCATCACCCTCGCCATCGTCGTCATCATCGTCTTTAACTTCGCCATTGTCATCCACATTGTTGCTATCAACCTCATCGTCGCCACCGTCATTTTCGTGCGAGTACCCCGAGGACCGATTGGATTATCTGTACGACTCCAGGAGCAGGTCATTGATACTACGTAGCCCTCTCGCCAGGCAAGTATACCTTGCCTTGTTGTACTGTTTAAATTCTGTATTATTAGCTGCATATTTATTATTTTAAACTGTACGCATCCGAGAGAGACTCGGGTGCAGTCAACGGAGGCGTTGACATTAGGACTTATGTCTGACCTAGTGTCTTGTGGACCCACCTAAAGTTGTGGAGTTATTGGTATGACTACCCAGGCCTTGATACCTCTTTTACACGTGTTGTGAGTTTCATGTAGGGCACAGACTTGCGTATGTGGTTGGCCACCTGTACATGTAGGTCGTGCGACGGTTAGGGTATAACTGCTAATAGTGTTGCATGTTAGAGACTTAGCTGTTATTAGTAGTCGGAGCATAGACTATTGTAGTACGAAGGTCCAATCCTTGTCCTTATTTGGTTATGAGGTTGGACTATCGTTCTAACGATAGACTATTAGCCAGAGTTACAACACCGATACTTGTACTTCATCTCGGTGTAGTAGCTACTGCGTGTTGTGGATAAAACAGGCATAAATCATTGGACGGGGAATACAATTAGTAGGCGTATGGGACAGACATTTGGTTGCCATAGTTTCAGAGTAAACTGCAGGGCCGTGAGCCTCAGTGTTACCCGGTTATGGGACAGTATTACCCGGTTATGGGATCAGTGTTACCCGGTTATGGGCCAGTGTTACCCGGTTATGGGATCAGTGTTGCCCGGTTATGGGAGTATATGCTTGTCGATACATCCGGCAGAGGTTACTAGCCGCGTTATCATGATCGGTAATATAGTCAGCATATACATTTGGCATCCAATTTACAGCTAATGCCAGATACTTAGCCTCTGGCTTGATGCTACGCTTTATACTTTTCACCTACCCATACGTACCAAGGTTGTCTTCAAAGTGCATTTTACTTAGTTGGTTAGGTCACTCTTGAGTTTTCACAGTATTTACTTTATGACATGCTTTTATGTATCATGTTACGTCCCTCTGAGGACCTGGCCCTTTCCAGGTGTATTATTCATGAGTATTCGCAGGAGCGCAGATCCGGACTTGCTACGTATTTTGCGATGAGGACTTCTCTTCGAGCCCGTGATCGTTAGTTGATATTCTTATATTATATTAATCGTGTTTATCTTATATTCTAGTTCGGTAGTGGATTTGTTTCCATCCGACTACCATCATTAGATACTTTATATTGAAATCTAGTTATAGATATTGGTTATTCATTTATGTATGATTCTTTGGATGAGATTAGTTATGCCCTGTGACATATATATTTACCACTTGTGAATTATTATTCATATTACAGCGTACGTGTGTTATGGTTTCCATATATTGGAGTGCCATATTCATACGGCTGGTATGGTTACGTGTCCTAGTCCTACGTATTTTGGGACTGGGGCGTGACATATTTTTGTGGTAGCCCATGCAAGTCAAGAGCATATTGTCTCGGTTATATTACTATACCGAGCAAGCCTGCACCTAGGAATAGAGTATAGGATCTTATCCATAATTGACTATGATTCACCTTCCTTCTAATCTGTTCTATTGGAATAGTTGTATCCTGCTTGATTCATGTGCTTCCCTAATAGTTCCTTGAGTATAGCCTTCTTCTAGAATATAGAAGTCCCTGTTGTTAGATAATAAGTAGGATAACCTTCCTATTAAGAGTACAACTAGGATAATGACACATCACTGAGTTAGAATACTTAATGAACCCTAGTGTCCTTTACCTATAGGTTGATTTACCATTATCCCTTGATATGTTTATGAGTGACTTGAGAGTAGTATAGACACTACTAGAATTAGTTAGAAGTTTAATCATATTGTTGGCCATATTATTGAGGAACCAGTAGAAATCCAAGAATAAAGATTAGGACTAAAACCTAACTTTCATAGTGAGATAGTATTATAGAACTATATATTTAGATTCTTGTCTTGAGATTAGCAGACAGTACCCTAGAAAGCCAAGAGCAATGCTTAGAATATTTTTCTCGATCAAACCTCGAACACAGAGATTAGAATATCACCTTCCCCTTAGAAAATCGTGATGTTATCTAGAGTCCTTCTATTTAATTTCACATTCGTTCCTCCGAGACCTTAGCGCTCACGATTTGTGCAACGACTAAATTATGACCTTTTATTTACATCTTTCAATTCGTGCCACCTAACACTTCTGATTTTAGGCCAAGTGATTTTAATTTGTGTTAAGGACATATAGTTGCTAGGATTATAGTTGTTAATGCTAAATTTTGAATTTTTGTGCTTGGTAATTAGAACTTGATAGTTGAGTACTCCTCTAGATTATAATTTTATGATTATTGTTAGTTTTAAATCACGTAACATATACCCCCACCTCGATTCAAGTTATATCCTCTTTCTCCTTGAGGGCCAGCAACTTTTTCGTTCATACTCTTGACACTTGTTCTATGAGCACTATGACTAAGACTTAGGATGACCATGACCTAGTATCACATAGTCCTCTTAACCCATTCATGAATCATAACCGAATGACATTAACTATATACTAGCATAAGTCGATAGTGTTTATTCAAACTGTAGAGACTGTAGAGTCTCACCTTCTTTGTGAAATTGAATTATTATGCACCATCTTTTCATCATAATCTAGCATAATTATATTTTCTATACTATCTTGACTCATGCCGCTATTATAGCCTAGTTTTGCAAGTTTATTCTTTTATCGAGCTTGTTCATGACATATGTGTTATTGGGGCCTGATCAACTATACAATAATACAAATGTCTAATCATAATCAGTGTATTACGGTCTGGACAACCTTAGTACTCTTGGTTCGCTCTTCGCATGACTACTTTACGTAGATTGAGATATATAGTAGTGGACGAATATACTTGCCTCTAGACATGTCTGAGCATATCGTATCAGTTACATAACTGTACCAATATGAGCATGCGAATAAGAATTTCCAAAATAGGATTTCAATCCACAACTTTCCTGACAACTCTCTTTTTGAATTCTTTAATCTCCTTGAACCTCGTATTTGTATTCTATCACCTTTGCCTTGAACTCTTTATCATTGTTTTCCATCTTTCCTTATTTCGAAAAGACGAAACCTCGTACTTGGTATAAGTTGATACCCTGATAAGTACTAGATACACCCCATAGGCTAATCATATGACTTGGTGACTCTTTTTTAAAATTGATTAAGGGCATGTCGTAGATGATATGTTGGTATTAAATCTAGGAGGATTAAATAACATGATCAAATAATTGGAGGAATAGCTTTTTTAGATGTATAGCCTTGGATGATAGATAGGTAAATTCTAAGTTGGATAGAAACCGCATTGCTAAAACCTGAGGTGAATTACTTTAGACTGTGACCAAGTAAGATTAGATAGAGAGAACCCTACCCTATCTTAATTTCGAGGACGAAATTATTTTTTAAGTTGGATAGATTATAAACCCTCACACCCAAAATTAGGCCTACTTGGCTTAGATAGTGAAACTAGGTCTAGTTTGAACCCAATTAGAATTAGAACATGGCATTTTATTTGATTATGTAATATTTTATATCACTTAGCGCACCTTACCGTTGCTTCGATAATTGGAGCACTACACTAGCCATTGCCTTCCTACAAATTTCACAACCTTGTCCTAGACATGCTCGCCTACTATGCTGACCTTTGTGTAACTTATAATTATACTTTTTTGTGCTATATTTTAGTCTCACGACTTTCGTCGCAGACGTTATTATTTAATTCTAAATAAAATATGACTTTGTACCCTTGTGCGTTCTAATCAAAATTGGAGACACAATCTTGACCGTTTTATACAACCCGAATTTTATTAATATTCTGCACTGAATCCTCTGTGTCTATTACACTTGTGCCCCACCTAATTTTATTCTCATGTACTTCTAATTAATTCCAGAACATCTTGCGCACTCATTTTAATTAATTAAAATCTAATTTTTGTCTTTGTACAATTTTCTAATTGTTGGGCACTTTTATACAAAAACGTATTTAGGTGTCCCCACCATTAGATAATACATGAAGAAATTCAACTTTTCCCTACATAAGAATTTTCCCATAATTTTTCGGAATGTGCAACGTGCACAACGCCCCCCATTTAAATTCTAGCCTTGTATTTAATTAATGCAAATTCTAGCCTTTCCAACATCCCCATGTGAGCCCAAGGCCCAACCCCAAGGAGTGTTGACCAAGCCCTAATCCTAGGTCAACCTCCAAACCTAAAAATCCTACATGTATAAATAATCCTCCTATTTTTCCCAAAATATTAACACCCCATCCCCAACCCTAAATATAGCCGACTTTCCCCATCCCTGTAAATCTTCTCCGTCAAGTTCGACGCCGGAGCCGCCAGCATCAACGCTAGAGCCTGAAGCTCGACCCCTGGAACCCTGGTCGTGTCCTCCCTGCCGGCCTCGACTCTCCGGACCACCGCCATTATAACCTCGATCGCCTGCATCTCCTTCCAGCCGAGCCCCCGCTTCCCTTGGCAAGAAGCTCGACCACCATTGCCTCCGTTCTCCGCCCCCTTGCCATCTTCTTTAACTCGTCTCCGGCCTTCACTTCTCCTCCTTCCTTCGTTCTCCACCCGACCCGACCATAGAGACCATCCCGTCGAGCACTCCTCCCCGACTCGCCTGGAGCACCACCACCCCGCTCCCTGTGCTCTCCTTCCTGACCTCGACCAGCCCCTCCCCTACTGGCCTGAACTCCTTCCTCCTCCCTGTGTCCCTATCCTCCTTCATGTTTCCATGTCCTCCTCCCTGTTCAATCTCCCCTGGCCGGACACCCCCCACTGGCCGGACTCCGGCAGCACTCTTCATCATCATCATCACATTATCACCACCATTGGCATCACCTTCACCATCACCATCTTACACATCATCATCCACGTCATTAACCTAGTCATCATCATCATCCTTGTCACTACCATCTTACACATCATCATCCACATCATCAACTTAGTCATCATCATCATCCTTGTCATCACCATTATCCACGTTATCGTCCTCGCCATCATTATCGCCATCATTGTTATCATCATCATCTTACCTTAATCATCATCAATACCCCATCACCATCATCATCTCATTAACACCTTATCACTATCGTCCACCTCGTCATCCTCGACGTCACCATTGTCCACATCATCATCCTCGTCACCCCCATTGTCCACATTATCATCCTCATCATCACCATTACCCCATCATCACCCACATCATCTTCATAATCATCACATTTATTATCATCATCATTACCTCCATCGTAACCCTCATCGTCATTATTGACATCGTCGTCATCATCACCCTCGCCATCGTCGTCATTATCGTCTTTAACTTTGTCATTGTCATCCATATTGTTGCTATCAACCTCATCGTCATCACCGTCAGTTCCGAGCGCGTACCCCGAGGACCGATTGGATTATCTGTGCAACTCCAGGAGTAGGTCATTGATACTACGCAGCTCTCTCACCAGGCAAGTATACCTTGCCTTGTTGTACTGTTTAAATTCTGTATTATTAGCTGCATGTTTATTATTTTAAACTGTGCGTGTCCGAGAGAGACTCGGGTGCAGTCAACGGAGGCATTGACGTTAGGACTTGTGCCTGACCTAGTGTCTAGTGGACCCACCTAAAGTTGTAGAGTTGTTGGTATAACTCCCCGGGCCTTGATACCTCTCTTACACGTGTTGTGAGTCTCATGTAGGGCACAGACTTGCGTATGTGCTTGGCCACCTGTACGTGTAGGTCGTGCGACGGTTAGGGTATAACTGCTAATAGTGTTGTATGTTAGAGACTTAGCAGTTATTAGTAGTCGAAGCATAGACTATTGTAGTACGAAGGTCTAATCCTTGTCCTTGTTTGGTTGTGAGGTTGGACTATCGTTCTAACGATAGACTATGAGCCAGAGTTACGACACCGATACTTGCACTTCGTCTCGGTGCATACAACAGGCATAGATCATTAGACAGGGAGGACAATTAGTAGGCGTATGGGACAGACATTTGGTTCCCGTAGTTTCAGAGTAAACTGCGGGGCCGTGAGCCTCAGTGTTACCCGATTATGGGCCAGTGTTACCCGGTTATGGGGTCAGTGTTGCCCGGTTATGGAAGTATATGCTTGTCGATACATCCGGCAGAGGTTACTAGTTGCACGCTATCATGATCGGTGATGTAGTCAATATATACATCTGGCATCCAGTTTATAGCTAATGCCAGATACTTAGCCTCTGGCTTAATGCTACACTTTATACTTTTCACCTACCCATACGTACCAATGTTGTCTTCAAAGTGCATTTCACTTAGCTGGTTAGGTCACCCTTGAGTTTTCACAGTATTTACTTTATGGCATGCTTTTATGTATCTTGTTACTTCCCTCTGAGGACCTGGCCCTTTCCAGGTGTATTGTTCATGAGTATTCGCAGGAGCACAGATCCAGACTTGCTACGTATTTTGTGATGAGAACTTCTCTTCGAGCCCGTGATTGTTAGTTGATATTCTTATATTACATTCATCGTATTTATCTTATATTCTATTTCGGTAGTGGATTTGTTTCCATCCGACTACCATCATTAGATACTTTATATTGAGATCTAGTTATAGATATTGGTTATTCATTTATATATGATTCTGTGGATGAGATTAGTTATGCCCTGTGACATATATATTTACCACTTGTGACTTGTTATTCATATTATAACGTACGTACGTTATGGTTTCCATATATTAGAGTGCCATATTCATACGGCTGGCATGGTTACATGTCCTAGTCCTACATATTTTGGGACTGGGGTATGACAATTTAGAACCTAAAATAAAAGTTTGGGGTATTTTTAATTATGTTTGACCCTAAAATAAATTCTTGAAAGTCCTAGGAAATTTTTGTTACTAGTTTTTTAATTAACCAAAAATTATGAAAAAATCCCACTAGCCCAAATTATCTAAAAAAAATAATTAAGCTATCATTTCAGGATACGGAGGTTACATGAGCTACGTAAGGAGGTATTACAGGAAGCGCATCGCTCTCAGTATTCCATATATCTAGGTGCCAACAAGAAGTATCCGAATATGCGAGAGAGTATGTGGTGGTATGGCATGAAGAGAAAACTGGCACAGTTTGTATCCAGATGCTTAGTGTGCCAGCAGGTGAAAGCCGAGAGGCAGAGGCCAGGAGGTTTACTTCAGCCATTATCCATTCCAGAGTAGAAGTGGGAGCACATTACTATGGATTTTGTGTCCGGACTTCCACGATCTCCAGGACGGAAAGACGCAATTTGGGTCATCGTTGATAGGTTGACCAAGTCGACCCACTTTTTACCTTTCAAGGTGGATTTGTCTACGGAGAAGCTGGCAGAGATGTATGTGAGGCATATCGTCAGGATACATGGAGTTCCCGTCAGCATAGACTCGAATCAGGATAGTCGTTTCATTTCTTATTTTTGGAGGAGTTTGCAGGCGAGTTTGGGCACTAAGCTCAAGTTCAGTACTACATATCATCCCCTGACAGATGGGCAGTCAGAGAGGACTATTCAGACTCTCGATGATATGTTACGCACTTGTGTACTAGATTTTTGGGGTTCTTTGGAGGACCATCTCTATTTGTTAGAGTTTGCTTACAACAACAGCTACCAAGCTAGTATAGAGATGTCATATTTTGAAGCTCTGTACGGTCGGAGATGTCGTACTCCCTTGCCATAGGACGATGTTGGAGAGAGAGTTTTGTCATGTCCTAGTACCAAAATATGTAGGACTAAGAATACGTAAGTATGTCAGCCGTATGTATATGGCAACTCCAATATATGGATACCATAATACCCACGTACGCTATAATATGAATAATAACTCACATGTGGTATATATATTGTCACAAGTCACAAGACATAACTAAATCTCATCCACAGAATCAAATAGAAATAAATAACCAATCTACTATATAACTGCATCTCAATATGAAGTATCAAAGAATGATAGTTTGGTGGAAACAAATCCACTTCCAAACTAGAATATAAGAGAAACCACATAAGAATATCTACTGAACAATGAGACTCGAAGAGAAGACCTCCTCGAAAGAGATAAGTAGCAAGTCCTGATCCGTGCTCCTGCGAATAGTCAAGATCGTCTACACCTGGAAAGGGACCAGGTCCTAAGAGGGATGTAACAAGATACATAGAAGCATGCCAATTTGAATACAGTAAACTTGCATAATAGGTAGAAAATATATAAGTACGTTGTACAAGACAATCTATATAAAATACATAATGAGGATAACTTTTCGAAGTATGGGCATGGGTAGGGACATCAAAAATCGACATACAGCGAGGGTAGCGACGAGCGCGACTCTAGAAATTGATATACTGCGAGGGTAGCGACCAGCGCGACACACTACCGTAGTGCGTGCTAGATACTATGGTTTACCAGAGTGGTTATAGCCCATACGCCTACTGATTGTCCTCCCCTCCCATGATACTATGTGTCAAGTGTGTGTCAACATATGTATAGTGTATATAATTATGAATGAAAGAATATACACATGTAATAAATATATAAAAATATAATAAGCATGCAAAGTACTGTAAGCAATTTGGCAAGGTATCTTGCCTGGCAAGAGAGTTGCAAAGTGCAACGTCCAGGAGTCAAGCACACAAGATCAGAAACTTCGGTCTCATAATGAACGTCTCCGGATGCTGAAATAAACATCACCAACGTTCCCAGAATAAGCGAGATAGCTAGAAAATACTACCCTTTCGTCCAATTTGGACACAGGGACGAAACGATAATTTTGGGTCAAAGTGGAATCCATATGTGACCCACTTTGCACCAAAAAGCGTGCCAGGGGTAAAGGTCTCTAAATAGAAAAAATTATAGGTTAAACAAATTCTAAACGTCAATACGAACCAACAGTATGTCCAATTTTGGATTCCGGTGAGCCGAACACAAATTCGCCCAAAAAGTCAACCGTAGGGCCCGCAATAGGCAGCTTGGTCAACTGTCTCAGAATCGCGTGAAACTTGGGTCACAAGACCAGCGTGATACCACGAATGCAATGGCGCAAGTTTTATCGTATTCCGACGAGCGTACACAAAATGGTACGGTATTTTACAAAAATTGTGATATGGGGACTTTTTGCGGATACGGGTTGAGTCCGACGCGCACACACGTCCAAATCAGTTTTCGCGAAAGCCCACATGTCAGGATATATGGAGAAGAAAAACCCTTTTATTAGTTTTCAAAAATAATAAACAGGTTGATGGCAAATTGGATGTGAACATGGGGTTTTGGATTCAAAATTCTGAACTATTTTGGTCAGTTTTTCGATCATTTTTCGGTCGAATTTTCGACCAATCTGGGAAACGAAAACTCGTGCCGCTTGAATGAAAATCCTAGTGGGTTAGGTTGTGGACGTATAGTAATAAATCGCTCGCAAAAATAATCAAAATTGAGGGAGATATGATATCGTGAAGATGGGTCCAAAACTGGATTGTGCGCATGCGCGGTGCGCACACGCGGGGAAGGCGGCGACGGTCGGCCGGCGGGCTGCGGCGGCATTGCGCGGCGGCTTTGGTCGACGGGGTTGGCCGGAGGCCGGCGGCGTCGCGGTAGCTAGGGTTAGGGTTAGGGTTTGGAGTGATGTTGGTATGTATATGTATACGTATGTGTATACATACATATATAGAGGGAGATGGGGGAAGGAAGTTCGAGATGGGGGGTGTTGTGAGTTTGTTCACGGTGGTTTTGGGTAGTGGTAGGTTAGTTTGCTTTAGTTTAGTTTAGTGGTTAGGTTTATATATATATATATATATATATATATATATATATATATATATATATATATATATATATATATATATATATATATATATATATTTATTTATTTATTTATTTTTTATTTATTTATTTATTTATTTATTTATTTATTTATTTTTTTCTTTTCTTTTTTATTTCTTTCCTTTTCTTATTTATTTACATTATTAATATTACTACTAATAATAATAATAATAATATCATTATTATTATTATTATTATTATTATTATTATTACTACTACTTTTATTACTATTTATTATTACCAATATTATAATTATTGCTATTATTATTATTATTATTATTATAACCTTATATTTATTTATTTATATAGATGAGGCTAAAACAAAAAATCCAAAAATAATATTTGCATACCAAATAAATTCTAGAAAATTACTTTATAAAGCCTTAATAAAATGTTACACTCCAAATATTTTATAAAATATTTTGTAATTAATAATTATATATTTATCTAGTTATATAAATCAAATCATTGTATTATCTAATTAACTAAGTAATTAATTGAATGGTCATCCACAGAATAGGTAATAGTAAATAATATGCACATCTATAGAAAGAAAAAATGTCTAACTTGGCACGGGAAATTATGTGATGCTAATTGTAGGAAGTTAGGATTGGAAAATAACCACAAATAAATTATATATATAAATCATCTAATTATTTAACACATAATCTACGGTCGTTACACTAATATCATACTAACACCAAGGGATCGAATTTTTGTGCCACAAAAAGATCCTACAAGTAGTGTCTCCTGTGCAGGCTACTTCTTATGAAGAAAGATACAGATTTTGGGGTCATCCTATATTATTAATGTCCAAACTATGGTGAAGTATCCTAATAAAATTATTGGATTTTAATTTAATTTAAATAAATAATCTAAACAAATACACGAAATACAAGATACACACAAAATACCTATTTTTGGGTGAGGGAGTTTACAATCTACCCAACTTAAAAAAAATTTGTCCTCGAAATTAGAAATAAGGCATGATTTGCTAAACCCTCATCATCATAATCATTCTTCTAAATTTTTTTCTCAAAATTAAAATGGCTTATATCTCCTAATCTAATCTTACTTGATCACAATCTAAAAGAATTCACCTCAAGTTGAAAATGCAACTCCTACCCAACTTAAAATTTATCCATCTATCACATAAGGCTATACATTTAAGGAAGGCTTCCTAAAATCATTTAATCGTATTATTCAATTCTCAAAAGTTTTAACACACAAAATATCTCACATGTGATGTGCCCTTAATTACGAAAAATAGTCACCAAGTAATGTGATTGGCCTATGGGGTATATCTAGTACTCTGTGTGTGTGTCAAACTTATACCAAGCACGAGCGTTTGTCTTTCCAAAATAGGAAAAGACGGAGAGCGATAATAAAGAATTCAAGGAGGAGGTGATATTATACAAGTAAGGGGTTCAAGGTGATTTAAAGAATTCAAAAAGAGAGTTGTCAAGGCAGTTGTGGATTGAAATCTTATTTTGGTAAATTCCTATTCGTATGTTCATATCAGAACAGTTATGTACCTGATATGATATGCTCTGACTTGTCTAGAGGGCAAGTATATTCATCTAACAAGTTGAGTCAACTATATATCTCAATCCACGGAAGGTAGTCATCCGAAGAGCGAACCAAGCGCACTAAGGTTGATCAGACCATAATACACTGATTCTGATTAAACAATATATTAGTGTGGGCCCCCAATAATACATATGTCATGAACAAGCTCAATAAAAGAATAAGCTTGCAAAACTAGGCTATAATAGCAACATAAGTCGAGGTAGTACATAAATTATAGGTACACCGGATTATGATGAGTGAAAGTATAAATTACGTGATTTGAAACTAAAGGATAATCATAAAATCACAATCTAAATGAACAACTCAACTATCAAGTTCTAATTACTAAGCACATAATTTCAAAATTCAAGATTAACAACTATAAATCTAGCAAAATATATATCCTAACATAAATAGAAATTACTTGGCCTACAATCAGAAGGGTTAGTTGGCACGAATTGAAAGATGAAAGAAAATTTTAGTCGTCGCACCAATATCGAGCGTTAAGGTTTCGGAGGAACAAGATATGAAATTAAAATGAGAGTTTGTTGATAATATCATGGTTTCTTAAGGAAAGGTGGTATGCTAATCTCTGTGTTCGAGGTATGATCAAGGAAAATATTATATTCTTTCCTCTTAGCTTCCTAAGGTACTGTTCTGCTAATATCATGATAATGATCTAAATTTATAGTTCTAATATTATCTCACTATGAAAGTTAGGTTTAGTCCTAATGTTCAATCTTGGATTTTTATTGGTTCCTCAATACTAGGGTCAAACAATATGGTCAAATTTCTTACTAACTCTAGTCGTGTCTATACTACTCTCAAGTCCTTCATAAATATATCAAGGGATAATGGTCAAGTAATCTACAGATAAGGGATGCTAGGGTTCATTAGGTATTCTAAACTTCGTGATGTGTCAATATTCTAGTTGAATTATTAGTGAGAATATTACCCTAATTATCATCCTAATAACAAGGATTCCTATATTCTAGCAGAAGGCTATACTCAAGAAACTATTAGGGAAGTACATGAATCAAGCAGGATATAATTATTTAAATAGAATAAACTGGAAGGAAGGTGAGTCATAGTCAAATATGGATGAGATCCTATACTCTAATCCTATGCGCAGGCTTGCTCGGTACAGTAACGTAACCGAGACAATATGCTCTCGACCTGCATAGGCCACCACAAAAATATGTCACGCCCCAGTCCCAAAATAAGTAGGACTAGGAATACGTAAGCATGCCAGCCGTATGTATATGGCAACTCCAATATATGGATATCATAATACCCGCGTATGCTGTAATATGAATAATAACTCACATGTGGTATATATATTGTCACAAGTCACAAGGCATAACTAAATCTCATCCACAGAATCAAATAGAAATAAATAACCAATCTAATATATAATTGCATCTCAATATGAAGTATCAAAGAATGATAGTCTGGTAGAAACAAATCCACTACCAAACTAGAATATAAGAGAAATCACATAAGAACATCTACTGAATAATGAGACTCGAAGAGAAGACCTCCTCGAAAGAGATAAGTAGCAAGTCCTTATCCGTGCTACTACGAATAGTCAAGATCGTCTACACCTGGAAAGGGACCAGGTCCTCAGAGGGACGTAACAAGATACATAAAAGAATGCTAATTTGAATACAGTAAACATGCATAATAGGTAGAAAATATATAAGTACGTTGTACAAGACAATCTATATAAAATACATAATGAGGACAATTTTTCGACGTATGGGCAAAGGTAGGCTACTCGATCTAAATCTCACAACTCATACACACGGCAGGGACATCAAAAATCGATATACCGCGAGGGTAGCGACCAACGCGACTCCAAAAATTGACATACCGCGAGGGTAGCGACCAGCGCGACACACTACCATAGTGCGTGCTAGATACTAGGTTTACCAGAGTGGTTATAGCCCATACACCTACTGATTATGCTCCCCTCCCATGATACTATATGTCAAGTGTGTGTCAACATATGTATAGTGTATATAATTATGACTGAAAGAAAATACACATGCAATGAATTTACAAAAATATAATAAGCATGCAAAGTACTGTATGCAATTTGGCAAGGTATCTTGCTTGGTAAGAGCTGCAAAGTGTAACGTCCAGGAGTCAAGCACACATGATTAGAAACTACGGCCTCATAATGAACGTCTCCGGATGCTGAAATAAACATCACTCAGTTCCCAAAATAAGCGAGATAGCTAAAAAATACTACTTTTCATCCAATTTGGACACAGGAGCAAAACGGTAATTTTGGGTCAAAGCGGGGTCCACATGTGGCCCACTTTGCACCGAAAAATGTGCCAAGGATAAAGGTCTCTAAATAAAAAAAATTTAGGTCAAAAAATTCTAAACGTCAATACGAACTCAACGGTATGTCCAATTTTGAATTCTGGTGAGCCGAACACAAATTCGCCCAAAAAGTCAACCGTAGGGCCCGCAATAGGTGGTTTGGTCAACTGTCTCGGAATCACGTAAAACTTGGATCACAGGACCAGCGTGATACCACGAATCCAATGGTGCAAGTTTCGTCGTATTCCGACGAGCGTACACAAAATGGTGCAGTATTTTGCAAAAGTCACGATATAGGGACTTTTTGCGGATACGGATTAATTCCGACGCGCACACACGTCCAAATTAGTTTTCACAAAATTTCACACATCAGGATATACCATACGTGCCTTTCGGGGCAATTGGTACACGATAGGGCGATACCGTTTGGCAGGGCGCGCTCCGTATCATAATTTTCTAATTTAAAAAAGTCAAGTTTTTTGTCGATTTGGAGGCCGAATAATTTTACACATAGAACAAATTAACAAAAACTAAAAGAACAAAAAAAATCTCGGTTATATGGAGAAGAAAAATCATTTTATTAGTTTTCAAAAATAATAAACAGGTTGATGGCAAATTAGATGTGAACATGGGGTTTGGATTCGAAATTCTGAACTGTTTTGGTCAGTTTTTCGATCATTTTTCGGTCGAATTTTCGACCAATCCAGGACACAAAAACTCGTGCCGCTTGAATGAAAATCCTAGAGGGTTAGGTTATGAACGTACATGAACAAATTGCTCATAAAAATAATCAAAATTGAGGAAGATATGATACTGTGAAGATGGGTCCAAAATCGGACTGTGCGCATGCACGGTGCGCACACGCGGGGACGGCGACTGCGGTCGGCCGGCGGGCTGCGGCGGCGCTGCATGGCGGCTCTAGTCGGGGGGTTGGCCGGAGGCGCGGCGGTATTGGGGTAGCTAGGGTTAGGGTTTGGAGTGATGTTGGTATGTATATGTATACGTATGTGTATACAAATATATATAGAGGGAGATGGGGGAAGGAAGTTCGAGATGGGAGGGGGGTGCTGTGAGTTGGTTCACGGGGATTTTGGGTAGTGGTAGGTTAGTTTGCTTTACGTTAGTTTAGTGGTTTGGTTTATATATATATATATATATATATATATATATATATATATATATATATATATATATATATTCTTTTCTTTTCTTTTCTATTTTTTTATTTTTTTTTATTTTTTTCATTTATTTTCTTTTCTTATTTATTTACATTATTATTATTACTACTACTAATAATAATATCATTATTATTATTATTATTATTATTATTATTATTATTATTATTACTACTTTTATTACTATTTATTATTACCAATATTATTATTATTGCTATTATTATTATTATTATTATTATTATTATTATAACCTTATATTTATTTATTTATATAGATGAGGCTAAAACAAAAAATCCAAAAATAATATTTGTACACCAAATTAATTTTAGAAAATTACTTTATAAAGCCTTAATAAAATGTTACACACCAAATATTTTATAAAATATTTTGTAATTAATAATTATATATTTATCTAGTTATATAAATCGAATCATTGTATTATCTAATTAACTAAGTAATTAATTAAATGGTCATCCACAGAATAGGTAGTAGTAAATAATATGCACATCTATAAAAAGAAAAAAATGCCTAACTTGGCACGAGAAATTATGGGATGCTAATTGTAGGAAGTTGGGATTAAAAAATAACCATAAATAAATTATATATATATATATAATCTAATTATTTAACACATAATCTACGGTCGTTACACTTGTAAACCCCCTGAATTTTCAAAAATATTAAACTTGGATTTTTTCACAATTTTCTGGGATTTTTCTGTAATTAAATTAAGGGTTTTTGAATTATTAAATGATTTTTAAGTAATTTTTCTGGAATTTATTGGGCCTCGGACCTATTTTTAAAAACACCTAAAAAGTATTTATTTATTTAATTATTTATTTATTAATCATTTATTATTATTATTATTATTATTATTATTATATTAAACCCAAACCTCAGCCCGGCCCGGCCCATTGGGACCGAGCCCGGCCCAGCCCCCTAGCGGGTCGGGTCGGATCCATCAGACTCGACCCGAGACCCGCTACCCGACCCGGCCACCCAGTCCCCCCCAGCCCGAGTCCTCCGCCGCGTCGCCCGCCGCGTCCTCCGCTCCGCTCAGCCCGCGCCTCGCCCGGCCTCGACGCCACGCCACCCACGACCTCCGCCCCTCCCGGCCAACCCAGCCCTATATAAACTCTAGCCCCCGGCCGTCGACCCCACCGTCGATCCCTCTCAGCCGCCGTGCCGCACCACCTCGCCACCACCGGACCGACGCCGCCGCCATCCGCCGTCAGCCACCCTCTTCCTCCCCTCCATTTTCTTCTCCGGCGTTGACCTCGACAGCAGACAGCAGCAGCGGCCGCAGTAGCGCCCCAGCCACGCCGCCCTCCAGCCGCCGTGTGCCCTCGAGCCCCGGCCGTCCCCTCCCCGGTCGTCTCCGGCCCCCTCCGCCTCAGCCCGGCCGTCCCCGCCTGAACTCCGGCGAGGAATCCCCAAACCCAAATCCTAACCCTAATTTCTTCGAATCTGACACGTGTCGGACACGATTCAGATCCCGGATTTTTTAGCCCAGTTCAGGTGCGTGTATTTTCTTGCTCGTAGCTCGAATGTCGATTCCGTAAATTGCGTTGCGAAGCCTGTATGACCCTCTCGGTGTCCGGACAAACCGCACGGGATATCGCGTCCTGTGGTGATCGCACACCGCGATCCAAAAACAGGAAAAATATCGACCCGATTCACCCCGGAACTAGGTACGCCCCGCCAAACAGGACGACTTGGTCGTGCGCGGTCTTCACAGATACGTGCGCAGCGTTGATACGGACGTATGGAATTTCACGGAAGTCGATTCGGGTGTGCGTGCACACCGGGATCAACGCATATCAGCGGACACCGTCCCGTATCCGCATTTTTCTGTTTTACGCCCTAACTTTCTGTACACACGTCAGATAGAAACGAAACTTACGCCATCGGACTCGTAGCGATACGCTGTTCCTGTGACCCAAGTTTGGTTTGATTCTGAGAACGTTGACGAAATCGCATGTCGTGGGCCCCACAAGCCCCGCTCGACTGGCGATTTTGTGATCGGTTCATCGGAATCCAATTCTGGAAGTTCCGTTGGGTTCGTATCATCGTTCCTGACCTGTTGACACTAAGTTTGGTGAATTTGGAGACCTTTGACCCTGACACGTTTTTCGGTGCAAGCGGGCCCACATGCGGACCCCATTTTGATCTGAAACTGCCGTTTTGCCCTTGTCTCCAAATTGGACCCAAGGACAGGCATTTCTAGCTATTTGATATCTTCTGAGCATGATGGTAATATTTATTTCAGCATCTGGACGCATTTTTGGAAATTTCCCCGAGACACAAAGTATAATTGGATCCAAACATCAGGCAAGTACCTGCACTTCAAAGTTTAATCTTTATATTATGATAATTACTTTCCTGCTCTACTAGTACCATTGATGATTACACGTAGTGTTAGAATACTGGATTTTATGTCTTGAATACTGGAGTTCATGTCTTGCTTTTCGTGTCGGGTGGGAGAATACCAGGAGGCATGTAGTTTACCCTTCCCCCTGTTCCTGTCTAATAGCTGTTGGTACGCGACTGTACCATCAGCCGAATCTCGATTATTCTTGTTTAATAGCCGTCTATGACGGCCGAATTAGCCTTATAAACCCCTACATACCAACTATGTATTCTAAAATAAACACAAGTTCACACACATAGTTTTTGTCTGGTTATAGTTCATGTTGTCTTATTGTAGTTTCATTTTGTCTCATATTATTCTTGTTTACTCATATTCCTGTTTATAGCATTAGATCTTAGTTATTGTTGTTTCTTTATGCATATTCCCAATATGATACTTAGTCAGTTTCCTTTCTAACTGTCATAAATATTTAGTTTAAATCTTGTTGTGCACGGTGTACTTTGCTCCTTTTCTGACTGGATCCGTTGTTATTAGGCGATGATGAGGACCTTGCCCCTACCTATTATGGCCCCTATGGGGGAACAGATGACACATATGAGGAGCCAGTTCCCACCCAGGAGACTACTTCTGCGGAGTAGTTAGCAGTAGCTATTTATTTATTTTCTTTCATCTTAGTAATCGGGTTTGTCCCCGATTTAACTTCTGATTTTGTAATAAACATTTTGATCTGTTGTCACATTTATTCATTTGAAATCTTAGCCTTCCTTTTCCTGTTATTACCTTTGCCTATTTCATTATTTTGTGAATGAGCTAGATTTAATTATCTGTGGATATGACCTAGACAGCGTACTACCGCCGACTCTGCGGCGTAGGCTGGACGTACCCACGTACTCGTGCCCAAATTTTCGGGTGCGGGTCGTGACACGTTTTTATGGTGGCCCATGCAGGTCAAACGACTAAATTGTTCGGTTTCAACTTAGGGATCGAACAGGCCTGCAACAAGATTGAGGATTTTAGAAAAAAGCTCATTCATAGAATAGGATCTTTATTTCAATTCTTGATATCATTCCTAATCAGTTTTCCCTATCGTCCTTGATTTCCAAGTAATCTATTCTAATCTTCCTATCCCTTAATCTTTCAGAATGGTTCAGACAAGGAACACAGTAGGAGGCACATCCGAACCAGCTGAGCAGACTGTGCCTGAAACTCTTGCACTCCCTCCGCCTCCATCTACTCCAACAATTACTCTGGATGGGGCACAGCTACTCGGAGTGTTCCAGGGACTCGTAGAATCCCAGAAGGAACAGACTACCCTGCTACGAACTAGCCTTTCGGACGCTCTTCTGTCCCAGGAGTCACCACACAAGAGGCCAGGAAGTGCCAAGGACTTCAAGAATCTTAAACCCCTGGAATTCTATGAAACTGAAGGCATTCTCTATGCCGATGAGTGGATAGAGAATGTGGAGGGACTCCTGAAGACTGCTCGGGTCCTTGATGATCTCAAAGTGGAATCTGCAAGCCTGCAACTGTTTGACATAGCTCGGACCTGGTTTAGAGACGAACCTCAACTATCTGCTCCTGACCTCACCTGGGAGGACTTCAAGAGGCTATTCAAGAAGAAATTCTATCCCGAAGTGGCTCGGGAAGCTCTCGAAAGCCAATTCGAGAGACTGGAACAAGGTAACCTATCTATTGATGAGTACACTGCTGAATTTAGCAGATTGAACCACTTTGCAGAGTACATGGTTCGTACCCCTGTGGATAGAGCCCGTAGATTCAAGAAGGGGTTGTCTCCTGATATTCGCCTTGCTGTCACCACTAGCCGAGCTCGTACATACGAGAAAATCTTGAGCGTGGCACAAGGTGTTGAAAGAGACATGGGACATAGATTAAAGCGGGAAAGAGATACTGGAAGTATGGGATCCCACAAACGCCCTTTCCAACAACAACTACAGCAGAGGGCCCCGCAACAAAACCAGCGTCCTCTCCCTCAAGCCACAGCACCCCAATACCAAGCTCAAGGACAGAACCAACAAGCTCTCACTTGTAACTTTTGTCATAAACCAGGTCACACTTGGCAAGTTTGTAGAAATAGGCTAGGTGCCTGTCTATATTATGGATCGGCAGCACATCAGATGAGGGACTATCCTGCTGCTCAAGGACGCACAGATGAATAAAGAATTCCAATTCAGGCCAGGCCCCCAGCAGCGCAGCAGAGGGCACCACTTCAAGGACACGGACAAGCTTACGCAATGACCGTGGAGAACGCGCAGACTCTGGGAGCAGCTAATGCGCGTAAGTGATTCATAGATACTTTTTCTAGTATTGTTTAGCTCGTGCCTATTGGTTCGTGATCTCAACTCCAACCTAGAAATTTTGAACTTGCTAATAACCTGGTATGCTTTATTTTGATAACTATAGAGATCATAGAGCCTTTTGTTATTTGGGCTTATTGTAGGTTGTTTTGTGTACTTAAATAATTTGTACCTCCTTTTCATCATCATCTAGCGCACTTAAAATTGCTGAACTTGACTTATGCTGCTATTTTATAGCCTAGTTTTGCAAGCTTACTCTTTATCGGGCTTGTTCATGACACATGTATTATTGAGGCCTGATCAACCCCACTAATACAAGTGTCTATTCAGAATCAGTGTACTACGGTCTGATCAACCTTAGTGCATTTTGATTTGCACTTTGCACGACTACTTTACGTGGATTGAGATATAGTATACTTGCCCCCTAAATATGTCCGAGCATATCGTATCAGTTACATAACTGTACTAATACGAGCATGCGAATAAATGATTACCAGAATAGAATTTCAATCCATAACCGCCTAACAATTCCTATTAGAATTCTTTAAACGCCTTGATCCCTATACCTCTGTTCTACCACCTCGCCCTTAAACTCTTTATTTTTGATCCTTGTCTTCCCTTATTTCGGAATGACAAAATCCTGTGCTTGGTATAAGTTTGATTTGTAGATAGTGCTAGATATACCCCTCAGACCGGTCGAAATTGATGATAACCCTCTATGACTAAGGGAATACCATAGGTGATGTATTTGTGTTAAAGACTTAAAGATTCAATACCATGATTAATTAAGTTGGGACCTAGCTTTACTAGTTGTATAGCCTTAAAGGATAGATGAGTAAATTCTAAGTTAGGTAGCGACCGCAATTTTCACCTGAGAGGAACCCGTTAGACTATAATCAAGTGAGATTGGACAGAGAGAACCCTACTATATTTAAATTTCGAGGACAAAATTTTTATAAGTTGGGTAGATTGTAAACCCCCTGAATTTTCAAAAATATTAAACTTGGATTTTTTCACAATTTTTTGGAATTTTCTGGGATTTTTCTGTAATTAAATTAAGGGTTTTTGAATTATTAAATAATTTTTAATTGCTAATAAATAATATTAAAATATTATGAAAATAATATTTTTGGGTGTAAAATGAAAAACTGGACTTAGGGTAATTTTTCTGGAATTTATTGGGCCCCGGACCTATTTTTAAAAACACCTAAAATATATTTATTTATTTATTTAATTATTTATTTATTAATTATTTATTATTATTATTATTATTATTATTATTATTATTATTATTATTATTATTTTTACATTAAACCCAAACCTCAGCCTGGCCCGGCCCATTAGGCCCGAGCCCGGCCCAGCCCCCTAGCGGGTCGGGTCGGATCCGCCAGACCCGACCCGAGACCCGCTACCTGACCCGGCCACCCAGTCCCCCCCAGCCCGAGTCCTCCGCCGCGCCACTGCACCGCCCACCGCGTCCTCCGCTCCGCTCAGCCCGCGCCTCGCCCGGCCTCGACGCCACGCCACCCACGACCTCCGCCCCTCCCGGCCAACCCAGCCCTATATAAACCCTAGCCCCCGGCCGTCGACCCCACCGTCGAACCCCCTCAGCCGCCGTGCCGCACCACCTCGCCACCACCGGACCGACGCCGCCGCCAGCCGCCGTCAGCCACCCTCTTCCTCCCCTCCCCTTTCTTCTCCGGCGTCGACCTCGATAGCAGACAGCAGCAGCGGCCGCAGCAGCGCCCCAGCCACGCCGCCCTCCGGCCGCCGCGTGCCCCCGAGCCCCGGCCGTCCCCTCCCCGGTCGCCTCCGGCCGCCTCCGGCCGCCTCAGCCCGGTCGTCCCCGCCTGAACTCCGGCGAGGAATCCCCAAACCCAAATCCTAACCCTAATTTCTTCGAATCCGACACGTGTCGGACACGATTCAGATCCCGGGTTTTTCAGCCCAGTTCAGGTGCGTGTATTTTCTTGCTCGTAGCTCGGATGTCGATTCCGTAAATTGTGTTGCGAAGCCTGTATGAACCTCTCGGTGCACGGACAAACCGCTCGGGGCATCGCGTCCTGTGGTGATCGCACACCGCGATCCAAAAACAGGAAAAATATCGACACGATTCACCCCAGAACTGGGTACGCCCCGTCAAACGGGACGACTTGGTCGCGTGCGGTCTTCACAGATACGTGCGCAGCGTTGATACGGACGTGTGGGATTTTATGGAAGTCGATTCGGGTGTGCGTGCACACCGGGATCAACGCGTATTCGCGGACACCGCCCCGTATCCGCCTTTTCTGTTTCATGCCCTAACATCCTGTACACATGTCGGATTGAAACAAAACTTGCACCATCAGACTCGTAGCGATACGCTGGTTCTGTGACCCAAGTTTGGTTCGATTCTGAGAACGTTAACGAAATCGCGTGTCGTGGGCCCCACAGGCCCCGCTCGACGGGCGATTTTGTGATCGGCTCATCGGAATCCAATTCTAAAAGTTCCGTTGGGTTCGTATCATCATTCCTGACCTGTTGACACTAAGTTTGGTAAATTTGGAGACCTTTGATCCTGACGCATTTTTCGGTGCAAGCGGGCCCACATGCGGACCCCGTTTTGACCCAAAACTGCCGTTTTGCCCTTGTCTCCAAATTGGACCCAAGGACAGGCGTTTCTAGCTATTTGATATCTTCTGAGCATGATGATAATATTTATTTCAGCATCTGGATACATTTCTGGAAATTTCCCCGAGACACAAACTATAATTGGATCCAAACATCAGGCAAGTACCTGCACTTCAAAGTTTAATCTTTATATTATGATAATTACTTTCCTGCTCTACTAGTACCATTGATGATTACACATAGTGTTAGAATACTGGATTTTATGTCTTGAATACTGGAGTTCATGTCTTGCTTTTCGTGTCGGGTGGAAGAATACCAAGAGGCATGTAGTTTACCCTTCCCCCTGTTCCTGTCTAATAGCTGTTGGTACACGACTGTACCATCAGCCGGATCTCGATTATTCCTGTTTAATAGTCGTCTATGACGGCCAGATTAGCCTTATAAACTCCTACATGCCAACTATGTATTCTAAAATAAACACAAGTTCACACACATAGTTTTTATCTGGTTAAGTTCCTGTTGTCTTATTGTAGTTTCATTTCCTGTCTTATATTATTCCTGTTTACTCATATTCCTGTTTTTAGCATTAGCTCTTAGTTATTGTTGTTTCTTTATGCATATTCCCAATATGATACTTAGTCAGTTTCCTTTCTAACTGTCATAAATATTTAGTTTAAATCTTGTTGTGCATGGTGTACTTTGCTCCTTTCCTGACTGGATCCGTTGTTATTAGGCGATGATGAGGACCTTGCCCCTACCTATTATGGCCCCTATGGGGGAACAGATGAAACATATGAGGAGCCAGTTCCCACCCAGGAGACTACTTCTACGGAGTAGTTAGCAGTAGCTATTTATTTATTTTATTTCATCTTAGTAATCGGGTTTGTCCCCGATTTAACTTCTGATTTTGTAATAAACATTTTGATCTGTTGTCACATTTATTCATTTGAAATCTTAGCCTTCCTTTTCCTGTTATTACCTTTGCCTATTTCATTATTTTGTGAATGAGCTAGATTTAATTATCTGTGGATATGACCTAGACAGCGTACTACCGCCGACTCTGCGGCGTAGGCTGGACGTACCCACGTACTCGTGCCCGAATTTTTAGGTGCGGGTCGTGACAACACTAATGTCATACTAACACCAAGGGATCGAATTTTTGTGCCACGAAAAGATCCTACAAGTAGTGTCTCCTGTGTAGGCTACTTCCTATGAAGGGAGATACAGATTTTGGGGCCATTCTATATTATTAATGTAGAAACCATGGTGAAGTATCCTAATAAAATTATTGAATTTAATTTGATTTAAATAAATAATCTAAATAAATACACGAAATACAAGATACACACAAAATACCTATTTTTGGGTGAGGGGGGTTACAAGTTTTGCTTGGGCCAGAGATGGTTGTGGATGCATCGGAGAAGGTTCAGTTGATCAGAGACAGACTTCGAGTGACGCAGGACAGACAGCAGTATTGGGCCGATAGCCACCGGAGACATTTGGAGTTTGAGGTATAGTTATAGATTTTTATTTTATGCTTGTTATTGGTTGTATATTATAGATTAAGTTCTTAAGGTGGTATTTTGTTCTAGGTGGGTGGTTTGTTGTTTCTGAGGATTTCTCCGATACGAGGCATGATTCGCTTCAGTGGAGGCGGGAAGCTTAGTCCGTGATTCATCGAACCTTTTACTATTCTAGAAAGGGTCGGTACAGTTGCTTATAGACTAGACTTGTCACCTGTATTGGAGGGAGTGCACAATGTGTTTTATGTGTTGCAGTTGAGACGGTACATGGCAGATCCTAGTCATATATTGGATCACTCGAAGATAGAGGTGGGCCCTACTCTTAGCTATCCAGAGCAGCCAGTTGAAATTCTGGATTAGAGAGAGAAGTTGTTAAGGAACCAGACTATTCTTTTGATATGCGTCATATGAAGGCATTACTCTCCGGAGGAATTTACTTGGGAGAGGGAGGATGAAATGCGAGAGCGTTATCCATATTTGTTTGTGCCTTGAGGTATGTTCTTTCATAATTAAGTTATGTTTTTTGTTATGTTCTGTTATTTTCTGGGGGTAGTTTTCGTCTTTGAATTTCGAGGACGAAATTATTTTAAGGAGGGTAGACTTGTCACTACCATATTTTCTAGAAAAGGATATTTTAGTAATTTCAAAATTAATTAAATATTGTACATGTTAAATAATTATTTATTGTATTATTTAATTATTGTTAGATGTTAGTTATCTGTTTTGGACTTGTGTTAGTGGACCTAACTAGTTTAGTTTAGACTCATGGACCAACATATATTAATTGTTAGAATTGAGCCCATTTAGAAAGTCCATTAATTAGGAGGATGATTAATTTAATTAAACTATTAGACTAGAAGTTTCCCCCCTTAATTATTTCTTCATGAGAGGCCCCAAGGGTATAATGGACATTACATAGTGACTTGAGGAAGGGGTAAGGGGGGCGGCTTATATGAGAAGGGGAAAAGTTTATCTCTCCTCTTTTTATTTGAAAACTAGATCTAGAATTTTCCTCAACCAAATTCTTTCATTCCACATTATTTTTCCTACCAAATTTTACCCCAATTTCTTTCCAAATCACCATTGGAGACTAGTCTCACAAGGATCTAGAAGGAAGAAGCAAGGATCTACAAAAAGGAATAAGGATCTACAAGTTGGAGGCCAATTTCATCACATTTGGAGGTTGCATTGGAAATTTATCTCCCAATAGGTATAATTCAGTTTTTTTTCCTTAATTTAGGTTCTAAATCTAAGATTTAACCATGAGAAATCAACCCATATGCATAGACTACCCATATGATTTGGTTTTGTGTTCATAGGAGGCCTATTGAGAAAGTTATGGTACTTTTTGTGTCAATTTTGGAGGAATTCCGAGATTGACAATTGTTGTGTGTGTCAATTGGTCCTATGGATCAATTTGGCATATGCTTGTATGTTTGGTTCTAGTATTATGTCCATAATTAGGTACGTGTATGTTGTATCCTAATAATTTGGTGATACGTGTTGATTTGGGAGTTTTTTCTCGGATACGGGACTTTGTGCATGTCACATTTTAACACGGACACGTAGATTTGTGTTTGACTCTTGGTATTATTCATAAATAATATATTAGACTTGCTCGTGTCCTTCGGGGTATGTTTGGATGTGTGGTGGACTCGTGTCGCAAGCGTATCCTAGATCTAGTGGGATACGGGTGTGATACACTCCATGTGTTTGTACATTTATTTCTAGATCTACTTTTCCATTGTTTTAGTCATTATAATATATAATTATATTCATGTGTATATATATATATATATATATATATATATATATATATATATATATATATATGTATATATATATATTTATGTGTTAATGTATCATGTATCTATTTTACCTATGTGTATATATGTATACATGTAGCTATACTTTACATATATAATAGCTTTTAAATATAGTAGTGTATATATGTATATGTTAGTATATATATGTTATCTATATATATACTTGTATGATGTTATATATATTTATATTTTTATGATTATATATATGTGTACGTATTAGTGATATTATGGATATGTATATATATGTACTATATATTATGTGTATGCTATACTATATGTATTATTGTGGATGCGTATATATGTATATAGAGGAGTATGTATATATGTATATATAGTTGTAGTTATATATATAAGTATATATATTTATGTGTATATATATATATATATATATATATATATATATATATATATATATATATATATATATATATATATAAGAGTAGAGAGGGGAGCAGCAGCAGCTATAGTGACAGAATTAGCGACAGCAGCAGCATTAACAGCAGCACATCAGCAGCAGTAGATTTAGTGACAGCAGCAGCAGCCGAAATAGAACAGCAGCAGGATATAGCAACAACAGCAGCAGCTTTATTAGCGACAGCAGTAGCAATAGCAACGGCAGCAGCTTCAGCAACCGCAACCGCAACAGCAACGCTTCAGCGATAACAACAGCAACAATATTAGCGACAGCAGCAGGAACCGTCGTAATAGAAGCAGTAACAGCAGCCGTATCAGCAGCATTAGCGACGGGCAGCAGTGGCTTTTAGCGACAATTATGCGGCTATATATATATAATTATGTATTAATTAAATAATATATATATATATATATAGTATTAGTGTATATATATACATTCCTAATTGGTATTTATGTTTTAGTATACTATATTTGTAATAGTTAGTTGTTAGCATATAGTTATTAATGGGTAGTTAGTATAAATAAGGTTTTGGCAATTACCTTGAGATACCAAGGTAAGTATCAAGGTATTTTAGGATAACTAAGGTATTGGGTTTGGGTATCAAGATGGAGGTTTAGTGTTGCGATACCAAGTTGGTTCAAAACCAAGGTATCCATTTAATATTTATAATTAGGATTTTATATATTTAATATTGTTTGATATATGTATATGTGATATTTACCTATTGTTTGCGTATCCTGAGATACGGTATCCTAGTATCCTAATATATAGCTTGTATGACCTAGATTCATAGTTTTTGAACCCAATATCTTTGAGATAGACTCATGCAACCTAGAAATAGGTAGTTCGACCAAGTTTGACCGGTTTGACTTAGATTTGACCTAGTTTGACTTTTTGACTTAGAAATGGCTTGTTGACCTAGAAGTTGACTAGTTTAACTTATTTTCATTCCAAAATCTTGTATTGATGTTATATTCTATATTTAGGCCTTCGAGGCACCGTATCAGACATTTGTGAGACTATTCTTTGAACTTCAGGCGAGTACATTCTCGGCTAGTTTCTCATTTATGATATCCTCTATGTTCATTGTATCTAGTGTAGATATCCTTGTTTTCTTAACACGATGGTTACACGGATTGGTATATCCGGATCTCGTCATGAGATTTTATTCCTTGGTATATGGTATATCTTGTGCAAGCCTTGTTTCATTGATTATTTTGTACATGTACATACACTGATCCTCAGGAACACTAGCTATCTTCTTGGGAAATCTCGTGCCATAGCGTACTATGGTTGGATCTACTATACCAGTCGAGGGTGGAGAGTATTTTAGTGTAGATATGTGATCATACCCTTCTTGTGCATGTGTCACGCCCAGTCCCAAAATATCGAGGGACTAGACGCGTGACAATGGCCAGCAACACACATCGATGGACAAACCCAATTTAATGGATCCATCGGGGCATGCTTAAGCTGTAATACAACAATAAGTAGGTCCAATAATACAAGTCACAGTCTATGCTAATCTCATCCACAAAAGATAATCACAGATCAAATGCCCGAATAATGCAAATAGAAATAACTAATAAATCTCAATAAAAGTGTCTCGGAGAACAATCCGAGAACAAGTCTGATACATCAATGCAATAGACTAGAAAATAAAGGAACTGGAAATAGAAATAAATGAGTATATAAAGCCAATACTCAGGAGAAGTCCTCTGGTATGATCTCGTCCTCGAATGTCTGTACTTTCAAAATTGGATTCCGATGATACGAACCCAACGAAACTTCCAAAATTGGATTCCGATGAGCCGATCACATAATCGCCCGTCAAGTGGAGCCTCTGGGGCCCACGATACGCAATTTTGTCAACGTTCTCAAAATTGAACAAAACTTGGGTCACAGGACCAACGTATTGCTACGAGTCCGATGGCGCAAGTTTTGTTTCGATCCGACGTGTGTAAACGAAGTTACGACGTGTTCCATAACCGACGGATACGGGACGGTGTCGGCAGATACGCATTGATTCCGGTGTGCACACACATCCAAATCAACTTTTGTGAAATCCTGCACGTCCGTATCGACGGCGCACACATATCGGTAAAGACCGCGCGCGACCAAGTCGTCCCTTTTGGCGGGGCACACTCAGTTCCGGGATGAAACAGGGCGTGGGTTTTCCTGTTTTTGGATCATGGTTTGCGATCGTCACAGGACGCGATGCACCGAGCGGGTTGCACGGGCATCGAGAGGGTCACGCGGTCTATGCGACGCAACTGACGGAATCAAAAACGAAATCACGAGGAGAGAGAACGGGTTACCTGAACAGGGCTCCATGAATCTGAATTTCACGTGTCCGTGTGTCTGCTTCGTGTCCTGCGTCAACCGTGTCCGGGTCGAGAGCTCCTGTGTCCGTGCTGTGTCCAGGTCCTGTGTCTGCTGTGTCTGCACTGCCATGTCCAGGCTAGGGTTTAGGATTGGAGGGCTGCCGGAGGGATGCAGGGGGACGGCGGAGGCGGCGAGGCTAGGGGTTTGCACGGTGGCTATGAGATGTTCTGGTCGGTGGTCGGGGTGGCAATCTGGACGGGGGGGAGTAGAGAAGAGAGGAGGTGTTAGGGTTTCGAGTTAGGGTGGAGGAGATATCCGGTGCGGAACTGCAAGCGGAGGAGGAGGGAGAGGAGATCTGGAGGAGAACTCGAGCGGGGCTGGGTTTCGACGAGGCGGAGTCGACAGGGCGTTGGGGAGGATGAGGTCGTCGAGGGCTGGCGAGGGGCTGCTGCGGTCTGAGGAGGGAGGTGGTGACGGGGCAGCGGGCTAGGGCAGGGCGGAGAGGCCGGGGCTCGTCGGAGGAGATGACCGAAGACGGCGAGCAGAGGAGAGAGGGAGTCGACGGCGGGGCTGAGGTGAGGGAGTCGGGAAGGAGGGAGAGGGAGAGGGCTCGGGGTGCGTCCGGGCGGCACGAGGAGGAGTAAAGTAGAGGAGGGGAAAATTAGGGTTCCGGCGGACAGATTATATAGTCGGAACAGTATTTCTGATTGGGAATCCGACTAGGGTTCGATGGGTTATCGGGTTTGGTTCGTGTCGGGTTCAATATGAATCCGGCCCGATCCACTATTGCTTAAGTGCGGGTTTCGGTTATTCGGGTTCGGGTTGGGTTTAGATCCGACCTGACCCGCTAAGGCTGGGTTCGGTTTAGTGAACCGGGTCTGAGTTGGTTTGGTTCAATTGAACCGGGTTTATTTAGGGGTTTAATTCGGTTTATTTATTATAATAGTTTTTAGGGCTTTAAAAATACTTTCGGAGTCCAATAAATTCCCGAAAAATTACTCTATGTCCAGTTTTTCATTTTACACCATAAAATATTATTTCCATAATATTTTAATATTAATTAACAGCAATTAAAAATTATTTAATTACCAAAAGTCTAGGTTTTAATTATAAAAAAATCCCAAAAAATTACGAAAAATTATGAAAAACCAAATTAATAATTACTAAAAATCAGGGGGCTTACAATCTACCCAACTTATAAAAATTTTGTCCTCGAAATTGAAATATGGTAGGGTTCTCTCTATCCAATCTCACTTGATTACAGTCTAAAGGATTCCTCTCAAGTGAACTTTGCGGTCTCTACCCAACTTAGATTTTCCCCATCTATCATCTAAGGCTATACACCTAATAAAGCTATGCCTAACTTATTAAATTATTTTATTGAATCCTCAAGTCTTTAACACCAACCATATCACCTATGATATTCCCTTAATCATATATAAAAGGGTCATCAACACTGCGACCGGCCTGTGGGGTATATCTAGTACTGTCTATATATCAAACTTATACCAAGCACGAGGTTTCGTCTTTCCGAAATAAGGGAAGACGAAGATCAATAATAAAGAGTTCAAGGGTGAGGTAATAGAATAGAAGTATCAGGATCAAGGCATTTAATGAATTCAAATAGGATTTGTCAAGACATTTGTGGATTGAAATCTTATTCTGGTAATCCTTTGTTCGCATGCTCGTATTAGTACAGTTATGTAACTAATACGATATGCTCAGACATATCTAGAGGACAAGTATACTAGTCAACTATATATCTCAATCCACGTGAAGTAGTCGTGCGAAGAGCGAACCAAAATGCACTAAGGTTGATCAGACCGTAATACACTGATTTTGAATAGACAATTGTATTAGTGTGTCGACCCAATAATACATATGTCATGAACAAGCTCGATAAAAGGATAAGCTTGCAAAATCAGGCTATATTAGCAGCATAAGCCAAGATAGTACAACAATTATAAGTACGCTAGATGATAATGAAAGGAGGTACAACTTAATTCAAGTTCACAAAATAACCCAAAATAAGCACAATAATAAAAGACTCTAAAATCTCTACAGTTATCAATTATAAGCAAGTTCAAAATTATATAGGTTAAGGCTGAGGTCACGAACCAATAGGCACAAGATAAAACAAATCTATAAACATGTAACTACGAGGAATTACGCGCATTAGCTACTCCATGGGTCTGTGCATCTTCCAAAGTCATCGCTGGAGCTTGTTCACGTTCTTGCAGTTGATTCCTCTGCTGGTGTTGAGCCTGCTGGAAGAGTATTGTTTGTGGTGCCAAGGGTGGCCTCGGCTGATTCCCTCCTGGGACTGGTGGTCTGACTCCTTCAACTCTCGTTTGCGGTGCTTCCAATGCTGGAGAGGCTGGCCTTGGTGCTGGTGACATTAGCACTCTTTTTCGACGTTCGGGGCATTCCTTTATTAAATGTTGACTGGATCCGCAAGCTAAGCATAATTTTCTTTTGCGTCTGCACTCGTTCTCTATATGGCCTCGCCTGCGACAATATGGACAAACAGGTATTTCTTGAGGAGGTGCTTCTGGTGGCTGGTGCATGTGAGACTTCCTTGCAATTTCTTCCTGTGGTGCTCCGGCTGGTGCTGATGTGGCTGGTTGATGAGTCATCAATGCTTTCTCTTGATGCAGAGGACAATCCTTGGCTAAGTGTTGATTGGTTCCGCAAATCAAGCATAATCCTAACTTGTGTCTGCACTCCTTCTCAATGTGGCCTTTCTTGCGACAATACTGACAGGTAGGCAGTACTTGTGGAGATGCTTCTGGCGGCTGGTGCATGGGAGAACTCTTTGCAAATTCTTCCTGTGGTGCTCCGGCTGGTACTGATGTGGCTGGTTGATGAATCATCATTGCTTTCTCTCGACATTCAGGGCAATCCCTTACCGAATGCTTTTTGGATCCGCAAGATAAACATCGTCCCAATCTGCGTCGACATTCTTTAGCGAAATGGCCTACCTTGCCACAGTAGTGACAATTAGGAAGGACTAGTGCGAGTGGTGTAGATGCTCTCTGCGATAGATTTATCTGTGGTCGCTTCGTAACTCTTTCTTGTTGTGCTTGGTCTGGTGCTGATGCATACGGCCGCTTCTGGCTGGACTCTATCCTTGTGTTGCACTCAATGTCCTGTGCTGTAGTAAGAATGTCCGTTGCAACGGAGCTGATTAACTTTCATAACTCCGAGCTAAATCTGTCGATGAACATCTCCGCTTGGTTTTGTTGAGTTTCTTCATGAACCTTCTGATGAGCTTGCATCATTGCGTAGAACATTCGAAATATTTGTTGTTCGTCCATAGCCTGCCCTTGTGGAACGGTAGGCATCGGTGGAGCAAACTGCGTCGATGGTGGAACGTCATCTTCCTGGATTCTCGAGGCATGCTGACTTGCTTGCTGTGATGATGTACCTTCACTAATTGGTGTCACTTCATCTCCGTTGGTTATCACAGCACCTTGTGGTATTTCTGGATGAGTCTCATCGCGTGCTTGTGAATCCATTGCTCTACATCAAAATAAACTATAAGAGGCGTACAGGAATCAAGGTAGGATGCAAGTCAAGAATTTAATTCGAATCCGATATAGATGTCAAGAACGATTCAAGCAAGTGGATGAGATACTTAAACTTATCCTATTCTTATTGCAGGCTTGCTCGGTCCCTAAGTTGAAATCGAACAATTTAGTCGTTGACCTGCATGGGCCACCACAAAAATCATGTCACGCCCCAGTCCCAAAATATCGAGGGACTAGACGTGTGGCAATAGCCAGCAGCACACACCGATGGACAAACCCAATTTAATGGATCCATCGGGGCATGCTTAAGCTGTAATACAACAATAAGTAGGTCCAATGATACAAGTCACAGTCTATGCTAATCTCATCCACAACAGATAATCACAGATCAAATGCCAGAATAATGCAAATAGAAATAACTAACAAATCTCAATAAAAGTGTCTCGGAGAATAATCCGAGAACAAATCTGATACATCAATGCAATAGACTAGAAAATAAAGGAACTGGAAATAGAAATAAATGAGTATATAAAGCCAATACTCAGGAGAAGTCCTCTGGTCTGATCTCGTCCTCGAATGTCGGTACAGCTCCTGTATCAGCTCCTGTATCTGCTCCTGCTGCAGTCCCGTATACCTCGGGATAGATCTCGTCTATAAATCCTGGGTCATAATCCGAATCCAGGTCCTCAAGTGACATAGCAAGGTACAGATAATACAAGCCAAAGTAAATGCAGTGCAATAAATAATAAAATAAATAGGGTAAGTATGTAACCATCTATGTGAAATACAAGTGAGAGCATCACTAGTAGTCAGGCTGAGCCGCTACAAGCTCTGTGTCGGGGAGCCGGTAGCAGTAATAACACGTAATGGGCCAAGCTCGGGTTTAGAGTCTTGAGCCTCACAATAATAGGGGTTATATATATATATGATCAGCCTGTAGCCTGTGTGTCTCTCCCCACCCAATGTAATCACACGTCTCATGTCCACGATGCACCATGTCCATGTCACGCACAATCATATCTAATGCAATAAGTCATATAGTATCTAGGAATATAATGTCAATGTCAAATCCTACATCCTATACAGAATCACCATGAATATCTCAGAAAGATCCTATCTCATGTATAGTGTCAAGTGTCCTGGGTATAATGTACTTGATAAGACAAGTACGAGAATATAAAGGGGTCACGAATGTCCATCTCTAGATGACTTACACAATATCGTGTACGGTGTTGGCATCCGACTAATAATCGGACTCTAAGTAAGTCACACGGTCCTAGGTTAAGCATGCACAGCAATATAAATGAATCAAGGAAAATGCAACAAAAAATATAAAGTTGGAAAGGTATACTTGCCCACTGATGTATAACTAAGTCAAGGAAATAAGTAGCAAAGCTGCAGGGTTTGGCAAGGTATACTTGCCTGGGGTTCTGGCTCCAATTGTAGCTCTGGTCTCAGCGGGTTCTCCAGGGACTCCTCCGGTTGCTGAAATAAACATCACCATTAGATTCAAAAAATATCAAATAGCTAGAAATGCCTGTCCTTAAGTCTAATTTGGACACAAGGGCAAAAATAACTGTTTCTGGTCAAAGTTGAGTCCACATGTGGGCCACTTTGCACCGAAAAGCGTGTCAGGGTCAAAGGTCTCCAAATTTGTCCAACTTAGTGTCAACAAGTCAGGAACGATGATACGAACCCAATAGAACTTCCAAAATTGGATTCCGATGAGCCGATCACAAAATCGCCCATCAAGTGGAGCCTCTGGGGCCCACGATACGAGATTTTATCAACGTTCTCAGAATCGAACCAAACTTGGGTCACAGGACCAGCGTATTGCTACGAGTCCGATGGCGCAAGTTTCGTTTCGATCTGACGTGTGTACACGAAGTTACGACGTATTCCAGAACCGACAGATATCGGGCGGTGTCGGCGGATACGCGTTGATTCCGGTGTGCACGCACATCCAAATCAACTTCTGTGAAATCTCGCACGTCCGTATCGACGACGCACATGTATCGGTGAAGACCGCGCATGACCAAGTTGTCCCGTTTGGCGGAGCGCACTCAGTTCCTGGGTGAAACAGGGCATAAGTTTTTCTGTTTTTGGATCGCGGTTTACGATCGCCACAAGACGCGATGCACCGAGCGGGTTACATGGGCATCGAGAGGGTCACGCAGTCTACATGACGCAACTGACGGAATCGAAAATGGAATCACGAGGAGAGAGAATGGATTACCTGAACAGGGCTCCGTGAATCTGAATTTTACGTGTCCGTGTGTCTGCTTCGTGTCCTGCATCAACCGTGTCCGGGTCGAGAGCTCTTATGTCCGTGCTGCATCCAGGTCCTGTGTCTGTGTCTGCTATGTCCGCACTACCGTATCCAGGCTAGGGTTTAGGATTGGAGGGCTACCGGAGGGATGCAGGGGACGACGGAGGTGGCGAGGCTAGGGGTTTGCATGGTGGCGATGAGATGTTCTGGTCGGTGGTCGGGGTGGCGATCTGGACGGGGGGGGAGTAGAGAAGAGAGAAGGTGTTAGGGTTTCGGGTTAGGGTGGAGGAGATGTCCGGTGCGGCGCTGCAAGCGGAGGAGGAGGGAGAGGGGATCTGGAGGAGAACTCGAGCGGGGCTGGGTTTCGACGAGGCAGAGTCGACAGGGTATTGGGGAGGATGAGGTCGTCGAGGGCTGGCGAGGGGCTGCTGCGGTCTGAGGAGGGAGGTGGTGACGGGGCAGAGGGCTAGGGCAGGGTGGAGAGGTCGGGGCTCGTCGGAGGAGATGACCAGAGACGGCGAGCAGAGGAGAGAGGGAGTCGACGGCGGGGCTGAGGTGAGGGAGTCGGAAAGGAGGAAGAGGGAGAGGGAGAGGGGTGCGTCCGGGCGGCGCGAGGAGGAGTAAAGTGGAGGAGGGGAAAATTAGGGTTCCGGCGGACTGATTATATAGTCGGAACAGTATTTCTGATTGGGAATCCGACTAGGGTTCGATGGGTTATCGGGTTTGGGTCGGGTCGGGTTCAATATGAATCCGGCCCGGTCCACTATTGCTTAAGTGCGGGTTTCGGTTATTCAGATTCGGGTCGGGTTTAGATCCGACCCGACCCGCTAAGGCTGGGTTCGGTTTAGTGAACCGGGTCTGAGTTGGTTTGGTTCAATTGTACCGGGTTTATTTAGGGGTTTAATTCGGTTTATTTATTACAATAGTTTTTAGGGCTTTAAAAATGCTTTCGGAGTCCAATAAATTCTCGGAAAATTATCCTATGTCCAGTTTTCTATTTTACACCATAAAATATTATTTCCATAATATTTTAATAATAATTAACAATAATTAAAAATCATTTAATTATCAAAAGTCTATGTTTTAATTACAGAAAAATCCAAAACAATTACAAAAAATTGTGAAAAACCAAATTAATAATTACTGAAAATCAGGGGGCTTACAGCATATCTTATTCCTTGTGAGTGTTGATCATACACCGCACGTATAATTAACTAGGCCATTATACTCTTGTACAAGTTCCCAAGCCGATTATATGTTAAAGCTAGTACTCACACACTTAGTCATTAGTATTCTTGTTCATTGTCATATTGTTCATTAATATATTTATTCCAATATTTTCTTATTGTATATCTCTTGTAACTATTGTTGCATCTTGTATATTTATATCTATTTACTGTTACATAGTTTTTATCATTGATTAGAATTGCTGTTAGAGATGTACTCTGCTCCTTTCCTGACTGGATATATTTTTTCTCAGATGACACAGAGGAGTGGTACCCTACACATTATGGACCTCAGGATGTTGTGGGCTTAGAGTCAGAGGCCCTGGCTCAGGAGGGACTTATCCCAACTATGACAGATGACCCAGGATTAGTAGCTTCTTAGTATTCTTTTGTACTGGATTTGTCTCCAACTTATTTTGTTAGTATTTCTTTCAGACTCAGTGATGTTATGATTTTACTTATGAGTTGTATGTGACTATTCTATTCTTTATCATATTCGTGCTCGTTTCCATCTTAGATCTGTGATTGAGTATATTGTTATTGTTGGTGGTTCATTATATTGCTAGATAGATTACCTAGACAGCGTTCTACCGCCGATTCTGCGGCGTAGGCTGGGCGTTGTTCCCGACTTGCATCCCTACATCGGGTGCGGGACGTGACAGCCACACCGCAATAAGATCACCACCAAGCTCAAGGCCGGGTGTACACTTTGACACAGGAAGAGGCCCTCGCTTCGGATACCATTGTTTCAGGTATATTATTTTTGAATAACATACCTGGTCGCGTGCTATTTGATTCTGGTGCTATGCATAGTTTTATATCCGCGAATTTTATCATAAAAGATAAGCTAGAAATGATACCGTAATACCTAGACCTTAGTGTTAGGACCCCATCGGACACAAAAATATATGTTCGTTCAGTATGACAGGGCGGTTATGTATGTATTGGAGAAAGAAAACTGTCGCTCAATGTGTTAGTCCTAGATGTTCAGGATTACGACATCATCTTGGGGATGGATTAGCTCGGCGCTTGCTCAGCAACTATTGAAAGTATAGAGAAATACGTCGTCTTTCGTCTACCTGGAGAGGCCGAATTCTTCTACACGAGTGGTTCAGCAACGGAAGCGTCGAAGACCTGCATGGTAATTTCTGCGATGTCAGCTCGACGGATGCTACACTCTGTGTCACCACCCCATTTTCAGAGCTGGGTATTTTTTTATTTTTTTTATTTTGGTTAATTATGCATTATTTATATTTAATTATATTTATATTTAATTAGTGGTTGTATTATTTTTATATTGATTAGTTTAGGGTTTTTGTTAGCCTGGACCCATGTCAGACCCTAGTGGACCCATGTTCGACCCAGCCCACACCCTTGTGAGACTTATTTTGGGTTTTAGAATATTTATTATATTTTTAGTGGGTTAGTTGGAGAGATTTGGAGTTGGTTTGAGTGCTTTTGGAACCCCGAAATCCAAAATCCAAGTTATGAGGGCATTTTGGACTTTGGTAACCCTTTATACACACTTGGCCGGCCCTACTTTCCCACACCCGACCACAAACACAGCAGCTCCCCCTCCCCCCATTCTTCTTCTTCACTTCTTCTACTTCTCCACTCTTTCCTCCTTCTTCCTTTCACCTTCCCACTTCCAAACAAGTAAGTTTCCCCATTTTCTTCCTTCCTCCTTCCATTTTTTCTACTTATGTGAACCCTAACCCTATATTTTTCCCTAACCTAGGTGGGTAGAGCTTAGATTTGGTGTTGGAGCTTGGATTGGGAGCTTGGAAGCTAGTTGTGGTGGATTTGGAGCTTTTGGAGACTTTGGCTTGGGATTCTAACTCCTAAGAGATAAATCCTAACTTTTCTCTTACTAATTACTCTTATGTAGTATAATTAGTGGTTTAAAACCTTCCTAGACCCTTAGGCTACCCGTGGAAGAAAGTTGGAACAAGTTTGGTTGTGTTTGGAGACTTTAACACTAGGTTTTGTGTCAATTTCGGGTAAAATCTGAAATTGGCCCAATTTTGGGTGATGCTCTAGGTTAGACGGACCTAGGTAGACGTTGTCGGGTGTCTAGAGGGTAAGTGCGTGTCTTCGTTCGGACACGTGAAGTTGTGTCGCAGAAAAACGGGCGTTTCGGGCATTTTCGGTATTTTCGTCGTCGCCGGTTCTAAGTGCGTGCGCGTTTTCGTCAGGAGCCTAGAATCGACGGGGTAATATTTTTTCTAGGATCTAGACATCGTTTAGAACCCGTGTATAAATTTTGGGCCAATTCCGAGTTGGTTTGGTGTGCGTTTCAGGAGATTTTCCGAACCGCACATCGCGTGTTCGTCGAAATGACCGAATGGCCATTTCGGCGTGGTTTCTTAGTTTCGGGCTTGGGCGCGCGTTGGGTTAGCTTCGAGGAGTGTATGCTAGAATCCTCGGACTATATTTTATATATTTATAGGTGTTTGTGCGTGTCGGGGTCGTTGGACGCGCGTTGGTGGAGCGTTGTGAGCGTTGTGCGTTGTGGTGTGTTGTGTTTATATATATATATATATACATATATATATATATATATATATATATATATATATATATATATATTTGTATGTGTGTCTATATAGGTATATATATATTTATATATGTATGTGTTTTTATGTATGTGTGAGTGTGTTAGTGAGTTCTTGTGTGAGTGTGTGTTGGTGTTAGTGTATGTGTAGGTGAGTGTGTGAGTGTGAGTGAGTGTTTATAGATATATATATATATGAGTTGTGTATGTATGTATATGTGTATATATATATGTATGTTTGTGTGTGTGGTTATGTATTAGTGAGAGTGTGTGTGAGAGTGTGTGTGTGAGGGTGTATGAGAGTGAGTGTGTGTGAGTGAGTGAGGGTATATATATATATATATATATATATATATATATATATATATATATATATATATATATATATATATATATGTTTGAGTGTGTGAGTGTATGTATATATATATATATTAGTATGTGTTTATATATATAGATATATGTATGTGTTTATATATGTACTAGTGTGTGTGTGTTTGTGCATATGAGTGTGTGTTAGAATATAAGTGTGTGTGTATATATATAGTTGTATATATATATATATAGATATATGTATATAGGTGTGTGTGTCTGTGCGTGTTTGTGACTGAGTGGTGCGAAGTGGGGGGTGTCGAGGCAGTGCGCAGCGGGCTAGGCAGCGCAGCAGCATGAACAGCAGCAGTAGCAAGCAGTTAAGCAGTGCAGCAACAGCAGCAGGGTAAGCAGCAGAGTGAGGGAGAGAGAGTGGTATATATATATATATTGATAAATAGTTAGATAGATAGATATATTCATAAATAGATAGATAGATAGATATATAAGTAGATAGATAGATAAATAGATAAATAGATAGATAGATACACATAGATAGATATATACCTAGATAGATACATAGATAGATAGATAAGATATAGATTGATAGATAGATAGGTATATAGCTAGATATATATATTAAAGCTAGATATATATATATATATATATATATATATATGTATAGGTAAGGTAAGGTATATGTATGTGTATATGTGTGTATGTGAGATATATATATATATATGTAGATACCTAGGTATATGCATATATGTATTAGATATATATATTTTAGCCTAGATTATAGCTAGATATATATGTTTATGCATAGTTAGTTAGCTAGAGGGGTGGTAGGGTTGAGTTTAGAGAGGTATCTCAATACCTTGAGATACCAAGGTATCTCAATACCTTGAGATATCCAAGGTATTGGGTTTCGAGCGGAGTTTTTAAGCAATTACCTAGGTTTGAGTTTAGAGATAGATTTGTATGTATATGTGTACATATTTACGCGTGCTAGCATAGGTTTTAGCGGGTTTAGGCGGGGTGCGTAGCCTAGGTTGAGGTATCGGATACTGAGGGTATCCCGGTATCTCAAGGAGGCGAGTTTGAGGGTTTATTAGCTTAATGACCTAGTTTTGGCCTATAATTTTAGGGGCACCCTAGTTTGACCTAGAGTTGACCGTAGTTGACTCGGTTGACTGCCAAAGTCAACTTTTGACCTAGATTTGACCCAGAGTTGACTTTTTGACCCAGATTTTACCGGTTTGACCCGTTTGACCTAGAACGACCCTAGAAGCCTATTTTTAGTTATTTTATATCTATTTAACTCATTAAAATCCTATTTAACCTTGCTTTTCATAATAGGTCCTTGCGACACCGATTCGGATCGCCAGTTGCTCAGGACGTCAGACGAGTACATTCTCTGATAGTTTTCATTATCTGATGATTATTATAATTCAGCTTCTAGTATAGTATCATCTGATTTTTCTGGCACAATACGGGATACTGACTGGTATTTCTGGATTTATTTACTTGCGACACGTACATTTCATTTTTCTGGCCTCTATTCTGGAATCACCTACTGGCATCACCTACAGGCATCACTACAGGCATCATTCATGTTTCAGGCTGGACTCATCTTGATTTACGTGTCGGGTCTTGGATTCACTTGTATTAGTCGGGGCGGGGAAATACTCGAGTAGACATATAAACATTCCTATCTGAAATCATCAGGAATCACTCACTCTGGTCTAATCTGGAATGATAGCAGCCGCGCACCCAGTGCACGGTGAGCCGTAGTTACCCCTAGCCGTTTATATGTCGAAACAATTATTTCAAAGACACCGAGTTCATTCTTTCTAGTCTGGACTCTCTTGCATTTCTTGCTGGTCTCACTTAGATGTTTCTGGACTTGACTCACTACATGTATTTCATGCTGGACTCACTACACGTTCATGTGCACAGACTTACTCTTAGTGTAGATTCTTGTATCTTGCAGTCATTTACTATCTTGCTTCTGATATTCCTGCATCTTTACCTTTATGCACCAGTGATATATATATTTCTTGTCTCATACTTATTTCATTCTTCTTGCTACTTGCTATAACTGTTTTATAGTTTTTATCATTTAAATGGAACTGCTGTTAGCGATATACTTGCTCCAGTCCTGACTGGACATATTTTTTCAGAGTATCCGGAGGAGTGGTGTCCGACGTTTTATGGACCTGAGCCTGTCGATAGTGCAGACAGGGACCCTCTAGTTTAGGAGTAATTTTCGAGTTGGTAGCCGGGATCACTAGGATCTTGTTATTGTTTTTATTAGCTTTTAGCACCGGATTTGTCTCCGGTTTTGGATTGAGATCTTGTATTATATTTGATTTTGGATGATGTATTATTATTATTGATGTTGTGGTTGTTGTAGTAGTTGTTGGTTAGACTTTATAGCTGTTGGACTTCTTGTTATCTTATCGTGCTTAGATTCGTGATTGAGTACATTGTGATTATCATTATGATATTGCTCCTCCGTTTGGAGTTGAGATCTTGACAGGTTTATATATTGATTGCGTGAGATTGTTATCTATATAGTTAACCTAGACAGCGTTCTACCGCCGATGCTGCGGCATAGGCTGGACGTATCCACGACTCATGCACGATTTTTTGGGTGCGGGTCGTGACACGTTTTTGGTGGCGGCCCCATGCAGGTCTCGATTCGCAATTAGTGCGATGTCGTAGTGGTACAACGATTTAGTTATACTGCTGCGAGCCTGCTATAGGATCTAGGATCTAGGATGAGAGTATACTCAATAACGACTAGGAACAATTCCAATCTAATTATTCTGAAATTGTTTTCTTTTGAAATATTATTGTCCTTCTTTGATGATATCGTATTTTGCACCGTATTGACTTCTTTTGATCTGTGTTCAGGATGCCTCGGAAGATACGATCTCATCGTACCGCCCCAGCAGTTGCCACTAAGAGGTCTGCTACCTCTCGTCCAGCTCATATTCAGGCAGCTGCTACCGCTCCACTCACCACTCCTGCGGTTGAGGGAGCATCTGCTTCTCTCGGGGATCCTCCTCTACCTGTCGATCCGAGGACTACCCCAGTCGTTCCGGTGGTTCCTCCACCACTTCATGTACCAATAGATACCGCGCAGTTGTTTGCGTTCTTCAAGGAGATGATTGACGCGCAGCACCGTCAGGTGGATGTGATGAGGCTGGGCATTGAGAACGCCCACTAGGTGGCCATGACGATAGTGGATAGGGTGGCACAGATTCAACCACAGGCAGATCAGATTCAGCATCTGAGGTCGGGCAGTATCATTGACTTCTAGAGGATGCGGCCCAAGGAGTTTCGTGGTACAGAAGGGATCCTGTACGCGGATGACTGGATAGAGAAGATCGAGGGGATCTTTAGGCTGGCACAGATTCCAGGCAGTATGCAGATAGAGGCAGCAGCCAGTCAGATGTTCGACCTCGCTTTGACGTGGTATCGCACAGATACAAGGATCGCGGCACCAGGGCTTACTTGGGAGGCTTTCAAGAGACTTTTTAAGGAGAAGTTTTTCCCAGATGTGGCGCTCAGTGCTTTGGAGAGCCAGTTTGAGGCACTCGTCCAAGGGAGCATGACGATGGATGAGTACGCAGCGGAGTTCTGCCGTCTGGGCAGATTTGTAGATGGCTTGAGTGAGGCAGCAAAGGCGAGGAAGTTTCGCAAGGGCTTGGTCATGGCGGTCAAGTCTTTGACCAGGAGCGACCGCGAGGCGACTTTTGAGCAGATAGTAGGAGATGCTCAGAGAGAAGATGATGACTTGGAGCTCAAGTCCAAGAGAGGCAGGGATGATTCAGGTAGTGCGAGTGGCAGTACGGGACCGGCTAAGCGTCCCTATGTGCAGAAGGCAGCACAGCAGGGTCAGGATCAGAGGGTGCCCACTTGTGCCTACTGCAGGAAGGCAGGACACACTTGGGATATTTGTAGGAGGAGGTTGAAGGTGTGTTTGTTATGTGGATCCGCTGCTCACCAGATGCGAGATTGCCCCACTGCACCTCCATTGGGTGGAGCACAGGATCGGAGAGTTGGAGCTAGGCCACCTGTGGCACAGCATAATGCCCCGCACCAGCAGAGGGATACACCCCAGCAGGACAGAGCTTATGCGTTGACGGTCGAGGAGGCCGATGCTACGGGTGTCGGGTTAGCAGGTCTGTATTTTTGTTCTTCTTCCTGTCCTTTCCATTCCTTGTGGTGTGCTTTATTAGTACCTGTTAGACTTTTTTTTGTGCTGTGGTAGATAGTGTAGTGACCCTGATTGAGACTGTGATAACACGACCAGTAGGACCCTGATCTTGTATGTTGTTTAGGTAGAATTTCTTGATTGTTATTGTTGGGGGTTTGACCTAGAGGGAGTGTGATTGACTATAAATTTCGAGGACGAAATTTTCTAAGGAGGATAGGCTTGTCACCACACCATTTCCAGAGCTGGGTATTTTTTTTATTTTTTTATTTAGGTTAATTATGCATTATTTATATTTAATTATATTTATATTTAATTAGTGGTTGTATTATTTTTATATTGATTGTTTTAGGGGTTTTGCTAGCCTGGACCCATGTCAGACCCTAGTGGACCCATGTCCGACCCAGCCCACACCCTTGTAAGACTTATTTTGGGTTTTAGAATATTTATTATATTTTTAGTGGGTTAGTTAGAGAGATTTGGAGTTGGTTTGAGTGCTTTTGGAACCCCGAAATCCAAAACCCAAATTAGGAGAGCATTTTGGGTATTTTGGACTTTGGTAACCCTTTATAACACTTGGCCGGCCCTACTTTCCCACACCCGACCACAAACACAGCAGCTCCCCCTCCCCCCATTCTTCTTCTTCACTTCTTCTTCTTCTCCACTCTTTCCTCCTTCTTCCTTTCTCCTTCCCACTTCCAAACAAGTAAGTTTCCCCATTTTCTTCCTTCCTTCTTCCATTTCTTCTACTTAAGTAAATCCTAACCCTACATTTTTCCCTAACCTAAGTGGGTAAAGCTTAGATTTGGTGTTGGAGCTTGGATTGGGAGCTTGGAAGCTAGTTCTGGTAGATTTGGAGCTTTTGGAGACTTTGGCTTAGGATTCCAACTCCCAAGAGATAAACATTAACTTTACCCTTACTAATTACTCTTATGTAGTGTAATTAGTAGTTTAGAACCTTTCTAGACCCTTAGGCTACCTGTGGGAGAAAGTTGGAACAAGTTTGGTTGTGTTTGGAGACTTTAACACTAGATTTTGTGTCAATTTTGGGTGAAATTCGAAATTGGCCCAATTTTGGGTGATGTCCTAGGTTAGACGGACCTAGGTAGACGTTTTTGGGTGTCTAGAGGGTAAGTGTCTCCGTTCGAACACGTGAAGTCGTGTCGTGGAGAAACGGACATTTCGGGCATTTTCGAGGTTTTCGTCGTCGTCGGTTCTAAGTGCGTGCGCGTTTTCGTCACGGGCCTAGAATAGACGGGATAGCATTTTTTCTAGGATCTAGACATCGTTTAGAACCCGTGGATAAATTTTGGGCCGATTCTGAGTTGGTTTGGTGTGTGTTTAAGGAGGTTTTCCGAACCGCACACCACGTGTTCGTCGAAATGACCGAACGACCATTTCGGCGTGGTTTCTTAGTTTCGGGCTTGGGCGCGTGTTGGGTTAGCTTCGGGGAGTGTATGCTAGAATTCTTGTGCTATATTTTATATATTTATAGGTGTTTGTGCGTGTCGGGATCGTTGGGCGTGCGTTGGTGGAGCGTTGTGAGCGTTGTGCGTTGTGGTGTGTTGTATTTATATATATATGTATATATATATTTGTATGTGTGTCTATATAGGTATATATATATTTATATATGTATGTGTTTTTATGTATGTGTGAGTGTGTTAGTGAGTGCTTGTGTGAGTGTGTGTTGGTGTTAGTGTATGTGTAGGTGAGTGTGTGTGTGAGTGTGAGTGAGTGTTTATAGATATATATATATATATATATATATATAAATATATATATATATATATATGAGTTGTGTATGTGTGTATATGTGTATATATATATGTATATTTGTGTGTGTGGTTATGTATTAGTGAGAGTGTGTGTTAGTGTGTGTGAGAATGTGTGTGTGAGGGTATGTGAGAGTGAGTGTGTGTGAGTGAGGGTATATATATATATGTTTGAGTGTGTGAGTGTATGTATATATATATATATTAGTATGTGTTTATATATATATAGATATATGTATGTGTGTTTGTGCATATGAGTGTGTGTTAGAATATATATAAGTGTGTGTGTGTATATATATATAGTTGTATATATATATATATATATATATATATATATATATATATAGAGAGAGAGAGAGAGAGAGAGAGAGAGAGAGAGAGAGATATATGTATATAGGTGTATGTGTCTGTGTGTGTTTGTGAGTGAGTGGTGCGAAGGGGGGTGTCGAGGCAGTGCGCAGCGGGCTAGGCAGCGCAGTAGTGCACAACGCGCTGCTGTGCACTGCACAGCAGCAGCATGAACAGCAGCAACAACAAGCAGTTAAGCAGTGCAGCAGCAGCAGCAGGGTAAGCAGCAGAGTGAGGGAGAGAGAGTGGTATATATATATTGATAAATAGTTAGATAGATAGATAGATTCATAAATAGATAGATAGATAGATAGATAGATATATAAGTAGATAGATAGATAAATAGATAAATAGATAGATAGACATAGATAGATACATAGATAGATAGATAGATAGATAAGATATAGTTTGATAGATAGATAGGTATATAGCTAGATATATATATATGTATAGGTAAGGTAAGGTATATTTATGTGTATATGTGTGTATGTGAGATATATATATATGTAGATACCTAGGTATATGCATATATGTATTATATATATATATATATATATATATATATATATATATATATATTTTAGCCTAGATTATAGCTAGATATATATGTTTATGCATAGTTAGTTAGCTAGAGGGGTGGTAGGGTTGAGTTTAGAGAGGTATCTCAATACCTTGAGATATCCAAGGTATTGGGTTTCGAGCGGAATTTTTGAGCAATTGCCTAGGTTTGAGTTTATAGATAGATTTTTATGTATATGTGTATATATTTACGCATGCTAGCATAGGTTTTAGCGGATTTAGGCGGGGTGCGTAGCCTAGGTTGAGGTATCGGATACCGAGGGTATCCCGGTATCTCAAGGAGGCAAGTTTGATGGTTTATTAGCATAATGACCTAGTTTTGGCCTAGAATTTTAGGGGCACCCTAGTTTGACCTAGAGTTGACCGTAGTCGACTCGGTTGACCGCCAAAGTCAACTTTTGACCTATATTTGACCTAGAGTTGACTTTTTAGACCTAGAGTTGACTTTTTGATCCAGATTTCACCGGTTTGACCCGTTTGACCTAGAACGACCCTAGAAGCCTATTTTTAGTTATTTTATATCTGTTTAACTCATTAAAACCCTATTTAACCTTGCTTTTCATAATAGGTCCTTGCGACACCGGTTTGGATCGCCAGTTGCTCAGGACGTCAGGCCAGTACATTCTCTGATAGTTTTCATTATCTGATGATTATTATAATTCAGCTTCTAGTATAGTATCATCTGATTTTTCTGGCACAACACGGGACACTGACTAGTATTTCTGAATTCTTTTACTTGCGATACGTACATTTCATGTTTTTGGCCTCTATTATGGAATCACCTACTGGCATCACCTACAGGCATCACTACAGACATTACTCATGTTTCAGGCTGGACTCATCTTGATTTACGTGTCGGATCTTGGATTCACTTGTATTAGTCGGGGCGGAGAAATACTCGAGTAGACATCTAAACATTTCCATCTGGAATCATCAGGAATTACTCCCTCTGGTCTAATCTGGAATGATAGCAGCCGCGCACCCAGTGCGCGGTGAGCCGTACTTACCCCTAGTCGTTTATATGTTGAAACAAGTATTTCAAAGACACCGAGTTCATTCTTTCTAGTCTGGACTCTCTTGTATTTCTTGCTGGTCTCACTTACATGTTTCTGGACTTGACTCACTACATGTATTTTATGCTGGACTTACTACACGTTCATGTGCACAGACTTACTCTTAGTGTAGATTCTTGTATCTTGCAGTCATTTACTATCTTGCTTCTGATATTCCTGCATCTTTACCTTTATGCACCAGTGATATATATATTTCTTGTCTCATACTTATTTTATTCTTCTTGCTACTTGCTATAACTGTTTTATAGTTTTTATCATTTAAATGGAACTGCTGTTAGAGATGTACTTGCTCCAGTCCTGACTGGATATATTTTTTCAGAGTATCCGGAGGAGTGGTGTCCGACGTTTTATGGACCTGAGCCTGTCGATGGTGCAGACAGGGACCCTCTAGTTTAGGAGTGATTTCCGGGTTGGTAGCCGGGATCACTAGGATCTTGTTATTGTTTTTATTAGCTTTTAGCACCGAATTTGTCTCCGGTTTTGGATTAAGACCTTGTATTATATTTGATTTTGGATGATGTATTATTATTATTATTGATGTTGTGGTTGTTGTAGTAGTTGTTGGTTAGACTTTATAGCTGTTAGACTTCTTGTTATCTTATCGTGCTTAGATTCGTGATTGAGTACATTGTGATTATCATTATGATATTGCTCCTCCGTTTGGAGTTGAGATCTTGACAGATTTATATATTGATTGTGTGAGATTGTTATCTAGATAGTTAACCTAGACAGCGTTCTACCGCCGATGCTGCGGCGTAGGCTGGACGTACCCATGACTCATGCCCGATTTTTCGGGTGCGGGTCGTGACACTCTGGATATGAGGGATACTTAGAGTTGGTTCAGGACACGTAGCGGGATTGTGCAAACTTTGAGTCTTCTTCCGTTATGGCAGAATTCCTTAATGTATTTTCGAGCGAACTACTTAGCATGCCACCCGACCGAGAAATCGAGTTCACCATCGATACCTTTCTAAATACCCAACCGATTTCCAAAGCTCTATACCAAATGGCCCCTGCTGAACTAAAGGAGTTAAAGTGCCAACTGCAAGAATTGCTTGACCGTGGGTACATCCATCCGAGCGTGTCTCCTTGGGCATGCCTGTACTATTTATGAAGAAGAATGATGGGACGTTACGGCTCTGCATAGACTATCGGGACCTAAATAAGGTCACTATCCGAAACAAGTATCCCCTGTCCAGGATCGATGACATCTTTTATCAACTGCAAGGGGCATCGATATTTTTGAAGATAGACCTTCGCTCTGGCTACCACCAATTGAAGATCAAGCCAGAGGACATGTCAAAGTTAGCATTTTGCATCCGTTATGCCCACTATGAGTTTTTTGTCATGCTGTTCGGATTGATGAATGCTCCTTCCACTTTCATGGATTTGATGAACCGTGTATTCCGACCATTCCTTGATAAGTTTGTGGTGGTATTAATAGACGATATCTTAGTGTATTCGAAGAATGAGGAAGAACACGCAGGATACCTGCAGATGGTGCTTCAAACTTTTCGAGATAATAAGTTGTTCGCGAAGCTAAGTAAGTACGAATTATGGTTGGACAATATATCTTTTTTCGGGCACATCATTTCTGAGGAGGGCGTCTCAGTCGATCCAAAGAAAGTCGAAGCCATTATGGAGTGGAAGAGACCATAGTCAATCAGCGACATTTGAAGCTTTCTTGGTATAGTAGGCTACTATAGGAGATTCGTCAAAGATTTTTCGAGGATCGCTTCGCCTCTAACTCATCTCACTCAAAAAGGAGTAACGTTCGCGTAGTCGGATGACTGTGAAGCTTCATTTTTAGAATTAAAGTAACAAATTATTTCAACACCGATTCTTACCCTTCCAAACGTACCAGATGATTTTAAGATTTATAGCGATGCTTCAGGCATGGATTTGGGATATTTCCTTATGCAGAGGGACAAGGTGATAGCCTTTGCATCGAGGCAGTTAAAACCTCACAAAAGGAACTATCTAACGCATAATCTGGAACTGGCAGCAGTAGTGTTCGCATTAAAGTTATGGTAGCATTACCTCTATGGAGTACCGTATACAATTTTCACGGATCACAAAAGCCTTAAGTACCTCTATACTCAAAAGGATCTAAATTTATGGCAACGACGTTGCCTCAAACTCCTTAGCGACTTTGACTTGATGATCAGATATACACCGGGCAAAGGCAACGTTGTAGCTGATGTACTGAGTCAGGTATTTACATGGAGCTTAGCTATCGAAGATAGGCTACGAAGGGATCTAGAAAGTTTGGGCGTTACACTCCGAATCATATATAAGTAGGCATAGGAGGCTCAATTGCGCCTCAAATTGGACCTATTGGAAAAAGTCAAGTCCACTCAGAAGGACGACCTATTCCTAGAGAATATGTGTAAGCTTATCTCAGTAGGAAAGATGACCGACTTTGCGGTGAGCGTGGATGGAATGATGCCGGTGAAGGAAAGATTATGTTTTCCTAATGATGCAAACCTCGAAAAAAGAGATACTCACTGAAGCCGACTATGCGAGTTACACTTCACATCCAGGAAGAACGAAGATGTATCGAGACCTCCGCACGATATTTTGGTGGCACAACATGAAGAGGGATGTGGCACTGTTTGTGTCATAATGCATGGCCTGTCAGCAAGTAAAGGCCGAGCACCAGAAGCCGGACGGAGAGATGCAGAACCTTGCTATACCGGAGTGGAAATAGGAACACATAACCATGGATTTTATTGTTGGTTTGCCAAAGACGCAACAGGAAAATGATGTCGTCTGGGTCATCATCGATCGACTCACCAAGTCAGCTCACTTTCTTCCTATCAAAGTTGCTTGGAGTGCCGACCGTCTGGCGCAAATCTATCTCGAAGAGATCATTCGACTTCACGATCTACCCGTATCCATTATCTCCGACCGAGATGGACTATTCTTATCACGCTTCTGGGAGAGTCTTTAGTCAACAATGGAGATGAAGTTGAAGTTCACCTCCGCCTACCATCCTCAGACAGACGGCCAGACAGAGCGGGTAAACCAAATCCTTGAAGACATGCTACGGCTCTGCGCCTTGGACTTGAAGTCAAGTTGGGACATGCATCTACCGTTAACCAAATTTTTATATAATAATAGTTATCAATCCAATATTCAATTGGGGCCGTATAAGGCATTGTATGTGCAGAAGTGTAGATCCCCGGTCTATTAGGATAAAGTTGGTGAACGACAAATTCTTGGCCCGGAACTCATAGAACAAATCGTCCAAAAGATCCGTTTGATCCACAAACGGCTGAAGGTAGCACAAACCCGTCAGAAGAGTTACTCAGATGAGCACCATCGACCTCTTAAGTTCTTAGAAGGTGATCATGTATTTCTTAAAGTCTCGCCCAAGCGAGGAGTTACCAGATTTAGAGTAAAAGGGAAGCTAAGCCCATGATTCGTCAGTCCGTTCAAAATACTTAAGTGAGATGTCCTATTCGCATATTAGATTGCCCTGTCGCCATCATAATTTAAAGTGCATGATATCTTTTATGTTTCACAGCTTAGGAAGTATGTGCACAATTTGAGTCAAGTGGTGGATCTTGATCAACTGGACTTGAAGGCGGACTTGACGTATGTTGAACATCCTGTAAAGATCTTGGATCAAAAGGTGAAGCTGCTTCGAAGTTGTTCGACTCCTCTCGTGTACGTGCTTTGGAGAAATCATTCGGTGGAAGAGTTGACATAAGAGCTTGAGTTTGAGATGAAGGAAAAGTCTCCTTCATTATTTCATAGTGGTATGTTCTATTCCTAAGTTTCGAGGACGAAAATTCCTATTAGTTGGTTGGAATGTGGTGCCTCGTTCCCCCTATTCGGGAAGCGCGGCTATGAAATACTTTCGGTATCGTTCGATCGGGATAGATTGAATTAAGATCTTTTTCGCGTTATGAATTGGATTCTTCGAAATTGATTCCCATATTCAGTGGACCGTGCCCCAAGGACAGACTTAGCGGCAGAGTCAAGAGGGACCTCTCCGCTGCAAGTTTTCTTGCCTAATTTTTGCTGTCGTATTGTTGCTTTTGTGCTTTCGAGTTAGTTTTTGTATTTGTATTTTCTTGAACGGTTTAGATGAATTTTAATGCTTTCGTTCATTGAACTACACTTTAGTTTCGAGCTTGGAAAAAAGAGAAGAGATATTGATCATCTATTTATGGCAATGTAGGTGATCATGTAGTAGGAATCGCGTGAGCAGAGTCTTGAAGTACCTCCTTTCTTTTCTCTCCCCACCAACTTGTGAGTGGCTATAATCAATTTAGTTGACCCTTCTTCCAAGTCTTCACATCTAAAATCTTGCCTTCTTAATTTTTTTCGATCAAACGATACCATAATAACTAAAAGATGACAAGATAAAATAGAATATACTTGGATTACTTAATGCTTTTCAATCAACTTGTGAATGATTACCTTGTTGCATACTAGTTCGCTTAGAATATTCTTTCATCATATTTCAATTCTAGTTATAATATACATACTTCTTCTATTATTGTGCTATGTATAGAATACACCTTGCTATGGAATAAACTGAACAGGGAGACTATGCAAACAAGATCATGCCATATTACTTGTCTTGTGCTTGTGTTGCCTTAAAACTTTCTCGATTGATAACTTAGTTAGACTTTGCTTGGTCACGGATAACTTGTGCACAAGGTCTTAGTTCCTGTGGACGGTCGCTGGGGCACTAACATCGATCTGATCCGGACGAAACTCCCAGATAGTCGCCTGCTTCAGACGGGATAGCCTATGACGCCCTTGTTCCATGCGTTGCATGTCATTCCATCCCGAGGCTATAACTCGTCCACAATAGCAATGTGCCAGTGACACCCCTCGTATATTTAAACTTTGCAAGCTAACTATGTCTTTGTGTCAGGGAAGGTCAGGGTAAGTGTTGTGCAGGTGGTTCAGACGGATAGATAAAAGTCACTGAGCGGTGGTATATTTATTTCAGTAAATTTTCATATCTATTGCTTGCTTGTATATTAAACTAAGGGAAGATAGAAAGACTACATAATAACTTGTATGCTTCACATCAACAACGTGTTAATTGGTATAGTTGGGTTAGCTCGCCTTCACCAATGTATTTCGATGTACTGATCCTCGTGGCAACAGGTTTCCCACGCCAAGGAGATCCTGCAAGGAGCTAAGAGCGACTTCCAAATCTATTCCACCTACCGGCATGTCATGTTCGTGCCCTAGAAGCGTGTTTTGAAGTTCCAGGAGCTCGTGCACATACCTTATACAGCTCTGTGGAAAGGCGATAGTTTCGCTCGAAGGTGTCTATAGATTTTAAAGTTTTAGTAAAGGGATATAATGTATTGAACATCTATCTCATTTTGCGTCTACTTTTGTAAGCATGTGCGACAATATTTTGTACTTATTCAAGAGTTTGTAAAAGATGTTCATTATCAATAAAGAGAACTTTTCCTTGTTTCAGTATCATGTTTCAATTATCTGCGTACTCTGAATATGTGCTCGTCATATAAAATAACTTGGCCTTGTGCGTTGCGCAACCAAGCCACGCATGATATCATGTCCGGGGGGACGATTATGAATTCCACAGAATTGGGGCATGACAATAGTTGTGGACATCCAAGATCATTAATGTCAGTGATTTCATGGAATGTGTGGGGGGTGTATTCGTTGGGTCATTGGAAAGAGGTTAGTGAGCTGATCAGGATGTCACAACGTACAGTGGTTGCATTGCTTGAAACCAAGATCAAATTGGAAAGGATGTTGATGAGGAGAATACCAGCCCATTAGCAGTAGACTCATAACCTTAATATGTACAATATGGCAAGGATCTGGGTAAGGTAGGGTACTTGATGCTGGGATGGCCAGGTTATCCATGCCTCGGATCAAGTGATAGCTGTAGAGTTTGAAATAAGGGAGGGCTGCAGGTTTTGTTTGGTAAAGTCTATGGTCAGAATAACAGACGCGAACGCGACAGGCTCTGGCAGAAAATTATAATCTCAGTGTGGTTGCAAAAGTACATCATTGACTGCCCTAATTGCTAATGGGGGACTTCAATGCACTACTCTACCGGCATGAGAAAGTAGGGGGGAGGACTGTTCCAGATGTCATATTATAAGATTTCCAACATTGTTTATTGTAGTCGGGTCTTCAAGCATTGGAGAGAGCAGGTCACATTTGGACATGGAACAATAAGTCAGAGTAAAAACCTGTTGCACGTCATCTTGATAGGGCACTTGGTAAGCAGGAATTGTTGCACAACTTTTCGACTACGGTAGTTGAAGGGTTCGCGGCAGGCACGAGTGATCACTCGCCCATCTGCGTCTGATTTGTCGAGGAGTAACAACCTAAAGCTCAGCCTTTTTGATACAACAATAAGTGGCCAATGATGGAGAGATATAAAGCGGTCGTGCGTATCGGTCTGTAAGAGTCGGTAAGGGGATACCCCCAATACCTATTGGTTAAACGGTTGAAGACGGTGAAAGCCGGGCTTAAAGCCTATAGTCGGGCATGTCCACATCAGTGATTGGAGAAGGATGAGGGTAGGCTAAGAGGCGTCCATGCAACGCTTCAAACATATTTGCTTAACCAATACTTGGCATTGGTGGAGAAGGAGCTCATTAGGGAGGTTGGTATGCTCCGACTTCAGGAGGAGTTTGAGTTGGCACAACAGGCAAAGTGTGATTGGCTACGAGAGGGGGACCGGTGCTCCAAATTCTTTTATGATATGGTGCATATGAGGCAGCGTCGTAACCATATCAGTAAGCTGGTTGGGCCGGATGGTAAGGAGACCACATCCCAGAGCGAGTTGCTAGCGGAAGCCATCAGGTATTATTCTGACCTATATAATCAGAATAATTATATGACTCTTTTTTTCCTCTATTGTGTGCAAGAATTTGGTTACCATGCTTGGTTATCAGACTCTTCTGGCGTCAGTTTATATGGAGGAACTGGAAGCTATTTTGAATAGAGCCGATTGCAACAAGGCGCTGGGACCAGATGGCTTTGGGAATAAGTTTTATAAGGTGCACTGGGTGCAGATCAATGACCAAGTATTGGAGGTGGTCCAAGATTTTTTTAGCCATGGTAGACTTTTGCGGGAACTGAATCATACATTCCTTACACTGATTTCGAAGAAGGAGGGTGCTACTGTGCTTGCTGATTTTTGGCCTATTGAATGTTGCAACTATTTATATAAACTTATTACACATCATATGTGCCGACGTATGGAGGATATTATGTAGGACCTGGTCTCTGCCAACCAAACCGCGTTCATCAAGGTCAAGGTCATTGTAGACAACAACTTACTTACGCACGAGTTGGTTCAGAGCTTCAACAAAGTATGGGGAAAGAAGGCATGTGTCAAGCTGAACTTGCGTAAGGCATATTACACGGTCAATAGAGATTTCGTAGGTGGTAGCCTTGGATGTTTATTAAGTACTCAACAATGCTATGTAGAGGAAACTCCAATACTTGCAAGCAACTCCAGATGCCAATGCAATGCTCTCTAACCTATAAAATGTTACACGAGAGAGAGAGAGAGAGAGAGAGTAGGATATGTAAAGGAGAAGTCAACGAAGTCTTATTATTGTTGAAAATTTGGTTCAACATTCATCCTTATCCATGATCAAGACAATAAAAGAATAGAAGGATAATTCGATTACTGCCAATGATATATAATTATTAATCTTTAAACAATACTTTGAGGATATTGTGATTAAAAGTTTGTTTATTACCAAGTTTGAAATCTTTGAAGAACTCGTATGCACCTTCAAATTAGAAGTTACTAAATTTCAGAGATATATCGCTTTTTAGAAAACTATCAAAGAAATTGGATAGATATTAGTTGTATGATTCGATTCTTCAAACGTGTTAAAGAAGGTGAGATTTTCGAAAAATTATTCAGTGGATTGACCTTACCATGTGGTAGTGACGAGAACTTGCTCTCCTAAGCATGACACACCACTAAACTAATCTGGAAAAATAAAATAAAACGAGGTGTCAGAAAATATTCTTTTTACAATCTACTAGTATATATGCACGTGTTTTGCACGTATATTGGAGTGAATGATGTTGATGAGTTAGTTTACTTTAGCATGAACCCTTTGATTGTCAGTGGAATTTATTGCATCTCTTCAATGGTTGTCATTATTGCATCTCTTAAATGGTTGTCATTGAAATTTATTGTAGGTATTCTTTTTAATTACTAAATATGTTGAAGGGTATTTTTGGAACGAAAATTTTTCACGGTGAAGCCTAGTTTTGGCATTATATAGTAGAGATATCTACTAGTATATATGCACGTGTTTTGCACGTATATTGGAGTGAATGATGTTGATGAGTTAGTTTACTTTAGCATGAACCCTTTGATTGTCAGTGGAATTTATTGCATCTCTTAAATGGTTGTCATTATTGCATCTCTTAAATGGTTGTCATTAAAATTTATTGTAGGTATTCTTTTTAATTACTAAATATATTGAAGGATATTTTTGGAACGAAAATTTTTCACGGTGAAGCCTAGTTTTGGCATTATATAGTAGAAAATGTTTCACAGCTTAGGAAGTATGTGCACAATTTGAGTCAAGTGGTGGATCTTGATCAACTGGACTTGAAGGCAGACTTGACGTATGTTGAACATCCTGTAAGGATCTTGGATCGAAAGGTGAAGCTGCTTCGAAGTCGTTCGGTTCCTCTCGTGTACGTGCTTTGGAGAAATCATTCGGTGGAAGAGTTAACATAAGAGCTTGAGTTTGAGATGAAGGAAAAGTCTCCTTCATTATTTCATAGTGGTATGTTCTATTCCTAAGTTTCGAGGACGAAAATTCCTATTAGTTGGTTGGAATGTGGCGCCTCGTTCCCCCTATTCGGGAAGCGCGGCTATGAAATACTTTCGGTATCGTTCGATCGGGATAGATTGAATTAAGATCTTTTTCGCGTTATGAATTGGATTCTTCGAAATTGATTCCCATATTCAGTGGACCGTGCCCCAAGGATGGACTTAGCGGCAGAGTCAAGAGGGACCTCTCCGCTGCAAGTTTTCTTGCCTAATTTTTGCTGTCGTATTGTTGCTTTTGTGCTTTCGAGTTAGTTTTTGTATTTGTATTTTCTTGAACGGTTTAGATGAATTTTAATGCTTTCGTTCATTGAACTACACTTTAGTTTCGAGCTTGGAAAAAAGAGAAGAGATATTGATCATCTATTTATGGCAATGTAGGTGATCATGTAGTAGGAATCGCGTGAGCAGAGTCTTGAAGTACCTCCTTTCTTTTCTCTCTCCACCAACTTGTGAGTGGCTATAATCAATTTAGTTGACCCTTCTTCCAAGTTTTCACATCTAAAATCTTGCCTTCTTAATTTTTTTCGATCAAACGATACCATAATAACTAAAAGATGACAAGATAAAATAGAATATACTTGGATTACTTAATGCTTTTCAATCAACTTGTGAACGATTACCTTGTTGCATACTAGTTCGCTTAGAATATTCTTTCATCATATTTCAATTCTAGTTATAATATACATACTTCTTCTATTATTGTGCTATGTATAGAACACACCTTGCTACGGAATAAACTGAACAGGGAGACTATGCAAACAAGATCATGCCATATTACTTGTCTTGTGCTTGTGTTGCCTTAAAACTTTCTCGATTGATAACTTAGTTAGACTTCGCTTGGTCACGGACAACTTGTGCACAAGGTCTTAGTTCCTGCAAAATAGGCAATATGATATTGTTAGTGCATAAAAAAATGGAAAGAACAAGGTACAGTATCATATACGGGTGATGTAGTATATGATTTAAATTAGGGAACTGTAATCTATTCTAAGTGTTTGAAATAGTAGTTTCGAAATGTGATCGGCTTGGGAACATGTACGATAGCTATAGGGCCTGGCTAATCATGGATGAAGAGCATGATTAACACTTACAATTGTTCTACACTGCAATAAGAGGTTATGATCACATTTCTTACTAACTACTTCCCCGCCCCCAACTAGTACTGTGGATCCAACCATGACACGTCACGATACACGAGCAAGTCCAATCTATCATGTACGATGTCTAATATACATGTCGTATACAATGTCAAGGTGATAATCAATGTAACATCTCATGACTGCAGATCCAAGCTATACTAGTCCGTGTAGCACAGTGTCAAGGATTCAGATGTAACATTTCTAGATTATTGAACTTTATAGGAATTATCAAATATTAGAAATTATCAGAGAATGTACTTGCCTTGGGTCCTTAGCTGGTATTTATGGATGTCCTGTTCCAGAGTATCCCCTGGGTAAACCAACAGTCCTATAAACACATCACAATAACACTTGTATCAGGGCTACACTAACACACAATAGAAATACACTGGCCTTAGGGCTACGCTAGGTACGATAATGGTCATCTAGTAGATAGATACATAAATATACTTATCTAAATTAACATATGTACTTACAATATATATATATATATATATATATATATATATATATATATATATATATATCAATTTAAATACATATACAAAATAGAGGTATATATATATATTAAAAATATGCTAAGGGTTTATACAAAAATATATATATATACCAATACGAAAGTATAACTCTACATATATATATTGATACCAAAATACGGTTATTTGAATATATACCAAATCTTATCATATACATATATATATATATATATATATATATATATATATATATATACGTATTTACATATTTATTTATTTATGCCAAAATACGTTTTTATTAAACATATACCCATACAAAATATATATACACATATATATTTTTATACCAAGATAATAATTATACCATATACATGTATAATAATATACATATACACAAAAATATATACCAATATACATATATATACATATGTATTAATTTAAATACATACCTATTCAATTTATTATACATACTATAATTATACAATTAATTTCTAATAAATAAATAAGATACATTTACATATTTAAATACATACATATACTAAATATACACTATACATACCAATTAAATATATATATTGAAATATGCTAAGTAATATAAATAAAATACATGTATACTTATTTTATTAAAAATATATTAAGTATACACGAATTATATATTTATACGTATACCAATATTATATATACTATTAAACATTAATTAAAATAATACTATACATATATACCTACACATTACACATTGCATTTATATACTAAATATATATATATATACTATACATATTAAGTAAATAATTATTAGACATATATTATACATATATATATAACCATAGGAAGAAAGAAGAAGGAGGGAGAAGAGCTTACAGTGGATGGCTCGACGGAGTCTTCGCCGGAAGATGGCCGGAGGGATTACGACAGGGAGGAGCAGCAGGAAGAGGGAGAGGAGTCGAGGGGATAGATGGGAGGAGTAGTTGCCGGACCGGAGGAGATGGAAGAGGAACAGCCGGAGTGGGGACTCGGGGATGCAGGGGAGAGGGGGTTGGCCGCCGGGGCTCACCGCAGAGGGAGGAGCTCGGGGAGCACAGCAGCGGGTCGGGCCGCTCGCGCGAGGAGCTGTGGGGAGGAGTAGGGTGAGGAGGAGTCGAGAAGGAGAATTGAGGGAGAGCCGCCGGGAACTGCTACGGGAAGTCGGGGTCGGGTTGGCCGCTCGCCGGGGGTGAACGCAGAGGGAGGTCGGGGAAGAACAGTAGTGGCGAGGGGAGGAGCAGGCCAGCGGGCCGCCGGAGCAGAGAGACAGCGCCGGCCGGGGTCGAGGCTTGGCTGGGCCGCTCGCCGGAGTGCACCGAGGGCCGCCGGAGCAGAGATGGATGGGTGGATGAATGGATGGTTTCCCCCTCTTTTATAATTCAAAAACTAAGGGGAGGAAGAAGAAGAAAGAAGAAGAAAAGAGAAGAAGAAAGGAAGGAAGAAGGAGAAGAAGTAAGAAAAAACTCCTACATTGGAGAGAGGGAGGTGGAGGCTTGTGAGGAGGGTGGTTACCTAGGTTTTCTAGGGATTAGGGTTGATGTGACAAATCATTAAATAGGGAGAGAGGGTTTTGATGAAGGGTGAGGATGCACTCATTGAATGAGTGGTCCAGATTTGTCATGAGGGAAAAATAATTAATGTAGGGATGAGGGTGAGGTTTTAATTAAATAATTATTATGGCTCCCTCATTACTTAAACAATGAGGTGTTGACATAAAAATACAAATTTGCAAATTAGCCCCCTTAAATTTGGGTATTTGCACAGACACATGAAATGACAAAAATTTGTCGGGCGATTCGGTGTCCGGTGTCTTGTAGGGTCAGGGGGCGCTGTATGATCGGTATGGGCTCAATTAGCAGGGCACTGGAATTAAATTGGGATTTTCAGAATCAGTTAAAATAGTATCCTCAATTTAATTAGAATAAAATGTAAGTTGAGTTCTAAAATTAATTAGAAGTACATAGGGCCAAAATCAGGTCAGGTCATCAATACCAATAATGAAGAAGACTCAGAACAGAATATTACCCTAATTTGGGCCGCACGAAAAATAGGTCAAGATTGCCTCCAATTTTCGATTGGAACGCACAACGATACAAAATAGGGATTTATTAAATAACGTCCGCGACGATTTTTGTGCGGCTAGAAATAATGCACAGAGAGCATAATTATGAGTTGCAAAAATATCAGAATGGAAGGCGGACATGTCTAGGACAAGATTGTAAAATTTGTTGGAAGATAAAAGTCAGGATAGCGCTCCAAATATTGAAGCAAAGACAATGCTCAATAATTAATTAAAATACATTAATTAATTACAATCTCCAATAAATAAATTCTAAATAAATCAATTAAATACAAAATTCTATAATTCCGACAGGTGTTCATCTACTGGGCTTCTAGGTCAAGTCTGCTAGCTCAAAATAAATGGACAGTGCATCTAATACTATATTTAAATTACACATCACATATTTATTTAAAATCAATTATACTATCATGCAATTAATTAATTATAACTACAATAATATTAAATATTATAAAAAGTCGAAAATATCCCTGTTTTCGAAACGTGGTAGTGACAAGTCTACCCTCCTTAAAAGAATTTCGTCCTCAAAATTTAAAATTCTCAAAGTAGTGTTTATTCATACACATTATCATTTTCTCCTCAAAATTTAAATTCATCATCCATGAAATTAGGTAATAATCCACAATGTCCTTTCAAAAATTCTGAAATTATTGCATTCCTGATAATCCTCGAAATGAAATCAAATTCTTTTCTTTTCTTTTTTTTCTTTTTTTTTTTGTCAAAAATTTTCCTTGAAAGTTTTGAGTTAATAATTCAATACTCGGAATTTAATATCCACTCCTCTAATTTGATTTTTATCAATGCACAAATATAAAATGTAACCTCGTCCCACAAGGTTTGAATTTAAACATTTATCCATCTTAATTTTATTTCTCGATTTCCTCTTTCCTCAAGATACTCAACAATGCGATATTTGAAGATTCTCTAATTGCAACATCCCATATAAAATTCTAAAATTCATAACTTGCAATAAAATAAATATATTGATAAATCTCCCAAAATTTCCAATTTTAATAACCAATTTAAACATGTCATAATCTTTCTGGAATTTATAAACCACCAATTATGAAATGTTAACTTCTTAACCCTCTATTTAAATTAATGGTCATCCTCGAATTTAATCATCTTGCCTCTCTTGTCAAGTCATAACCCCTTCGTGAATCTTCGTCATGGTTAAACCCCAATAGTCATGGTCTAAGAAATCTTCCTACAATCATACAACATGCAATCTAAGGGGAATATGTACGGTCATAGTGTCTTTTGTCATGGTATTGCAGTCTCTGTATCAGGGGTACTACTAACTACATTATAACAAGAAAAATTATGCATACAAGCTACGGCACTAAGGTATCAGTCAATCGATCAAATAGATAGGAACAGAAGGAAGGAAAGAACAGAACCTGCTAACACATTACCTGCAGTATCGGTCTCCTCGACCGTCATCGCAAATGCCCCGCCCTGCTGGGGTGGTTCCCTTCGCGGGTGTTGAGCAATATACGGTTCCACCGGTAGCCTAACTGGATCCCTATAATCTGAAGCTGCGCGCTGGCCGGGAAAATAAGGGGCTAGAAGACAATCCCTTACTCGATGTCCTGCAGCGCCGCAGTGCAAACAAAGTCCTAGCCTCGTTCTACAGCTCTCCCAAAGGTGACCTGGCTTCTTACAGAAATGACAAGTCTGCTGTGTCTCTCTCGGAGGATGTTGTTGATTCTGCTGAACACGGACTGGTGCCTGGTACTGTTGTTGATACTGATACGCCCTTGGATGTTGCTGGATAGGGACTGATGCTAGGTACTGCGGTGGATGCTGAAATGTCCATGGTTGTTGCTGAATATGAAATAGTACTTGGTACTGCTGTTGGTGCTGAATACGGGGATGCATGGCTGGTCCTGTGCTACCATTCGTATCTCCAAAAGTATTGTGACTTCTCTTAGGCCGGAGATCCAGATCCTCTTCTGCAATCTGAGCATCCATCAAGATAGCCTCAAAGGTAGCGGTACGACGACCAGAAGTGCGTGACCTAATCTCTCTCGTCAGTCCCTTTCTAAATTTCCGGGCTCGATCTCCTGGGTCCCGAATCATAGACGATGCGAAACGGCTCAATCTACAGAATTCTGCAGCGTACTCGTCGACCGACATGTTTCCTTGAACTAAGTCATGAAACTGACTTTCCAAGGTTCCTAATGCCACGTCGGGAAAGAACTTCTCCTTGAAGAGCTCCTTGAAGGTCTCCGAAGTAAGTCCTTGTGCAGAAATTCTCGGCTCCGTACGATACCACGTGAGTGCGATATCGAACATCTGACTGCCAGCGGCTTCTATCTGCAAGTTCTCCGGAATCTGGGTCAATCGCAGGCTCCTCTCTATATCCTCTAGCCAGTCGTCAGCGTAGAGTATCCCTTCGGTGCCTTTAAACTCTCGAGGCATCATCCTTTTGAAATCCACTATAGTGCCTGATCTCTGCTGTTGGCCAGGAAACTGCTGGTACTGTGCTACTCTCTCCAAAGCTTGGAGAGTTACTTGATGAGCATTCTCCATGTTTTCTCTCATCAGCTCGGTTTGTGCCTCGTGTGCTTCTGCTTGCACCCTCTGAGCCTCAGCTTGAACTCGTTGAGCGTCTGCCGTCACTCTCTGGGCATCTACCATTCCCTGGATCAAGGTAAACATCTGCGTCCCGTCAATGGACAAAACTCCGGGAATCGGAGTCGGTGGAGGAGGAAGGTTGTCCGTCACAGCTGCGGCAATCTTCTGAACAGGTGGGGGAGGAGGATCCCCGAAAAGTGCAGATACTCCTACATGCATCGGAGATGTAGGAGGAACTACGGTTGTCTGTCTCTCAGGTGGAGAGGTGGCAGGCCCCTCTAAAGCTGATGTTCTCGCTCTCATAGATCGTGTTTGCGGCGACATCCTGAAGACAGATCCCAAAGAATCAATTAAGGCAAAAATGCGATATCATCAAGGAAGGACAGTACAGTTCTAAGGAAGCAACATTCAAGATAAATTGAAAGAAAAAAATCCTAGTTGTGATTGCACAGGTCAAAGATACATCCATGGTCTGATATCTCTATCCTCGAGGTACCACAGTTCTACTTGAAACATACTCACTGCTGGCTTCCTTACCTACTGCAATCTCTGATACTAGTTATCCTATCACTCAAGTGTATATCAAATACAACACACTATACTAAGTACTGCTCTCTCCAATACAATCCTAGATGAACACCTAAGCCAGTTGGCAGGGAAATCTCAATCATGCTCAAGCCAACATATCCTTACGCATGCATCTCATCTACTTATACTAATATATCTCTCCCACTAAAAATCTTATCCTCAAATAAAATTCCTCAAAATAACTCCTCGGATAAATTTTAAAGTAAATGCATACACTTTTCTCAAGACCAATTATCTAAATACTGAAGTGAAAAAACTTAATCACAAAAAAAAATCTTTACAGACTTGTCTAGGCTTATTGAATCGAATCGGAATCCTCAAAAAGTTTTTATAACAACATCTCAACTTCTAAAAATTCAAAAACAATTCGTTTTCAATCTTCAAATTATAATTTAAATCCATATCTAGTAATCCAATAGCCCTAGTGTTAATCTTCCTCGCTGTCCTCATCGACATGCGTCATCAGATAATACCATAAATCAGTCTGTAAATTCATCTTGATATGAAATCAAACCCTACAATGGAACCAAAATCCTAATTTAATAACTAATCAACAACAATCAAATTCAATATCGATAAGTGAGAATGGACGGAACAAGGGAATGATTTTTAAATTGGAATTAAAAATAAGATTCTCAGGGGTCATCCCAGGAATCTCTCAAGGAATTGTGATTGAGTATTCGCTCTCGTCCTAGTATCCTATGTCCTAGATCCTATCGCAGGTACGTAGTAGTATAACAAAGATGCCACACTACTACGACATCGCACAACTCGCGAAGTCTGACCTGCATGGGCCACCACTAAAAATGTGTCACGACCCGTACCCGGTTTAGGGGCACGAGTGCGTGGGTACGTCCAGCCTACGCCGCAGCATCGGCGGTAGAACGCTGTCTAGGTCTTGATACTATCTAGCAAATCTCACACAAGCATCCAATCTCCATAAGAAGGCACGAATGACGCGAATAAAATGTACACATACTCAATCACAGGATTACAGCACGAAAAGATATCGAACAAGAATTGAATACAACACAAGTCAAAAAGTACTATTCTAACTCAACAATATCCGAGTCTCATCAAAAATGCCGGAGACAAATCCGGTACCAAAAATAGTCTACTAAAAGAACTAACAAAGATAGTAATTCCGGCTAGGCCTCCCGGAATCACAACTGAACTACCCAGTCTGCAGCTACTCACCATAGGGTCCATAAAGTGTCGGACATCGGTCCTCTAAGGCATAGTTTGGAAAAATATTTCCAGTCAGGAAGGAGCAAAGTACAAATCTCAAATAACAGTTCCATATAATTGATAAGGACTATAAAGTAATAAACAGATCATGCTAGATACTGAGAAGACAGTGAAATAAATGCAATGGCAAATAGAGAGACAGGCAATGTAAAGAGACATGCAAAATAGGCAATGTGATATTGTCAGTGCATAAAAAAATGGAAAGAACAAGGTACAGTATCATATACGGGTGATGTAGTATATGATTTAAATTAGGGAACTGTAATCTATTCTAAGTGTTTGAAATAGTAGTTTCGAAATATGATCGGCTTGGGAACATGTACGATAGCTATAGGGCCTGGCTAATCATGGGTGAAGAACATGATTAACACTTATAATTATTCTACACTGCAATAAGAGGTTATGATCACATTTCTTACTAACTACTTTCCCGCCCCCAACTAGTACTGTGGATCCAACCATGACACATCACGATACACGAGCAAGTCTAATCTATCATGTACGATGTCTAATATACATGTCGTGTACAATGTCAAGGCGATAATCAATGTAACATCTCATGACTGCAGATCCAAGCTATACTAGTCCGTGTAGCACAGTGTCAAGGATTCAGATGTAACATTTTTAGATTATTGAACTTTATAGGAATTATCAAAAATTGGAAATTATCAGAGAATGTACTTGCCTTGGGTCCTTAGCTGGTATTTATGGATGTCCTGTTCCAGAGTATCCCCTGGGTAAACCAACAGTCCTATAAACACATCACAATAACACTTGTATCAGGGCTACACTAACACACAATAGAAATACACTGGCCTTAGGGCTACGCTAGGTACGATAATGGTCATCTAGTAGATAGATACATAAATATACTTATCTAAATTAACATATGTACTTACAATATATATATATATATATATATATATATATATATATATATATATATATATATATATATATATATATATATATATATATATATATCAATTTAAATACATATACAAAATAGAGGTATATATATATATTAAAAATATGCTAAGGGTTTATACAAAAATATATATATATACCAATACGAAAGTATAACTCTACATATATATATTGATACCAAAATACGGTTATTTGAATATATACCAAATCTTATCATATACATATATATATATATATATATATATATATACGTATTTACATATTTATTTATTTATGCCAAAATACGTTTTTATTAAACATATACCCATACAAAATATATATACACATATATATTTTTATACCAAGATAATAATTATACCATATACATGTATAATAATATCCATATACACAAAAATATATACCAATATACATATATATACATATGTATTAATTTAAATACATACCTATTCAATTTATTATACATACTATAATTATACAATTAATTTCTAATAAATAAATAAGATACATTTACATATTTAAATACATACATATACTAAATATACACTATACATACCAATTAAATATATATATTGAAATATGCTAAGTAATATAAATAAAATACATGTATACTCATTTTATTAAAAATATATTAAGTATACACGAATTATATATTTATACGTATACCAATATTATATATACTATTAAACATTAATTAAAATAATACTATACAAATATACCTACACATTACACATTGCATTTATATACTAAATATATATATATACTATACATATTAAGTAAATAATTATTATACATATATTATACATATATATATATAACCATAGGAAGAAAGAAGAAGGAGGGAGAAGAGCTTACAGTGGATGGCTCGACGGAGTCTTCGCCGGAAGATGGCCGGAGGGATTACGACAGGGAGGAGCAGCAGGAAGAGGGAGAGGAGTCGAGGGGATAGATGGGAGAAGTAGTTTCCAGACCGGAGGAGATGGAAGAGGAACAGCCGGAGTGGGGACTCGGGGATGCAGGGGGGAGGGGGTTGGCCGCCGGGGCTCACCGCAGAGGGAGGAGCTCGGGGAGCACAGCAGCGGGTCGGGCCGCTCGCGGGAGGAGCTGTGGGGAGGAGTAGGGTGAGGAGGAGTCGAGAAGGAGAATTGAGGGAGAGCCGCCGGGAACTGCTACGGGAAGTCGGGGTCGGGTTGGCCGCTCGCCGGGGGTGAACGCAGAGGGAGGTCGGGGAAGAACAGCAGTGGCGAGGGGAGGAGCAGGCCAGCGGGCCGCCGGAGCAGAGAGACAGCGCCGGCCGGGGTCGAGGCTTGGCTGGGCCGCTCGCCGGAGTGCACCGAGGGCCGTCGGAGCAGAGATGGATGGGTGGATGAATGGATGGTTTCCCCCTCTTTTATAATTCAAAAACTAAGGGGAGGAAGAAGAAGAAAGAAGAAGAAAAGAGAAGAAGAAGAAAGAAAGGAAGAAGGAGAAGAAGTAAGGAAAAACTCCTACGTTGGAGAGAGGGAGGTGGAGGCTTGTGAGGAGGGTGGTTACCTAGGTTTTCTAGGGATTAGGGTTGATGTGACAAATCATTAAATAGGGAGAGAGGGTTTTGATGAAGGGTGAGGATGCACTCATTGAATGAGTGGTCCAGATTTGTCATGAGGGAAAAATAATTGATGTAGGGATGAGGGTGAGGTTTTAATTAAATAATTATTATGGCTCCCTCATTACTTAAACAATGAGGTGTTGACACAAAAATACAAATTTGCAAATTAGCCCCCTTAAATTTGGGTATTTGCACAGACACATGAAATGACGAAAATTTGGCGGGCGATTCGGTGTCCGGTGTCTTGTAGGATCAGGGGGCGCTGTATGATCGGTATGGGCTCAATTAGCAGGGCACTGGAATTAAATTGGGATTTTCAGAATCAGTTAAAATAGTATCCTCAATTTAATTAGAATAAAATGCAAGTTGAGTTCTAAAATTAATTAGAAGTACATAGGGCCAAAATCAGGTCAGGTCATCAATACCAATAATGAAGAAGACTCAGAACAGAATATTACCCTAATTTGGGCCGCACGAAAAATATGTCCAGATTGCCTCCAATTTTCGATTGGAACACACAACGATACAAAATAGGGATTTATTAAATAATGTCCGCGACGATTTTTGTGCGGCTAGAAATAATGCACAGAGAGCATAATTATGAGTTGCAAAAATATCAGAATGGAAGGCGGACATGTCTAGGGCAAGATTGTGAAATTTGTTGGAAGACAAAAGTCAGGATAGCGCTCCAAATATTGAAGCAAAGACAATGCTCAATAATTAATTAAAATACATTAATTAATTACAATCTCCAATAAATAAATTCTAAATAAATCAATTAAATACAAAATTCTATAATTTCGACAGGTGTTCATCTACTGGGCTTCTAGGTCAAGTCTGCTAGCTCAAAATAAATGGACAGTGCATCTAATACTATATTTAAATTACACATCACATATTTATTTAAAATTAATTATACTATCATGCAATTAATTAATTATAACTACAATAATATTAAATATTATAAAAAGTCGAAAATACCCCTGTTTTCGGAACGTGCTAGTGACACGCTGGGGCACTGACACCGATCTGATCCGGACGAAACTCCCAGATAGTCGCCTGCTTTGGACGGGATAGCCTATGACGCCCTTGTTCCATGCGTTGCATGTCATTCCATCCCGAGGCTATAACTCGTCCACAATAGCAATGTGCCAGTGACACCCCTCGTATATTTAAACTGTACAAGCTAACTATGTCTTTGTGTCAGGAAAGGTCAGGGTAAGTGTTGTGCAGGTGGTTCAGACGGATAGATAAAAGTCACTGAGCGGTGGTATATTTATTTCAGTAAATTTTCATATCTATTGCTTGCTTGTATATTAAACTAAGGGAAGATAGAAAGACTACATAATAATTTGTATGCTTCACATCAATAACGTGTTAATTGGTATAGTTGGGTTAGCTCGCCTTCACCAGTGTATTTCGATGTACTGATCCTCGTGGCAACAGGTTTCCCGCGCCAAGGAGATCCTGCAAGGAGCTAAGAGCGACTTCCAAATCTATTCCACCTACCGGCATGTCATGTACGTGCCCAAGAAGCGTGTTTTGAAGTTCCAGGAGCTCGTGCACATACCTTATACAGCTCTGTGGAAAGGCGATAGCTTCGCTCGAAGGTGTCTATAGATTTTAAAGTTTTAGTAAAGGGATATAATGTATTGAACATCTATCTCATTTTGCGTCTACTTTTGTAAGCATGTGCGACAATATTTTGTACTTATTCAAAAGTTTGTAAAAGATGTTCATTATCAATAAAGAGAACTTTTTCTTGTTTCAGTATCATGTTTCAATTATCTGCGTACTCTGAATATGTGCTCGTCATATAAAATAACTTGGCCTTGTGCGTTGCGCAACCTAGCCACGCATGATATCATGTCCGGGGGGACGATTATGAATTCCACAAAATCGGGGCATGACAATAGTTGTGGACATCCAAGATCATTAATGTCAGTGATTTCATGGAATGTGCGGGGGGTGTATTCGTTGGGTCATTGGAAAGAGGTTAGTGAGCTGATCAGGATGTCACAACGTACAGTGGTTGCATTGCTTGAAACCAAGATCAAATTGGAAAGGATGTTGATGAGGAGAATACTAGCCCATTAGCAGTAGACTCATAACCTTAATATGTACAATATGGCAAGGATCTGGGTAAGGTAGGGTACTTGATGCTGGGATGGCCAGGTTATCCATGTCTCGGATCAAGTGATAGCTGTAGAGTTTGAAATAAGGGAGGGATGCAGGTTTTGTTTGGTAAAGTCTATGGTCAGAATAACAGACGCGAACGCGACAGGCTCTGGCAGAAAATTATAATCTCAGTGTGGTTGCAAAAGTACATCATAGACTACCCTAATTGCTAATGGGGGACTTCAATGCGCTACTCTACCGACATGAGAAAGTAGGGGGGGAGGACTGTTCCAGATGTCATATTATAAGATTTCCAACATTGTTTATTGTAGTCGGGTCTTCAAGCATTGGAGAGAGCAGGTCACATTTGGACATGGAACAATAAGTCAGAGTGAAAACCTGTTGCATGTCATCTTGATAGGGCACTTGGTAAGCAGGAATTATTGCACAACTTTTCGACTACGGTAGTTGAAGGGTTCGCGGCAGGCACGAGTGATCACTCGCCCATCTGCGTCTGATTTGTCGAGGAGTAACAACCTAAAGCTCAGCCTTTTTGATACAACAATAAGTGGCCAATGATGGAGAGATATAAAGCGGTCGTGCGTATCGGTCTGTAAGAGTCGGTAAGGGGATACCCCCAATACCTATTGGTTAAACGGTTGAAGACGGTGAAAGCCGGGCTTAAAGCCTATAGTCGGGCATGTCCACATCAGTGTTGGAGAAGGATGAGGGTAGGCTAAGAGGCGTCCATGCAACGCTTCAAACATATTTGCTTAACCAATACTTGGCATTGGTGGAGAAGGAGCTCATTAGGGAGGTTGGTATGCTCCGACTTCAGGAGGAGTTTGAGTTGGCACAATGGGCAAAGTGTGATTGGCTACGAGAGGGGGACCGGTGCTCCAAATTCTTTTATGATGTGGTGCATATGAGGCAGCATCGTAACCATATCAGTAAGCTGGTTGGGCCGGATGGTAAGGAGACCACATCCCAGAGCGAGTTGCTAGCGGAAGCCATCAGGTATTATTCTGACCTATATAATCAGAATAATTATATGACGTTGATGATGTTGATGAGTTAGTTTACTTTAGCATGAACCCTTTGATTGTCAGTGGAATTTATTGCATCTCTTAAATGGTTGTCATTATTGCATCTCTTAAATGGTTGTCATTGAAATTTATTGTAGGTATTCTTTTTAATTACTAAATATGTTGAAGGGTATTTTTGGAACGAAAATTTTTCACGGTGAAGCCTAGTTTTGGCATTATATAGTAGAGATATCTACTAGTATATATGCACGTGTTTTGCACGTATATTGGAGTGAATGATGTTGATGAGTTAGTTTACTTTAGCATGAACCCTTTGATTGTCAGTGGAATTTATTGCATCTCTTAAATGGTTGTCATTATTGCATCTCTTAAATGGTTGTCATTGAAATTTATTGTAGGTATTCTTTTTAATTACTAAATATGTTGAAGGGTATTTTTGGAACGAAATTTTTTTACGGTGAAGCCTAGTTTTGGCATTATATAGTAGAGATATATGCACGTGTTTTGCAAGTATATTGGAGTGAATGATGTTGATGAGTTAGTTTACTTTAGCATGAACCCTTTGATTGTCAGTGGAATTTATTGCATCTCTTAAATGGTTGTCATTATTGCATCTCTTAAATGGTTGTCATTGAAATTTATTGTAGGTATTCTTTTTAATTACTAAATATGTTGAAGGGTATTTTTGGAACGAAAATTTTTCACGGTGAAGCCTAGTTTTGGCATTATATAGTAGAGACTAGTTTTGGCATTATATAGTAGAGATATAGGTATATTCTTGCTTGCAAATTATAAAGCACTTGTGAGAAAAGTAAAGAAATCAGGAAATAATTGACAATGGAGAAAGGAGGAGGAAGAAGAGGAGAAAGAGATGGAAGTGCTTTAAAGACCGCGCTGGTAGTCATCGGCGGCCTCGCCCTCAGCTGGCTCACCATGGAGACGGCGTTCAAGCCCTACCTCGACCGGATCCGGGGCGCCATGGACCGGTCCGACCCGACCCACGACCCGGACACCGAATCCTGTAAGGACGACGATGACGCCGCCGGATCCGCTAAGGGAGACCATAAAGGGTCCGATTAGAAGAAAATGGTAAGTTCTTGATTCCTCGGACTAGGGTTTTGGAACCTTCTATTAGGATTTTGGAGATTTGGAAAATCATTTTTTTATTTATTATTATTGATCTAGCTAATTTCTACTAAAATTGGAACAATAGGGATAATTTCGGGGGAATTTTCTTGCAATTTTCCTCAAAATACTGTCATATACTGAATTAAAGTGCTTGCATGGAATTGTTTAATCGAAAACATTAGTAATCAAAGTGTTAACTGACCCTAGCCCTATTCGTTATCTAGCATAGGAATTATAGAAAATTCTTAGTCTAACCCTAACCCTATTCGTAATCTAGCATAGAAATTTTGGAAATATTGCTAATTTTGTGTCAAAGTTGAGAATAAAATTTGGGCAACTTGGAACTATTTTTCTTCAAAATAACCCGTTGAATTAAAATGCTGGTATGATTCAAAATTGGGAATTTAGGTTATTTTGATAGGATCTAAAGAAATCTTGCTAGTTTTATCTCATTTTGGAAGATTAGGGTTATAAATTGAGGAATTTGGAATGATTTTTACTAAGTGACATTGAATTTGCATCTGGTTGTGACACCTCTGAAACATTTTGTTGGTGTTTGAACTCAAAATGTTGGAATTTGGTTACTTTGAGCTAAGATTAAGAATTTTGAACCATTATATTATATAGATTTCAATTATCTCAATAAACTTAATGGATTCCCAGAATTTTTCATCAAACTCTTTCTACGATGCTATGATAGCTATGATGATATACGTGGTAGTTTGTAGCAACTATATGTGTGATCTTCTAGCACCTGATATGGCAACCATAGTTTATAATCTTTAGTTGACACAAAATTATACCAACTATGCATGTTACTTGAATTCTTTGTTTGACTAGAGAATGTTTTGTTGGTTTTCTTATCCTTGGGTCCAAGTATAAATTATGAAAGAAGAGTTGGGTTCTTTACTAATTACAACATATGTTTAAACAGTTAATTTGGGGTGAAAATGGCGATCTCCTTTCTATGATCTTGATGATCGTTTTGGTCATTGCATGATTTGTAATTTACTTTTCTAGAGTAATTTTGTGGTTTTGCAGCATAGAAAAATATGACACTTGTGAAAGATTGGAAAAAATGTGAAATATTAATCTAAGCTACATTTTAGTTAGGGCCTTAAGTGGTTTGGACATGCAAGGCAAACCAATAGAATAGATGCTTAGTAAGGAGTCAGTTAGATAGTAGGTAAAGGAACTGCTAGGACTAGAGATAGGTCTAAAATACCTAGCATGGCAACCATTGTTTATAGTCTTTAGTTGACACAAAATTATACCAACTATGCATGCATGTTACTTGAATTCTTTGTTTGACTAGAGAATGTTTTGTAGGTTTTCTTATCCTTGGGTCCAAGTATAAATTATGAAAGAAGAATTGGGTTGTTTACTAATTACAACATATGTTTAAACAGTTAATTTGCGGTGAAAATGACGATCTCCTATATTGATCGTTTGGTCATTGCATGATTTGTTATTTACTTTTCTAGAGTAATTTTGTGGTTTTGCAACATAGAAAAATATGACACTGGTGAAAGATTGGAAAAAATGCAAAATAATAATCTAAGCTACATTTTAGTTAGGGCCTTGAGTGGTTTGGACATATGCAAGGCAGACCAATAGAATAGATGCTTAGCAAGGAGTCAGATAGTAGTTAAAGGAATTGCTAGGACTAGAGATAGGTCTAAATGAACATGTTTCAACTGATATCCACATGTTTCAACTGATACCAATAACTTTATGTAGTTTCAGACTGACACAACTTAAATTTGATGTGTTATGGCTGATATTTATCGTTACCAATCGGTTTTTAAAAGATTGTTTGAACCTGGGTCTCAGCCTCATCTTGATCTAGTTAGGGTGGTTTGTTTAGAATCTCTCCTTTTAGCTGTAGAGGAACAATGTATGCCAGTCAGATAATTTTGATGTTGATGCGAGTCAGATAATTTTGACATTGTATGGGTCTTGTTACCAACTTCCATTCCAATCAAATCAGTTAGAAAAGGCGTAGGAATTAGTTTCTCATCATCAGTCATACTCGGGCATTACAGTCCAACCTTTTTAAGTACCGGTAGTCTTGTTGCGATGTGTACAGGTACAGGAAGCTTTATCACTTTATTAGCTTATGTTTGCTCACAAGGTACAAGATGTGTGCTAGATTGTTCAAATTTGTTTAAATTATCATTGTAACCCTACTAAGAGGGACCATGAACCCTATGAGTAAGGTTTATCTTTTTTAAGTCTTGGTATAGGATGTTGGTCGAATATTTTAATTTTAGTGCTTGAGAAAGGCCGTGATAGGATAGTGAAGCTTATTTTCCTGTGGCCATTCTTAATCCTCCCTGGATGGTCAATATTTAGTCAATCTCGCACCACTTCATGGTCATCCATCTGATGTAGGGATGGACAAAAGTGGTTGTGCAATGGACAAACTTTGATTTCTCCTTTGCTTGAGCAAATGAGAAATTTGGATCCTTACCATTGTGCAAAATAAATATTGACAATAATTTATATGACACATACCTCAAGGAACAATTGTTGTACCGTTCAATCAAAAAAAATTAGAAGTTGCTTCTATTTGTTTATTGATCAGCATATTTATCCATGTTTAACTTGCTGAAGGTCAATCTATCACTTAGGCTATATACTCTGGAAGCCGTTGTCCGTGAACACATGGTGTCGTCTAAAATATTCATGCCATTTGCAGTTTCACGACACTATCACTTAGGCTATATACGCTTGAAGCCGTTGCCCGTGGTCTAAAATCTTTGTGCCATTTGCATTTTCACGACACTATGTATTAGAACACACTCTTCATGGAAGAGCAAAGAATGTCTTGACATCTTTTTATTTTTCTCTTTTTAGAATATAGAGCAATGAGTGTATAGTTTTTCTTTTTCTTTTTTTCTCCTAATGATGTATACTGATGGTTATTGTTTGTACTGATGATAAAAATTAGTTCTTTACTATTTTTATATGCTGCACAATCAGATTTCCCAACAGAACCTAATACTAACAAAGGTGAAAAGATTTTATTTGATGATGATCAGTTTACAAATACCTCTTTAGACCACTGAATTCTACAGAAAATTGTTAAGCATAGTTAACGAAATGCTATGTTGATTGGACACAAATTTGACATTATACAGACATGGAGACATGGAAATGACACTGATTTTGGTATGCTCTAGTGTCTATTGGAATCTATGTATCATGTTCGGCACGATGTGACAAGGGCAAGGCACCGATCTTTTTGTTTCGTAGGGGGAATGCTTATTGTTGTAATATAAAATTCCATAAGCACAAGTCTTGTCTTCTGTAAGTAGTTCGTTGTTGTTTTTTGGGTTATTTACACTAACTACCCCTATGTTTTTGGTTTATAACACGGGTACCCCTGCTTTTGAACAAATTACACTGATCACCCCTCCCTTTAGAACTTAAAAAAAAAATATATGGGTAGTTAGTGTTATAACTTTTTACTTTTATCTTAAAATAAGGGTACCCTGTGTAATAAATCAAAAAAGTAGGGATGGTCAGTGTAATTTTTTTAAAAGTAGGGGTACTCCGTGTTATAAACCAAAAATATAGGGGTAGTTAGTGTAAATAACCCTTGTTTTTTCTTCCATGAAAGAGTGCATGCATGTTCTGATGAAGTTAGAGAATTCGATCATTAAGTAGAAACATGAAGGTTTTCGAATGATTTGATGTTCTCTATTGATGTCTTCTCACTTTTAATATATTCTTAACAATAATGCTAAGTTTACTTCCAAATGCTTACAACCTTCTTACAACCCTCTCACCCTCCCTACTATGTGGGTTACCTCAGGCCCCACCTCTTTCCCAATGAACGACCTTAACGTAGCATTCCGGCCACGTGGCGACCACTCGGACATCCACCGGGTCTCATCTCTCCCACCTCCTCCAATGGACGGCCGCCACGTGGACGCCAAGTGACCGCCACGTGGCGGTTGTAAAAGGGTTGTAGGCATTTGGTTGTAGTCATAGCATAGCCCTATTCTTAATTAGAAGGTTCCATACTGGAACTGGAAATCGCGAACTTGTTTTTTTTACTTTACCTATGAATGTCGCTATTTGTTGAAATGTGAGAAACCAAATGCTTTCCTAAATTTCATGTCTTGGTTGTCTGGTTTGCAGATCGATGTTTCAGTGTCAACTAATAGGTACAAGGAGAAGTTCACAAGCCCAGGTACCAGCCACATGTGTGGAGGAGTGAATCAAGATATTTGTATATTGGAGAACTCGTCTTAGATTTGGGTATTAAAAAATCTTATGTACTCTTTATGGTTGCATTTGGTAGTGGATTACAATATTGTCGGGAATTATATACTTTTAGGAATAAATTTTCCGGATACCAAATTCATGGAAAATTTATATTATCATGTCCAAGTAAATATATGATATTTCCGAGAATAATCTTATTAATTTGGCTGTCTTTATATACATACGTTGTTATTAACCTAATTGGTTAGGATATTAAACTCGTACCCAAAACATTGTGCAACTTCTAACTTGCAACTTTTGATATTTGTGAAAATCAAAGTTGGATCGAGGCTACCAAATTGCACAGAAAATGTTCTGCGGGTCCAATCACAAATTGGACCCGTATGTGGTGAGTAATTCAATTAGGATTAGGTTAGCATCTCCTGGATTGTGTCGTGTCATTCAAATATGCCGTGGATTCTGAATTATTTTGGACTTGGGTGATTATTTGATTGGATTTATATCCTGACTGGATCGGATATGTCCTATACCTTATTTTCCTAACTATCTGTAATGATGATATAAGGTTTTCTATGTTTGGTAATATCATTTATTTAGTATTTAAATGATTAGTTTCTAGGTCCTTAGGATTGTCATTTATGGTTTTCTAGCAATGGGTGATTTCTTGGTTGGTAGGACTTTCTATTTTTAGTGGTCGTTGTTATCTTACATGGGTCCTCTCTTGTAATCAAGTCATTAAAAAAAGTCGTAACAAGCTAAGCTAAGCTAAGCTATTGTTTTTGTGGGAACTTGCGTTGTTCCTTTGTTGTAGCTTTGGCTTTGTGTCCTTATCTATTGGCAAGCGACCGACACAATGATGAAGCATGGTGCGATATTATACGTATGGATACCTACCACATGCTATGCTGCGCTACATGGGCGTCCATGGCACTACGATAATCATGCTGATTGGATTTCACAAGGCATCTAATCTTTAGGAGGGTGGTGTCAATGTCACATTGGTGTCGAAAAGACCCTGGCATGCACGAGTCTTCTTCCAATACTAGTGCTATCTTGTCAAAGCGTACAAGTATACTCATGTAACATGCACCTAAGTTGTCCGATACATGTGAGCTTCCATAGGTGATCAAGCCCCTCCCTCCCTCCTCCATTGTGCCCAACAAGATCCTTATAGGATTGTCACCCATGCATGACATACATTCAATAAGGATGCTTATCACGAGCCTTCAAGAGCACGAAGAACATTAATCACAAGTAAAGGAGTTTTGGAAACAGTATTAGTCATGGAGACTGCAATACCTGCATTGTACCAAAGAAAGATGAGATGGGGCGCATGTGCATTAATAGTCGTGTTGGCTATAAGATCGCCATCAAGTACGATCGGATAATTTGTTGGATAAGCTACATGGTTCTAGCATCTTCTACTAAATTGATCTCCAAAGTAGTTACCATAAGATGAGAATGTGAGAGGGAGATGAATTGAAGTCCACTTCCAAGACTCGAGATGGTCTGTATGAGAGGAAAGTCGTGTCTTTTAGCCCCTCAAATACTCCAAGAACATTCATTCGCTTCATGAACCAAGTCTTTAGACCGTTCGATGGGCAGCAATATGTCGTATTCATACTTCAACGACAACCATGTTTATAACAAGAGCGAGCATGAGCATCTGGCACACCTCAAGCAAGTCTGGCAAAGTCATAAGAGAACAAAGATTGTCTACACGCTTTATTAGGTTCGAAGCTTCCATGGTCTTACCTCCTCCTATCCTATCCTATCGTTGTTCTATCGTTGTTTTATTAGAAATTCTAGTTCTATTGTTGCCCCATTATTGGAAAATGATTTCATTGGACCGACAAGACACAAAAGAGCTTTCAACTCTTAAAGAAGAGGATAACTGAAGCCTATGTGCTAGTACTTCCCAATTTGTACTTTAGCATTTGAAGTCGATTGTGATGTCTCTAATGTCGGACTTTACATTGCTGTTAGTCAAGAAGGTCGACCCATTGCCTTATTTAGCGAGAAGCTTAATGATGCTAAGCACAAGTACGTACTCCACTTATAAAAAAAATGTTTTATGACATTGTACGAGTCTTAGGCGCTCAAATATTTGAATTCCTAGCATAAGCTCAACCGTAGACGCGATACATGGTCTCTCAGTTCATTCAACTCTTTTCGTACCTCCATCCCTAAGCATAAGCTGACACCCAAAACCGAGTAGCAGATGCATTGAGCCGTCAACTTGTACTTTCCTCTATTATGCAATGCAACATAGTTCGATTTGAGATCTTCAGGAAGTCGTTTGAGAAGGAACCAAACTTTGAAAAAATATATATGAAAACAATGTGAAAAAGGGGTCCCAATTGCCAATTTCATCGTCAAGAAGAGTTTTGATGTGAAGGTCCCTGTTAGAAGGATCAATGATCTAGGGCCTACGACTATGGACCCATCTTGGAGAGTATGATAAAGGAGCTTGAGAATCCTCTAGAAGGATCTTATAATGATGTTGGAGTATCTATTTTTTGTTACTATCATTTATTTAGAATTTAAATGATTAGTTTCCTGGTGACAATTATGGATCATATGAGTAAAGTGAGAATTTGTTATCGAAAGTGAGAATTAGTTTAAAGAAAGCAATTTTATTAATATGGATCATATGAGTAAAGTGAATTATAATTTAATCGTGGGAGTTCAGGTCTCCGAGTTTTCGAGTATGTTGAGTGGCATTGTGGAGTTAGTACAAAGTATTGGTGTACCCTGTCATCTACATTCAACCAATCCTCTAAACACACAATGACTTGCAACATCTCTGGCTCCAATCTACTTCTTCTGTAGCTCAAGAACACGTTACTTTTACTAAAAACAGATTTTGATGCTACCATGAATACTGCTAGAGTTAAAAATAACTTGCCATATATTAATATATAGTATCAAAAACTTCTTTCCATGTGTTGTACCATGACTGAACATCTAATTTATCTATTTCCTCTTTAGTTAGTATCTCAGTGTGATCATTTCATAGGCATAAATCGAGTTTGTCATAAAATTTATTTTGGTGATAGAGATAGAAGAGGAAGGAGTATCATTTGTATCATCTTCTGATAAATATGTATCAAACATTGGTTTAGCTAAAAAATGAGTCTCTCTATTTTGCTACCTAGAGGTAATTGCGTATAATCATAAATTGTTTCTAAAGCTCTAATTTTACCAACTAACTTAATTATACGATCAACAATAGCAATTAAATAATACAAAGGTAGAATATCTTCCCAATATTTTCTATATATTACTTCCATTCTAGAATTATTTTTTTCAAGGCCCTTCTTGAATATATCAAATCAATGATGTTTAGTTAGGTGTCCAGCACCTACTCTAGCAGTATGACACAAATAAGTACTTGAAGGCCCTTGTTGACTTATATAATTGGTTTTCCAGCTGAATTTATAATCTGCTGACCATCGGGTCCTAATATGTACACTAGTAAAAATCTGAAGGTCTACAATGCCGAAGAACATATCTCGTTGCTGATCAGTAATCTACTAATGACGAATCTCATTCAAGATAAACACCTATTGCCAGTAAGTCGCTAGGGCGGTCACAATGCTTTTGGTGAGGGAGAGGTTACATGGTTGTTCGCATAGGAAAAAACTTTGATACAGCTGGAGGTACGGAAGTTTTGATATTTTCGATATATGACATGTGTCCTCCCTCCCCTCCCCTCCCCTCCCCTCCTCTTTTTGTAAAGTGTGCAAATATAAATTTTTAGAGGGAGGGTGTACATGTCATACATCGGGGATATCAAAACTTTTATACCCCGGCTGTATCAAAGTTTTTTAGTTGGCATGTGTCCCTTCCTATTGGTTAGGGTAGCTGTTGGCAGCTCCACCAAAATTATTTGGAAAAAAAAAAATTGTTTGTAGGATGGGTGTTGGCAGCTATAAGCCTGAACACTTCAATTAATTAAAACTGAGATAATAGTTTTGAGATAATAGTTTTGGGTGATCCCTTCTTAATTGGAGAGAGGGTTTGATGTTCCCAAGGTTTATTCACCTTGGAGAAAGTCTAATGACTTTTGGAGTTTCCAAGCTTAATGAATCTTGTATGAAATGAATCTTGGAGGAGAAGGTTCATTCCCTAATGGCTATATAAGGAGATGGTTTGAGAGATATTTGGTTAATCCTCCTTTGTAATCTTGGTGCTAGAAGTAGTGGTGCTCTTGGTGCTCCTTGCTTGCGGTGTTCTTCTGGGCGGTGCTTCTATCTCGAGTACTTTTTCACCAAAGTGTGTCCATACTTTTGTATGAGAGTTTGTGAGCCTCTTGAGTGTATCCAAGAGAGAGTTTGTAATTTGTAATCCCACTATTCTTAGTGGAGAAAGAAAGTAAAGAATTATAATTGTCCGAGGACGTAGGCACATTGTCGAACTTCATTAATTCTTTTATGTTCTATTTTATTCACTTGTCAATCTATAGTTTTCAGAAGCTCGATTGCAAGTTATATCTACTCTCTTGTCAATCCATAGCTTTCAGAAGCTCGATTGCAAGATATTGCTTTCGCACTTTGTGTGTGAAAGACATCTCCATCACCAACAAAGTGGTATCAGAGCCACACAAGCTTGTTAATCGTTATGGCGGAATCGTCTTCTACCACCTCAACCATGATCAAGCTCACATCTTCAAACTATTCGATATTGAGGCCGTGGATGGAAGATATCCTCTATTGCAAGGATCTGTACGAAGTGTTACTCTGTAATGGACAGAAGCCAAAAGACAAATTTAACAAAGATTGGACCATTCTAAATCGTAAAGCTATTGGAGAGATTCGTCCATGGATCGGCCAAAGCGTCTTTCACCATGTTTCCAAAGAATTTGATGTTCATCAAATGTTGATGAAATTGGCATCGATGTACGAACGAGAGAATCCTTAAAACAAAGCGTCACTCATTCGACGTTTAGTGAACCTAAAATACAGAGATGGTCGAAGTATTTCTGAATACTTGAGTGATTTTCAAGAGCTGGTAAATCAACTCTCAACCATGAAGCTGGTGCTGGAAGATGAACTATTAGTACTTTTGCTACTAAGCTCGTTGCCAGATAGTTCGAACACACTTGTGGTTTCCTTAAGCAACTCCGATCCTCAAGGCGTCCTTATATCAACCTTAGTGAAGGACAGTTTATTGAATAAAAAAGCGAGGCGGAAAGAACAAGGCATATCAACCGAGTCAGATGTTCTTGTTTCTGAGAATAGTGGAAGAACTCATCAAAGAAATTTTTACAACCGTGACCACTCCAAAGGCAGGCCTAGGGATCATTCCAGATGCACTTCCAAACCAAGAAAGGAGATAGAATGCTTTCATTGTGGCCTTAAGGGTCATATGAAAAGAGAATACAAAAATTAAAAAAAAAGGAGAAAAGAAATGAATCAAATGAGAAGAATGAAGCCTGGGTCATATGAGTGAGAAAAGACTGCAAATTCTAGCCAAAAGAGAGGTATTCACCGGACTAAAATCGAAAGGTATACCTCTTGAACCATGCACTGATTGTTTGGCTAAAAACAACATAGAGTTTTGTTTCATTATAAGGCTGCAACTAGAAAACCCAACGTACTAGATTTTGTTTACTCTGATGTTTGTGGGCCTATGACTACTAACACTCTTGGCAGTGCAATATATTTTGTCATCTTCATTGATGATCACTCCAGGAAGGTGTGGGCATATGCAATCAAATCCAATGATCAAGTCTTTGAAGTGTTCAAGCAGTTTCATGCTAGCGTTGAACGTGAGATTGGTACGACTCTGAAGTGCATCCGTACTGACAATTGTGGAGAGTACATGGGAGACTTCAGAATCTATTGCTATAATAATGGAATCAGACATGAAAGATCGGTTCCAAAGATCCCTCATCACTATGGGTTGGCGGAAAGGATGAACAGAACGATCGTTGAGCGGATCATAACCATGTTATCTCACTCCAAGCTGCCAAAGGGTTTTTGGGGTGAAACATTGATGACAGCAGTTCACTTAATCAACTTGTCTCTATCAGCTCTACTCAATGGTGATATACCGAACAAGTTCTGGACAGAGAAAAATGTGTCCTACAGTTACTTGAAGGTGTTTGGGTGTAGAGCGTTCGTGCACATCCCCAAAGACGAGAGGTCCAAGATTGATGACAAATCAAAAGAATACATTTTTCTGGGCTACGAAGATGAAGAGTTCGACTACAGACTATGGGATCCTATCAATAAAATGATTGTCAAAAGCAGAGATGTGGTCTTCTTTGAATATCAAACTATTGAAGATATTCAGAAGCGAGAAAAGGCTGATAGCTCCAGGGAATATCCAATCGACCTACATCCAGTTTCTCAGTCCCGGGTACAAAGGGGGGATACGGTCGAGAACAAGCTGAAATCCATGATCATGTCGAGGACAATCATGATGATGACATTGTACCTGAAAATGTTCAAGAAGAGCAAGCTCCTGAAGAACCTCAACTGAGAAGATCAAACAGACAACCGAAGCCTAACAGCCTCTACAATCCACAACAATATGTATTGCACACAGATGCAGGAGAGCCTGAATGCTATCAAGAAGTCGTGACACACGAGTAAAAGGGGGAGTGGCTGGAAGCTATGCAAGATGAGATAAAGTCCTTGTATGAGAACCACACTTGTGATTTGGTAAAATTACCAAAAGAAAGAAGAGCACTCATGGACAAATGGGTGTATAAGCTGAAGACTGAAGAAAACAAGTCACAACCAAGATACAAGGAGAGGCTAGTTGTGAAAGATTTTAGTCAAAAGCAAGGAGTTGACTATAAAGAGATTTTCTCACCAGTGGTGAAGATGATATCTATCAGAGTAGTGCTCAGCTTGGCTGCAAGTCTAAATCTAGAAGTTGAATAGCTAGATGAACTGCATTCCTTCATGGAGAGCTTGAAGAAGAAATCTACATGCAGCAGCCAGAGGGTTTCAAAGTCAAAGGGAAAGAAGATCTAGTCTGTCGACTAAAGTAGAGTTGTATGGACTGAAACAGGCTCTCCACCAATGGTATAAGAAGTTTGATCTCTTCATGACCTAGCAAGGATTCCATATGACCACTTCTGTCACGCCCCAGTCCCAAAATACGTAGGACTAGGAATACATAAGCATGCCAGCCGTATGTATATGACAACTCCAATATATGGATACCATAATACACACGTACGCTGTAATATGAATAATAACTCACATGTGGTATAAATATTCTCACAAGTCACAGGGCATAACTAGATCTCATCCACAGAATCAAATAGAAATAAGTAACCAATCTACTATATAACTGAATCTCAATATGAAGTATCAAAGAACGATAGTCGGGTGGAAACAAATCCACTGCCAAACTAGAATATAAGAGAAACTACATAAGAACATCTAATGAACAATGGGACTCGAAGAGAAGACCTTCTCGAAAGAGATAAGTAGCAAGTCCTGATTTGTGCCCCTGCAAATAGTCATGATCATCTACACCTGGAAAGGGACCATGTCCTCAGAGGAACGTAACAAGATACATAGAAGCATGCCAATTGAATACAGTAAACATGCATAATAGACAGAAAATATATAAGTACGTTGTACTAGACAATCTATATGAATATGCATAATGAGGATAACTTTTTGACGTATGGGCATGGGTAGGCTACTCTATCTAATCTCACAACTCACACACACGTCAAGAACATCAGAAATTGACATACCTCGAGGGTAGCGACCAGCGCGACACCAGAAATTGACATACCTCGAGGGTAGCGACCAGCGCGACACAACTACCGTAGTGCGTGCTAGATACTACGATTTACCAGAGTGGTTATAGCCCATACGCCTACTGATTATCCTCCTCTCCCATGATGCTATGTGTCAAGTGTGTGTCAACATATATAGTATATAATTATGATTGAAAGAAAACACACATGCAATCAATATATAAAAATATAATAAGCATGCAAAGTACTGTAAGCAATTTGGCAAGGTATCTTGCCTGGTCTGAAAAGGATGAAGTTCCAACTCAAGGCGTCGTCCGATCTACCCGTCACATAAATTAAACAAGTTAGGTTACAAAAGTGGGTGAATAGTTTTCGCCATTTTAATCTATTTTAACTCTGAATAAAATAACCTAAAATAGTATTTTAATTTTATTATAATATAATTTTATTGTTAAACCCTAATTTTAGTCCAAAGAAAGTCAACTTTACTGATTTGTGATCCATGGCACGCAAATCGAGGCAATCCGTTGACCAAAAAGTCAACCAATTCAAATCCTGGATTTGTGTGTAAAATTCTATAGATTTTAGTGCTACATGAATTCCGGAATCGACGGTTTCATAAAATCACAAGTCGGTAAAGAGTTATGGCCACAAGGGCGCACAGATGATAATTTTTGGTGATTTTCTATTTACGTCTACGTTGCACGAATTTTACAGTAGATTAAACTTACATGTTAAATTCTAAAAGTATTATTTTATGTAAGTTCATCATGTCAACTTTTCGAAACTTCAAACGGTTCGTAATTCCGAATTCGGGATCTCCCGAAATCTCGAAAATACGAAAACGTGTTTAATTTCGGACAGCTGGCACTTTTAGAATTTTCTAGAAAAATAGATTCATAAATTATTAAAATAATTTATATATTCAGAAAACTAACCTTGATATGGTTATAACAAAAAAAACTGGAGCGCGTTTGGAGTCCGGAGATAGGAGATATTGTCTTTTTAAGTCGTCATAACTACTAGAAAATGAGGCTAAATTTATGACGAATTTGACTGTTTTTGGACCAAAAAGAGAAGAGTTTGGGGAAAAAAAAATGAAAGATGAGTTTATTCCATAAGTCTAATAGGTATTTATAATGGTGGAGAGTACTTAATTGAATACGACTAGAATTGGCAAATTTGGATATGATTATGATCAGTTTAAATAAGGATAAGATATGCATGAAGTTGCTTTCCTAGTAAGCTCAGGATTTGAATTAATTTAAAATATAGTTTGAGTTTATCTCAATAATTTATAATCTTAAATATAATTAAAGATAATACAAATAATTTATATATAATCTTATTAATATCTATTAATACTAAATTAGCATCTATCTAATATTAAGACTATATATATCAAAATAAATCCTAAATAATTTTAAAAAATTCAAATAAATTTATTAAAATTCTAAATAAATTACAGAAAAATATAATTAAATATATTAATCTAAAATAAATATTTGGTAGGAACAATATGCAAGTATGGTCTCATAGTAAATCATGAAAGTCATAGAAATTTATGTTTTCAATGTTTTAATTATCCTAAAATTCTAGAAAAATCTCCAAAAATCTAAAATAGCCTAAAAATGATCCTAAATAAATATTTATACAAGTAAATATATTAAAAAAAATTTATTTTCTAATTAACTAAGAGAATACTCTAAAGAAATTCAATATTTAAAATAATCTATAATAAATATAATAATATAAAATACACACAAAATATCTATTTTGGATGAGGGAGTTTACAACTTCTGATCATTGTGTGTTTGTCAAAATGTACTATGACGGTGAACTGATTATACTTCATTTATATGTTCATGATATGTTGATCGTAGGTCGTGACATTGACAAGATCAACAAATTAAAGAACGAGCTCAGCAAGTCCTTTGCAATAAAGGACTTAGGTCCAACAAAGAAGATTCTCGGTATGCATATCTCCCGTGATCGAAGGAATGGGAAGCTGTGGTTCTCACAAGAACGTTATATCGAGAAGGTGTTGAAGAAGTTCAACATTGACAAGGCAAAACCAGTTGATACTCCACTTGCTAATCACTTTCTGCTCAGCTAAGGGCAGTGTCCTACAATCAACAAAGAAAATAAAGAGATGGCATCGGTGCCATACGCCTCAGCTATTGGCAGTCTTATATACATGATGGTGTGCACCAGACCTAACATGACACATGCAGTTGGTGTCGTCAGCAGATTCTTATCCAATCCGGGTAAAAAGCATTGAAAAGCGGTGAAGTGGATTTTGGGATACCTCAGAGGTACTTCCAAAATAAGATCGTGCTTTGGAAATGACAAGCATGTGTTGATTGGGTACACATATACAGATATGGCTGAGGATTTTGACTCCCGAAAATATACTTCAGGATATTTAGTTACTCTTTCAGGGGGAGCTGTGTCTTGGCAGTCAAAGTTACAGAAGTCTGTTGTTCTGTCGACTTCAGAAGCATAATATATCGCAGCTACAGAAGCATGCAAGGAACTACTGTGGATGAAAAGATTCCTACTGGAGTTGGGTCAAGAACAACAAGCATATGTTCTTTATTGTGATAGCCAAAGTGCTATCCATTTGAGCAAGAATTCGAGTTTTCACTCAAGGTCAAAACATATTGACGTGAGATATCATTGGATTCGTAATGTGGTGGAATCTAAGCAACTTCAGATCGAGAAGATCCATACCAATGACAACAGCTCAGACATGATGACTAAGTCTTTACCAAAAGACAAGCACATCTTTTGTAGAAGTGCCGCTAGTATGACGGAACCTTCCACTTAAGTCGGGAAGAAAAAAATTGTTGGGTGATCCCTCTTTAATTGGAGAGAGGGTTTGATGTTTCCAAGGTTCATTCACCTTGGAGAAAGTCTAATGAATTTAGGAGTTCCCAAGCTTAATGAATCTTGGATAAAACAAATATTGGAGGGGAATGTTCATTCCCTTATGACTATATAAGGAGATAGTTTGAGAGATGTTTGGTTAATCCTCCCTTGTAATCTTGGTGCTATAAGTGGTGGTGCTCTTGGTGCTCCTTGCTTACTGTGTTCTTCCGTGTGGTGCTTCTACCTCGAGTGCTTCTTCACCAAAGTGTGTCCATACTTTTGTATGAGAGTTTGTAAGCCTCTTGAGTGTATCCAAGAGAGAGTCCGAGGACGTAGACACAGTGTCGAACCTCGTTAATTTTTGTGTGTTCTATTTTACTCACTTGTCAATCTATAGTTTTCAGAAGCTCGATTGCAAGTTATTACTACTCTCTTGTCAATCCATAGCTTTCAGAAATTCGATTGCAAGATATTGCTTTTGTAATTTTTTTGTGAAAGACATCTCCATTCCCAAGTAGGTGAATGAACTTGATCAAATTGATCAATTACTCGCTCAGCTTCAAAATAAGGGCTGACAACATGCCCACCCACATGGAATAAGGGGCATGCATGTTATGCCTCATCTGGTTGTGTTCATGTACTCTGCAATTAGTGTATTTGGCATGCATTGACGTAAGTATGGCAGGAACCATTGCTCCATGGTAGGTAGTAAGTACTCAAAACAATTTTTTGAAAGCCAAAGGTAATGTCGATTATGAACCAGCAGTACAAATATTATCCAAATCTTTGCGGATTTGAGGGTGGCTCTGTTAAAGGATAAGAGCCATAGGAAAAAGTATCTAAAGCTTGTTAGTCCCGAGGTTTAATCAAAGATGATAGAATCAGAAGTTGAAGTCTAGATCAGAAGTTCACACAAGAGTTCCCTTCCTGATATCTTTCGATCCAACAAGAAGATTATATATAGGATCTGATTACAACTTGAAATAAGATAACAAAAGAATCAGAGAAAACTATCTTCTCGTTCTTCCTTGCAATTGCATTTGCAAAGGGACAGAACAAAGTTTACAACTTGCAAAAGAGAAGAGGAAGAAGAAGAATAAATCCTGCTTGCTGGGGTGATGAAGATCACCGTTGCTCAAAGTAAGATTCGCCACACACGATCTGCTCTCAGGAACCAGCAAGTTCACATAGAACTTCTGTAACGCTCGTTGTCACCTCCTTGCTTGGACTCGCACGAACTTCCTAGACTGCAATGCGGCTACTGCAACTATCTTCGTCTCCTCTATTTCAAAGTAAGTCCTCAATGTAGGCACGAAAATAGTATTTATAGAGAAGCCTGGTCGGCCATTAGTCTCAAAAAGATATGAATAAATTTAATTCATATCCCACAAGATTGAAATGAATTAAATTTAAATCCCATATTATTGATTTGAATTAAATTTAAATTTTTACATAAATAAATTTAAATCCTACATGATTGGAATGAATTAAATTCAAATTCTACAAATATCGGATTTAAATTAATGATTCGATCTTTCCACAGCTGATTAAATCTATCCGATAGTAGCGGACCCGCATGCAACCGCTCATGCAGCCCCGCATGTCGTAGAGCATGCGATCGCACAAGCAGCAGCGCAAGCGGCCACCCATGCGACCGCTCATGCGTCCAGCTCATGCAGCCTGCTCATACGTCCAGCTCATGCGGCCGACGCATGCAACTCGGACATAACCGAGCGCATCAAATGTGCACAAGCGTCATGCAACGATGTTGATGTGCTAAGTGCAATGTGCGCCAATAAAGTGCCACTTTGCGACCTTGAGCCCGAGCCCGAGTCCGAGTCGCTACGCCACTTTTGGACTTAGTTTCCATGAAATAAATTCCAAGAGAATGACAAAATGCATAAATATTTTCATTAAGGAGTTAATCCTTCTTCATCCTAATAAAATACTCCCACATGGCACCCATGTGCCTCACCACACCCATGTTCACACCCCAACACAAGCAAAGCATTATATTGAGATACCCACTTGGTGGTGTAGCCAATATGGGACTATCTTATAACGTCCAAAGGCAAAAATACCAACAATCTCCCACATATTTCAATATATGGGTTGAGCGTTCCTTACAGTGTCTGTCCATCATGCATTATGATAGATGTCGCTTTGACTTGAATCTTCCTGCATGGATCAAAATAATAGTATGATACAAGAATGGACTAAGCCTTGAATTCTGCACCATAGTTGCAATTCTTTTCACTCACACAATGACATCAACTGTGCTTCCGGTTGCACATTGAAGGTCCTGTGCATGCCTGGTTTTGGTGTATGTATTTTGGTTGTCTACAAGTTTTTTTCAAGAGACGGCATGTATCTCTTTCCATACACTATATGTGAGTTCTTAAAGAGTTCTTGGTATGAAACATTGTGCTTCCTTGCGGTGCTATACCATTATGACATGGCCTTCTGTCGAGGTTCACTCCCTCATGTGGTGTCATGCACTATAGCATGAGGTTCACTCCCTCTTTGTAGTGCCAAACTATCCAGCATGAAGCCTTGCGCTTCCTTGCAGTGTTACGTCGCTGTGACATGACTTTCCACCTAGGATTTACATCTTTTACCTCTGTGGTGTCACACCACTGTAACATGAGGTCATCGACCTCTTTGTAATGCTGCCTACAACTATTCATTCTACAACATTAGGCCACTTGCCTATCTGCGGTGCTACACCGTTGTGACATGACTTAATGCCGAGAATTTATATATTTTACCTCTGTGGTGTCACACCACTGTAGCATGGGATACAAGTCCCTTGTAGTGCTGAAACTACGTGTTTCCTGTAAAGCACATCGGACATTCACTCCATCCGAGAACTCATTAAGGTGTCAAAGCTATCCTTCCACAGGAAATTGTTCTTCATAAAGAACAAGAAGTAGACAACAGTGGTTCTGGGTTCGTAACCCCTCAACGTCTCAAAGGATTACCCACTATTCCTGATATTCTCCCAGTCAATGGTCCTTCTTTGAAACAAAAGATATATGCCTAGTAGATTTCTCTTTGAATTAATAGCATAAAACTTTATGGTAGAATTACATAGACAATATCAGAATGTCTTCAAGCCCATTTTGGTTGTTGTGTCCTCGACCAGCTGGTGCTTGAGACCCTTGGTGAACGGGTCCTCCAGGTTCTTCTGACTCCAAACATCAATTACGGTAATGGCTCTAATCTTTATCAGATCATTTATTGTCCTGTGCCTCAACCGCACATTCCTCTTCTTACCATTGAAGAGGTTATTTGATGCCACTGCTGTAGTTGCCTGGTTGCGCAGTATATCGGTACCGTCGGAATCTACGCACCAACCAATGGAAGATCATACATGAGCTCCCGAAGCCACTATGCTTCATCCGCTGTAGCAGTCAGTTCATAAAACTCAGATTCCATCGAGGAATGAGAGAGCATAATCTGCTTCTTCGACTTCCACGATATAGCAGCTCCATCCATGGAAAAAACATATCCTACTGTGGACCTTTCGCTTTCTACTTCTGAACATCAGCTTGTATCACTGAAGCCTTCCACTACTGTCGGATACCCGCTGTAATATAGTGCATACTTCTGAGTCCTCCTGAGATATCTCATCACTCTCTTCACAGCCTTCCAGTGCTCCACACTTGGGTTGCTCGTGAATCGACTCAGCATCCCCACGAAAAAAGGTATGTCAGGCCTTGTGGCAGTTGTTGCATACATCAAACTCCCAATGACGCTTGAATACTCCACCTGCCTGACGCTTTTTCTAGGATTTGACTTTAGCTTCTTGTCACACTTATACGGAGTATCGATCCCTGGATGATCTTGATATCCATAGCATGTGAGCATCTTCTCAATATAATGAGACTATGACATCGCCACTACAGTATCCGTCCGGATGATCTTTATCCCGAGGTTAACATCAGCTTCCCCCAAGTCCTTTATACTGAACTTGGATGAGAGGAACTTCTTTGTGTCAGTTAATCGTACTAGATCCGTGTCTAGGATCAGCATGTCGTCTACTTAAAGACAAACGATGACCCCTCTTCCATCAATAAACTTTGTGTAAACACACTTGTCCGTCTTGCTGACCTTGTAGCCGTTTGATCTTATGACTTTATCAAAATTTTTGTGCCATATCTTGGAAGCTTGCTTCAAACCGTATAAGAATTTTACCAACTTACAAACTTTGTCTTCAAGTCCTTTGACGACAAACCCTTCTGGTTGTTGCATGTTAATCTCTTCGGTCAACTCTCCATTCAGGAATGCTGTTTTGACATCCATCTGATGAATAACTTGCTTGTGAATTGCACTCAGAGCAATCAACATCCTGATGGTCGTCGTCCGCGCTACTGGAGCATATGTGTCGAAGTAATCGATCCCCTACTTCTGAGAAAACCTATTAGCAACTAACCTTGCCTTGAACTTGTCACAGTTCCATCGGCCTTCATCTTCCTTTTGAAGATTCACTTGTATCCGATTGGTTTAGCTCCTTCCGGCAGATCGACCAACACATAACTGTTGTTGGAAGTTATTGAGTCATACTCGTCATTGATAGCCTCCCTCCAGAAGACAATGTCTCTGGTCTTCATCGCCTGATCATAGGTAAGCGGATTTGCTTCCACATGATAGGTGACAAAATCTTCTCCGAAGTTCTTCTGTCTCATCACCCGCTTAGTTCTCGGTTCTGCGAGTTCTGGTTCGAACGTTCTCTGGAATGACAACTTCTTCATGTACTAGATCTTCTTTTGAAACTTTAGCCTCTTGTGCACCCACACTATTTTTTGGAATATCCGCGATAATAATGTTCTTGTGCCTTGCAAATTTATCTTCAAAGAATTCTGCGTCACGAGATTCAATGATATAATTTGATTCTATATCAAGAAACCTCCGAGCATCACTCTTCTTATTATAACCCAAGAAGATGGTCTTCGTTGTCCTCGTACCAGTTTTCGAATCTTCAAGTCCGGGAGCTTAACGTATGCCAAATACCCCCAAACTCGAATGACATTCAAGTTAGGTCTGACTTTGAACCGGAGTTCATGAGGAGTGATATCGGATTTTGCGTACGGCATTCCCATAAGCAGTTTAGAAGACCCGCAATTAACAACATTGAGTTCATCATTTCTGTCAACGTTCTATTCTTTCTCTCTGCTACTCCATTTGATTGAGGAGAATACGGAGTAGTCGTCTCATTGAAAATTCTATGTTCTTTACAGAACGATACGAATTCAATAAACCTATACTCTCCGCCTCGATCACTTCTAAGTCTCTTGAGTTGTTGACCTGTCCGACATTCAGTTTCATCCCTGAACTCCTTGAACTTCTCGAATGCTTCATCCTTTGACTTGAGCAGATAGACGCACGCATACTTTGAGTAGTCATCGATGAATGTAATAAAATACTTCATTTTGGCCTTTGTGGAGAACTGTTTAAAGTCACATGTATCTAAGTACACTAACTCCAGAAGATCTATGCTTGGGTTAACCCGCTTGAACGACTTTCTAGTGATCTTTGTCTGCGCACAAACCTCACACTTCTCCACATCCTTACCCCTACATTTGGAGATAAGTCCTAGACTAGACATCTTGTTTATTATTTTACAATGAACATATCCTAGTCTATTGCGCCTTAACTCAAGAGAATAACCAGAACGAGCGACTGTATTTATCATTGTAGTAGGAGTTACAAGTTAAAGTTTAACATCCCTTCGATATAGAAAGCTTTTTCGAAGTATGTTCCTTTATAAGACATCACAACTGTCCATCATTAATGTCCATCCTCAAGCCTGCGTTGCAGAGAAGACTTCTATAGACCAGATTCTTGGCTATTATTGGTACATGCTTCACATCCTGAAGCGTCAGCGACTTCCCCGAAGTCAGGTTCAGTACCATTGTTTCGCTCCTGAGTCTTCAGCTTATGCCTGGTTCGCCACAATAACCTTCTCAGATGTAGGCTTGTAGGTGGTGAACAACTCCTTTATTGAGCAAACATGGCAGGATACACCAGTATCCACCCACCAGTCAGAGTCGACACCAGTCGTGATAACCTGCACAATCATAGCAACCTTGTTAGTCTTACCTTACTCTGTCTGTTTGGGCTTGGATTTGCAGTAACTCTAATAGTGTCCCTTCTTGCCACAATTGAAGCAAGTCAATTTGGACTTGGGCTTTGGCTTCAGCTTGAACGAAGCCGACTTCACCTTCAGATTGTTGAAGTCCTTTTTCTTGTTGTGAGAAGCATTCTGCTTCCCCTTGGAATCACCAGTATGCACCAAGTTGGCTTTTGCCAATTGTTTGGACAGGGAATCCATCTTCAGTTGTCCCCCGGCCTCATCTTCAATGTGAATCCAGTGAAGAAGATCTTCGAGCTGGATCTCTATCTTCTTACGGTACATGTCAGTCTTGAACTTGATCCAGTCTGGAGGAAGTTTGGTGATGATAGCCCCCACCATGAACTTATCTTCCTGCTTTATGCCCTCTTTCTCCAGCTTGTGGTGCATCTTCAGAAGTTCCTTGACTTGCAGCAGCATTACCTTCTCGTCTTCAAATTGTAAAGTGAAATTGTTTTCAACAAGATGGATTTTAGACATCTTTTTATCAGTTTTGTAATGCTTCTCAAGAGCTTCCCAGACGTCTTTCTTCTTCTCTTTCTTGCTATAAGACTCTGCCATCGATTCCTCCATTGCATTGAGGATCAATAGCCTGCAGAGTGTCACGCCCCGATCTCCCGCAGGCTATTTCGGCCGTTCCCGTTAGGCGGGAATCACCCTCGCCAGCGCTCCCGCGGAACGATCGCTTAACCCATCCGGGCGTGATGCCGCACGAGCGTGATCCACGCCCGTGCAAGGCCATGGTTCATTGGCTGGCGGCAAGAATTCTAAGCCACAGAGTCTCACAGATTGTCCGAGTGCAGCGGAGTCATGAATGCATAGCGATTTGGTAACAGGTTCACTGAGTCGACAATATAGCAGAAGCATTGAAACAAAGTAAAGTAATCTCTTTATTGATATGAATAAGTGTTACAGGCGGCGTATAGCCGAGATTACAAGTCGCTCAAGCCTCTCTCTCTGAAACAGTAAAAGCGTGCCAAGTGGCTACAACTGTGGAATGAATGTACAGGCGATGGTCAGGCGACGCTCCAATATTATGTCTTGTATATGTGCTTCAGTCTCGGACGCACCGTTGCAAGGCTTCAGAGGGAACTCCTGGCCTTAGCACGCACGAAGGAGGCGTCCGCACCGAACGAGGTTCTCCCGTACCCTGCACACAAACTGGTGGATTATCAGTATATTGAATGCACTGGTGGGGAAGCTACTCGCCCGTTCGACAAATCCAAACACGTAATACAGGTTCCGTGCACAACTATTAAGTTGTCTTTCTAGTTGCCTTAGGATCAGTTTCATGCAAACATTGAATAGCCTAACGTGTCGGGCAGTGTGCCGTGCGATGTTTGAGGGAACACGGCGAGACTTACCAACTTACCATTTATCCTTCCCTGTCCAAGGCAAACATTGTTAATTTAAGCAGGGGCATGTATAAACATTCAGGTGGCATAGCATTATGCAGACACGAGTATTTATTTCAAGATCATTCAGGTGTTCAGTTTATATGTTTCATGCGATACAGTATCTCGCACGCGGATAGCCGCTAAGCGAGGATGATTTGTTTATCTTTCATTTAGAAGCAAGCATGCAACAAGTTAAATACAAGGTGATCACTGGCTATGCCATAATGGACACTAGTCTGTGACGAAGATGGTTTGCTACGTGCAAGAACGTGAGGCGCCGCATACCACCCTGTCCTAGTACGTGAGACAAAACGTTAGTTCCGTCCGGAGCCGGAACGGTGCCAGTGCCCCAGCAGCCGCCCGCAGGAACTATACCTTGTGCACAAGTTGTCCGTGATCGAACAATAACATTCATTCGCCCGAAGGCTACGTGATTATCGCCCGTAGGCTACGTGCGCTCGTAGGCTACGTGGCTATCGCCCGGAGGCTACGTGAATATCGCCCGTAGGCTACGTGCGCCCGTAGGCTACGTGATTATCGCCCGGAGGTTACGTGAGTACAAGACAAGCAGTAACATGATTCATTTATATTGCATCTACGTTCCATTCATGCATTCAGGATTACTTAAACATTGTACAATATAATAACGTTAGACATTCATAAGCAGACAAGCATGCGTTTCTAAGAGACACAAGTAAACATGATTGCTCGGATCCGAAGGTAAGCCGAGAGATGAAACCGTTAAGGGACTTAGCATGCGAGGGTCTGAATATAATCAGTATTTCATTTCCATGTTCTATCAAGCAATACATGTTGGAATTATTCCCTTAGCTAGGTGCGTTGGATTTATTAGCATGCAGGGGGTGATTCACCTAGCGACTAGCATGAATATTCCAGATTTTATGTGTGCTGGCTAAGCAAAGACAAGTTCACCGTAGCCACCCACCTTAGCGATAATTTGCCTCGGTAGAGCGATACGCCGAGCGAGCCTCTGAAAGCCTAAGCCGGATTCCTATAGGGACAAGTCTGGATATCCTTTGCATTCTCTTTGAGTCAAAGCGGGTCGGGACAGTTGCACTATTGCCGTTTGAAACGGCAGTCCGCTTGAGCGGAACGGGGTGTTACATCCTACCCAACTTAGAAAAAGTCTCGTCCTCGAGACTTACTAAGGACAAGCAGTATTCTAGGGTTGGGGCAATCCTAGACAAGTCGTTGTACTTGTTCATTTGGATTTTTTTACTTGCACAAGCGTCGAAATCAGCATGTCGCTTAGACTGGATCGTGCGCACTTTCGAAGGGCCCCTCTAGCTTGAACACGTCAACCAGCTTAGTGATTGCGAAGTCTCTGCACTCGAGTTTTACCTTTTCTAAGTCTTGGATGGTGCACTAGTTCAAGGCGTCCCTCGAATAGATGCATTCAACCAAACTTAGGGTTAGTGAAAATCGGACAAGCTACTAGCGATACACTCAAGGGTTCGCACAGGTTGGCACAAAGGCCACTCGCAGCACAACAGCAGACAAGCAATCATATCATTCAAAACGCATTTTGAAAGTATTTAGACTTATTGTTGGAACATCCCATCGAGGCATTGAGAGAGAGCGTGCACATAACCCATGAACGAGCTTTCGAAACAGAGATATCGAATTGAAGTCCAAAGGCGTAGAAGCCAGGCTCTGATACCAACATGTCACGCCCCGATCTCCCGCAGGCTATTTCGGCCGTTCCTGCTAGGCGGAAATCACCCTCGCCAGCGCTCCCGCGGAACGATCGCTTAACCCATCCGGGCGTGATGCCGCACGAGCGTGATCCACGCCCGTGCAAGGCCATGGTTCATTGGCTGGCGGCAAGAATTCTAAGCCACAGAGTCGCACAGATTGTCCGAGTGTAGCGGAGTCATGAATGCATAGCGATTTGGTAACAGGTTCACTGAGTCGACAATATAGCGGAAGCATTGAAACAAAGTAAAGTAATCTCTTTATTGATATGAACAAGTGTTACAGGCGGCGTATAGCCGAGATTACAAGTCGCTCAAGCCTCTCTCTCTGAAACAGTAAAAGCGTGCCAAGTGGCTACAACAGTGGAATGAATGTACATGCGATGGTCAGGCGACACTCCAACATTATGTCTTGTATATGTGCTTCAGTCCCGGACGCACCGTTGCAAGGCTTCAGAGGGAACTCCTGGCCTTAGCACGCACGAAGGAGGCGTCCGTACCGAACGAGGTTCTCCCGCACCCTGCACACAAACTGGTGGATTATCAGTACATTAAATGCACTGGTGGGGAAGCTACTCGCCCGTTCGACAAATCCAAACAAGTAATACATGTTCCGTGCACAACTATTAAGTTGTCTTTCTAGTTGCCTTAGGATCAGTTTCATGCAAACATTGAATAGCCTAACGTGTCGGGCAGTGCGCCGTGCGATGTTTGAGGGAACACGGCGAGACTTACCAACTTACCATTTATCCTTCCCTGTCCAAGGCAAACATTGTTAATTTAAGCAGGGGCATGTATAAACATTCAGAAGGCATAGCATTATGCAGACACGAGTATTTATTTCAAGATCGTTCAGGTGTTCAGTTTATATGTTTCATGCGATACAGTATCTCGCACGCGGATAGCCGCTAAGCGAGGATGATTTATTTATCTTTCATTTACAAGCAAGCATGCAACAAGTTAAATACAAGGTGATCACTGGCGTATGCCATAATGGACACTAGTCTGTGACGAAGATGGTTTGCTACGTGCAAGAACGTGAGGCGCCGCATACCACCATGTCCTAGTACGTGAGACAAAACGTTAGTTCCGTCCGGAGCCGGAACGGTGCCAGTGCCCCAGCAGCCGCCCGCAGGAACTATACCTTGTGCACAAGTTGTCCGTGATCGAATAATAACATTCATTCGCCCGAAGGCTACGTGATTATCGCCCGTAGGCTACGTGCGCTCGTAGGCTACGTGGCTATCGCCCGGAGGCTACGTGAATATCGCCCGTAGGCTACGTGCGCCCGTAGGCTACGTGATTATCGCCCGGAGGCTACGTGAGTACAAGACAAGCAGTAGCATGATTCATTTATATTGCATCTACGTTCCATTCATGCATTCAGGATTGCTTAAACATTGCACAATATAATAACGTTAGACATTCATAAGCAGACAAGCATGCGTTTCTAAGAGACACAAGTAAACATGATTGCTCGGACCCGAAGGTAAGCCGAGAGATAAAACCGTTAAGGGACAGCATGCGAGGGTCTGAATATAATCAGTATTTCATTTCCATGTTCTATCAAGCAATACATGTTGGGATTATTCCCTTAGCTAGGTGCGTTAGATTTATTAGCATGCAGGGGATGTTTCACCTAGCGACTAGCATGAATATTACAGATTTTATGTGTGCTGGCTAAGCAAAGACAAGTTCACCGTAGCCACCCACCTTAGCGATAATTCGCCTCGGTAGAGCGATACGCCGAGCGAGCCTCTGAAAGCCTAAGCCGAATTCCTGTAGGGACAAGTCTGGATATCCTTTGCATTCTCTTTGAGTCAAAGCGGGGCGGGACAGTTGCACTATTGCCGTTTGAAACGGCAGTCCGCTTGAGCGGAACGGGGTATTACACAGAGGTCGTTGTCTTCTTTCCACTTGTTGTGAGCGTCCTGCGCCACACCAACTTCAAGTTATCCTCCATCTTCAGGGATGGTAGGTTCTTGATCAACCAACACATAAGCAACTTTGATAAGACGAAGATTCAGAGAGAGATTCCTCTTCCAAATGTTGTAGTGGTCGCCATCAAACTTCTCAAGCTTGTGAAAGCTAGTATCGAGAATGTTTGATCGGTTCTCCATCTTACTCGAATCTTTCTTTGAGATTGTCAGTCCCGAGGCTTAATCAAAGATGATAGAACAAGAAGTTAAAGTCGAGATCAGGAGTTCACACAAGAGTTCTCTTCCTGATAAATCTCGATCCAACAAGAAGATTATATAATATGATCTGATTACAACTTGAAACAAGTTAACAAAAGAATCAGAGAAAACTATTTTCTCGTTCTTTCTTACAATCGCAGTTGCAAACGGACAGAACAAAGTTTACAACTTACAAAAGAGAAGAGGATGAAGAATAAACCCTGCTTGTTGGGGTGATAAGATCACCGTTGCTCAAAACAAGATTCGCCCCACACGATCTGCTCCCAGGAACCAGCAAGTTCACGTAGATCTTCTGGAACGTTCGCTGTCACCTCCTTGCTTGGACTCACACGAACTTCCTGGACTGCAATGGCGGCTGCTGCAACTCTCGTGGTCTTCTCTATTTCGAAGTAAGTCCTCAATGTAGGCACGGAGAGAGTATTTATAGAGAAGCCTGGCCGTCCATTAGTTACAAAAAGATTAGAATGAATTTAATTCATATCCCACAAGATTGGAATGAATTAAATTTAAATCACATATGATTTATTTGAATTAAATTCAAATCCCACATGAATAAATTTAAATCCTACATGATTGGAATGAATTAAATTCAAATCCCACACGATTGTTTTAAATCCTACATGATTGTAATGAATTAAATTCAAATACCACATGATTGATTTAAATCTTACATGATTGGAATGAATTAAATTCAAATCCCACAAATATCGGATTTAAATTAATGACTCAATCTTTTCATTACTGATTGAATCTATCCGATACCAACGGACCCGCATGCAACCGCTCATGCGGCCCAGCATGCCGTGGCGCATGCGGCCGCGCAAGCATCAGCTATGCGGCCGCCCATGCGACCACTTATGCAGTCCGCTCATGCGTCCAGCTCATGCGGTCCGCTCATGCAGTCCGCTCATGCATCCGGCTCATGCGGCCGACTAATGCGTCTACACGATTGAATGAATTAAATTCAAATCCCACAAATATCGGATTTAAATTAATGACTCAATCTTTCCATAACTGATTAAATCTATCTGATAGCAGCGGACCCGCATGCAACCGCTCATACAGTCCCGCATATCGTAGCGCATGCGTCCGCGCAAGCAGCAGCACATGCGTCCAGCTCATAACTGAGCGCATCAAATGCGCACTAGCACCATGGGCTGATGCTGACGTGCTAAGTGCAAAGTGCGCCACTTTGCGCCCTTGAACCGGAGTCGCTAAGCCCCTTTGGGACTTAGCTCCTATGGAATAAAATTCCAAGAGAATGACAAAAAGTATAAATACATTAAGGAGTTGATCCTTTTTCATCCTAATAAAACACTCCCACATAGTACCCATGTGCCTCACCATACCCCATGTGCATACCTCAACACAAGCAAAATATTATATTGAGATACCTATTTGATGGTGTAACCAATATAAAACTATTTTATATAGTCCCAAAACAAAAATACCAACAAAACTAACACATGAGCAGCCAGGTTACCTCATATAGGGATACAGGTAAAAGTTACACCATCTAATGTTGCCACCATAGAACGACCTTTTTTAAATGATATGATTTACTCTCCATCAAATATCAAGTTCCTCGTGGTTAATAGCGTCAATAAGGACCTTGTAGTTCCCTTCAAATATAACATTCAAAATACTTTCCCGCATGCAGAGCTGAATTCTCATGAGGAGTGCTATGCCTTCGGCTTCCAAAGGGCTTTCTCGAAAATGACCACAGCTGCTCCCAATCTCCCATCATGATAAACCCCATCGAAATTAACTTTCCAGAAGTTGGTGGGAGGTGGTACCCAATTGTACTATGTTTGCAGTTCAATAGGATTGGAAGCTATATTAGATAGAAACTGTTTGTTTCCTTCCTCATATGATTCTCGATGCCTTAATGCTGCCTTGATGATCTTTTCACAACAGATTGGAGTCTGGTTGAAGAGTGAATCATTCCTAGCCTTCCAAATAGTTCAGATTAAATAGAATGATGAAGATTTGAGCTTGAGATCGCCAATAGTGAATCATTCCTAGCCTACATGACCACTCCATCTCCGGTCACTCGTACCCCTCGACCTCTCTAACATCCCCAGTGCAGCACACCAACCCACCGGCCATCGTTCTCGATCTCTCCGTGTCGGCTCCCACGTCTGCCTCATCTGACACTGATGTTCCCTCCAATATTCCACCACTGTTCTCTATCGGCGACCACCAAATCTCGCTGAGCCCGGCACTCGCGGATCCACGTTCACCGACCCACCACCACCACCACCCACGCTACTTCCATCCCGACCGCCTGCTCGTTTCCATTCCGTGGTGTGCGACTACCTCCACAAACATCATCTCCCCGAGTGCACCGTCTGTCGTGCTCCCTCCACCGTGCGGCCCGACCTGTCAGATCCCCCGCGGCTCCCGAGATCACCGGCAGGTTCGACCTCGACATCACGGTCTAGCTCTACATATCCGCTGCCACTCATGGCGACGATCTTCGCCGCTGATCGACGGCATCGACGCAGTTCAGATTACATGCTCTCCGTCGTTCGAGCACCTCCGTCTCCAACATCGCCAGATTCGAGAACTAGTTCAAGGACGTTCTTTCCAAGTTGCCCATGTTTTCCCCGTTGATTAGCTAGCTAATGCGTTTACTAAAGCTCTTTTCCGCTCTCGCTTCTAACAATTGGCGAACAAGATTGGAATCACCTCACGGTGCTCCATCTTGCGGGGGGAATGATAAAAATATCGGTTCATAAATGTCAATATCTAGGATTTTATTATATTGTAATCAATAGGTTCCTGATATACATACTGTAGATTGGTAGGAGATTAATTACCTACATAAATGTCAATTCTGGATGCATGATTGTAGGAGATTAATTACCTACATAAATGTCAATATTCTAGATGCATGATTGTAGGAGATTAATTATCTAATATAGGTTGATAGTTACTTATTCTAGATAAGTTGTATTATATATATTCAGTTTGATTCGATAAAATGAGTATGTAATAATTTTACAATATTACTTTTTATTTTAAATCTACTAAACTCTGGGACAAATGTCATTCAATTGCTAGAAAATTTTCCATTCTTTGAAAGTATGGGATGAATTTTCAGTAGGATTATAGTCTCATTTCATATATAACTCTATAAGCAGACTTTGCATTGAAGGCACCATCGGTAGTTGGTGTCCAAACGAGTTTATCAGCCACTCCTGGAACCAACAGTATTTGACTGATAGCCGCGGCTTCCTCAGATGGAAACAGATTGAAGATACGATCAGTATCCCATCTATTGGTTGTAGGGATAAGAAGTCCACTAACCATCAAAGCTTGCAAGTGGGCACCTGGCTTGCATGAAACTCTGAACTTGGGTCTTGATACAACCGTCCATATGTTAATATTCTTGCCATTTCCAAGAGACCAAAAAACCCTTTTGTTAAGGAGTTCCCTGCAGTGACTAATCCCTTTCCATATACATGAAGATGATGGCTTCGGATATGTAGTCCAGAAGTCTGAATTCTTGATTTGATCAATGTAGTTCTACCCCATCTACCTTTCCAACCCATGAGTTTGGATTTGTTAGCTTCAATAATAAGGTTAGCATGAGATGAGATTCTAGATTTGGGTAAAAGAAGATTGTGCCCCAGATATTTATCTGTAGTACTCATCAAGTTAACTTTTAAGATATCTAATAGAAACTGTCTAGAGAACACATCAAGACTAGGGAAGAAATAAATGGAGGACTTCTTGAAACTAACTTTTTGTCCAAAACACGATTCATAAGACATTAGTATATTCTTGGTTTGAAGGATGTTTTGAATTAAGCACAAACCAAAGAGAATGAGGTCATCAACAAACATCAAGTGGGAATATGTTTTAGATCAATTCCTTTTGATTTTGACAGCAGAGTAGAGGCAGTCTCTCTCCTTAATGGTCATAGGTTTAGATAACAATTCACCACACAAGATGAAAATGTAGGGGGGGAGTGGACACCCTTGTGTAATATCCGGCCAGGGTGTGTAACGACCCGTTCCGTTCAAGTGGATAGCCGATTCAAATAGCACAAGTGCAACGATCCGACCCACTTTGCTCAGCGAAAAGACTCGTTTGAGACAAAGAATTTTCAGACTTGGCCCTTCGGGAGTTCAGACTTAGACTTTCAAAGGCTCGATCGGAGTGTCGCTCGACCAAGGCGAATCATCGCTAATGTGGGTGGCTACGATGAACTTATTTTTGCATAGCCATCACAATTAAAATATGGATGATACATGCTAGTCGCTAGGTGAATCACCCCCTGCATGCTAATAAAGAATACAACGCACCTACCTAAGCGAACAATCCTAACTTGTATTGCTTGTGTTATAATATGGAAATAAAACATTGCTTATAAATGGACCCTTGCATGCTACATTTGCCTTGTGCAAGTAGACCCCGCTATGCCTCAAGTAGAACGATATATACTCTCCGTAGTGCACTGTTCACCAGTTTACACTGCACGTTCCTAGATTATGCCGCTCGGTATGTCCCTTTACGGTTTTACTTCTCTCTTTACCCGTAGACCCGTGCCAAAGTAAATGCTTACGTTTCATATGAATGCATTGCTTGCCTGCTTATATGTTAACTTGTACTCGTTGTCTCGATTCAATACTTGTCACATAATTCATGCCACAATCAAGTAAACACTATCTTGCCATGCATTAATCCAGTTCATAGGAAGACTATCTAATAGTCGTTTCGTGCAAGTATTAACCTGAAAGTATCCGGGACCGTTAGGTCGCCAAGGCATCTCCGAACCAGGGGATTACACCATGTCAAAGTTGAACTCTGAATGATAATCATGTCCATATCACAGCTCGTGGAGCATACTCGTTCTGAACAAGAATCAAGAATTTACTTGTCATGAATCCCGTAATCTGAGACCCAAGACTTACATGTCACGGACAACTTGTGCACAAGAGATATTTTTGAATCTCATTCCGCGAACGGTCTCGGGGCACTGGGATCGATCCGGTCTAGAAGGACTCCATGTTTTCCTCTTCCTTGCTTATAGGGATGGTGCGCAACGCCCATGTTATTTTACGTTCGTCCCATTCCCCTTTGAAGAGGCAGTCTTTAATTGTTCGACGGAATGGCTTGCAATGTCCTGTTTCTTTGTGTTACACCCATTTCGCTAGTGAGACATCGTCCATTATGGCTATGCCAGTGACCCTCCATATAGATAAGACATCCTCGCTTAGCGACAATCCACGTGCTAGTCACTGCATTGCATCCAATAAACTGAAATACTTGAACGGATATGATTATAACACACTCGTACATATTTGAATACTTGAACATCCTCTGCAACACTTCTGGATAACCTGTATACCCGTGCACCCGGATTAGAATCTCGCTCACGATATTGTATTTGCTTATGCAATTGCCCCTGGTTTTTATTATAAATGCTCATGCTTGATTTAACTTGGTTTTTCTTGGACAGGAAATGACAGATGGTAAGTTGGTAAGTCTCGTTGTGTTCCTTTGTATATCGCACGGTGCACTGTCACACGAGTTAGGCTTTACATCATTTCCATGAAACTGATCCTAAGGCAAGACTAAAAAGATAACTACATAGATAGTGCACATAACCTATATAACGTGTTTGGATTTATCGAGCGAGCGAGAAGCCTCCCCACCAGTGCATTCATGTACTGATAACCCACCAGATTGCTTGTAGGGTACGGGAGAACCTCGTTTGGTATGGATGCCCCATTCATGCGTGCTAAGACGTGTAATTCACTCTGAAGCCTTGGAACGTTGCCTCTGGAACTGAAGCACATATACAAGAGATAATGTTGGAACATCGCCTATGTATCTTTCCACAAATATAGCTACTTGGTACGCTTTTATCGTTTCAAAGAGAGAGTGGCTTGAGCGACTTGTAATCTCAGCCAAGCGCCACTTGTAACACTTGTTCAATATCAATAAAGAGTATGTTTTACTTCTATACTTGTGTTATTCAATTCTTCCGCTATTGACGACTCTGTGAACTTCTTACCAATCGCCTGAGCGTTTCTTATTTTACTGCACTCGGACCATCTGTGCGACTCTATGGCTTAGTCATCTTACCGCCTGTTCGGATCATGGCCTTGCATGGACGCAGCTTACGCTCGTGCGACATCACGTCCAGATAGGAAAAGATTGTCCCGCGGGAGCGCAGGCACGGTGATTCACGCCCAACGGGGACGGCCAATTACCTGCGGAAGATTGGGGCATGACATATTGGTATCAGAGCATGGCTTTACGCTTTTAAAGAACGATCTTGAATCAAGTTCAAAAAGATAACCTTCAAAATCAGTTCCAACGAGAACGATTATGCCGCAGGAGCGCCGGCATGGTGATTTCGCGTACGGCGGGGATGATCGAACTCACGAGAACATCTTCGGTGATTATTCTAAACGAACTCGATGAATAGAACGTATCAAAAGTGGATAAACTTTGACTTGAGTATTGAACTTAGTTGTTTGAGGAATGCCAGAAGTGAACTATGGATTTATCAAACGGTAACATTAAAGTTGAATGATTTTACTAGACGAATTATAATCACTACATGAACGGACATGGCTTGATAGATTATATATATATAACTTGGATGGAGCAAAGTAAATTGATAAGGTATCTCGATCGTTTCAATGATAATCATATTGTTTGACATTCTTGTCTTGTGCTAGCGTAACTCTATGTTCGTGCATGAGTCACGTCCGGATTAGGACAATTATCCAAGCAGAAGTGTTGGCGTGGTGTTCTTACGTCCAATGAGGGTGATCAAACTTACGGAAGACCGGAGTGCGACAACTGATGGATCAGACACAATAAGACAAATTTGGAAATACAAGTGAATCTGAAGTGTTCCAAGGATAAGTTAGTCTAGAACCTGGAGTAAATTATCCTTGATGGTTTTGTGAACGGATGCATAAATCATGTTTGACGACTTGGAGTTATAATCAAAGATTTAGAACTGAATCTTGGCTTGGTGGTCTAGACTTGGAATGGATATATGGATTCTATCAAAATATGTCTTGTGGAGATAGACTATGCGAATTGCAAGGCTTGTCATGTGAATTGGATATATCATTGATTTGACTGAACGGACTCGAACCCTGTATAAAACGAACATGTTATTGTGAGTAGGATGATCCGTGCTCGATGTTTAAAAATCTGAGTAAAATGAGCTTGAGTAGAATATCCCATGCAAATGAACAATGCTTTGTGTAATGCCCCGCTCCTAGCGGGTTACTTTGACTCGGTTGAGAATCGAGTCTCGGGAAAACCTTACCGCCAAATCAACACGGACGAAATACAATGAACCCTTCAAATTGATGGAACGACTTCTATTAAAATAAGTCTAAGAGTTTTCGTTGGTTGTTTTGCTTCTTAGTTTTGTGTTGCTTTGTATTTTGTCTTGCTTTCGATGACTTGGTTTTCATGATTCGCTTTTCTCGCTTGAGCGTTCTTTTTGAATCGTAAGGGAAAGAGATCGAAGGATGCTAACCAAAAAATTATTGCAATTTCAAGACGCATAACCAAGGAGTGACCGTTGTATAAGGCTTCCCCATCCTCTCGTTCGATTCAATCAGTGAGTGGCTTAGTCCCTTCGATGAATCCTTTAGTCTATACGCCTTAACAAATGATCTCTAGTTTACTTATAAATGTTGCCTCACTAACAAGATAAGCTAAAAAGAAGAATCATTATTGCATGCTTCAAGTATAGAACTGCTATCTTACTAGATATATATTGAATGCTTATCTGTCCCTTGTATGCTGTACATTGAGTAATACTGCTGGAAACCTCTTAACTTGATCTAGAAAAATGAGAAGAAGAGATAAACTTGCTTGTTCATTGTTCATCAGTTGCATGATAGCATATTTTCTGATAGGAACTTGCATACATGCATTTGGTTAGGACAACTTGTGCACAAGGTTTATCTTTCGAGCGGTTCCTGGGGCACTGGGGATCGTTCGGTCTGGGAGAGATCTAGATATCCTGAGGCTTGAAGTCCTTACTTACGGGAGGGTATAGGTCTATTAGTGAGATGAGCTTGTACGTCCCAACTGCTAATCCCGTGGAGGGGACCATCATGTAGTTAGGGCGCATGCTAGGTTTACCTTCTTGCATACCTAACACCTGATGCCAAGATTGATTCATAAGTTATTCATATATGCAAATTATGGCTAACTTGTGTGTCTGTTGCAGGAATAACCGCTCGACCGTAGGTAAGAATTATCATATGCATAGTCTATCTATTGTTTATGTTTTATATGCAAATTGTTAAAGAAACTAGACAACTAGAAAGATCACCTAATAATGCTAGCTTCACATACATAGTATGGATTTCTAGGTGAGTGTGGCCATGGTCGCTCACCAGTACATGTTGCAGTACTGATCCATGTTTGTGGACAAATCTCCAGGTTCTGGTAGCGAGAGCTTGACGAGCATTTTGAATCGGTGTTAGCGCATCCTTCTAGAGGGACCGTGCTCGTGCTGCTTCCTTAGCTTTCCTCTCTTGTTTTAATTTTGGTTCTATTAAAATGATATAATGTATGGACGTTGTGGCTAGTTTTGGGTTTGTAAAAACAGTTGTAAGCCTTCTATGGCATATTTTGTAACTTAGCCAAGCAAGTACTTTGTAATCCAAATATTCAAGTATTCAATAAAACAATTATTTTTGTGTTCCTATCAAATGTGTTTAACTTTGGTTCTCTGTATTTACATTCCGTGCCTATCTATGTAAATTTTTGTCTAACTTGTGTCTTGTGCAGGTACTATGCCTGGTGCAAGCGTAACTTAGGCTTGCACGATATTACGCTCAAGCGAGAACGATCGATTCCATAGGGACAAAGCGAGGACGATCGGCCCTTACGGGACCGGGGCGTGATAGTTTGACCTTAGGAATTGGGACGAGCATCGTGCGACGAATTTGTACGATGAATCGTGTGCCTGAACTTGTACATATGACCTTGTGAGCTGACCTAGTAATTAGGCAGATGACTCTGTACCGAGTGAATAAAATTGTGTAACTGACTTTAGAACATTGCTTGAATAAAGCCATAGAAATGGGACAACAAGACTTAGAGTTAGACTGGGAATGGTATGTGTGTACTATGTTTGACCCAAATGGGTGGATGCTAGTCGGTTGTATCGGATAGATCGTGCTTAACGGTAGTACAAATACTTTGTTTGAGTTGGAATAGAAAATGACTTAGAAATTGATTGACCCTGTTGGAAGCATCATTATAATTCATAAGACGAGAACCCTTGAGATTTTTCCAAGTAGCTTGTCCGAATTCACTATCACTAAGTTTGGTTGACATGCATATATTTGAGGGACGCCTTGAACGTGTGCACGATCCAAGACCCAGTGATATGTTAAACTCAAGTGCAAAGACTTTGCTATCGCTAAGTTGGTTGACATGCATATGTTGAAGGATGCTTTGAATATGTGCACGATCCAGACTCGTGATATGCTGATCTCGAATGCTAGTGCAAGTGAATATGTTAGATCCGCATGGACAAGTATAACGACTTGTATAAGTTTGCCTCAGCCTTAGATCGTTATTCAAGATGGATCATAACGTACCCTGCGTTAAGCAATATATTCTGCGCTAAGGCGCAATAAAGACCGAGTCAGAATGTGGATTGAATGATAGAGTCATTCAATGAGACCGACCCAGCATATACGCGACACGGTATAAGAAACGAGTAGAAAATTGTGTTCGAATGGATCTAGTGGTACTGATTGCTACGCTTGGGATAGATTCGATAGTGCGATATAACGGTTTACGCTCAGAAAGTCTCGAGGACGAGACTTTTTCTGAGTGGTGTATAATGTAAAGACCCGTTCCGTTCAAGCAGATAGCCGATTCAAACGGCGCAAGTGCAACGACCCGACCCGCTTTACTCAGTAAGAAGACTCGTATGAGGTAAAAAAATTTCATACTTGGTCCTTCAGGAGTTCAAACTTAGACTTTAAAAGGATCGCACGGAGTATCGCTCGACCGAGACAAATCATCGCTAAGATGGGTGATTACGATGAACATGTCTTTGCTTAACCAGTACACTTAAAATATGGATAATACATGCTAGTCGCTAGGTGAATCACCCCCTGCATGCTAATAAATAATACAACGCACCTAGCTAAGGAAATAATCTTAACTTGTATTGCTTGTGTTATAACATTAAAAAAAATTTTGCTTATAAATGGACCCTTGTATGCTATATTTGCCTTGTGCAAGTAGACTCCGCTATGCCTCGAGTAGAATGATATATACTCTCCGTAGTGCACTGTTCACCTGTTTACACTGCACGTTCCTAGATTATGCCGCTCGGTATGTCCCTTTACGGTTTCACTTCTCGCTTTACCCATAGACCCGTGCCAAAGTAAATGCTTACGTTTCATATGAATGCAATGCTTGCCTGCTTATATGTTAACTTGTACTCGTTGCCTCGATTCAATGCTTGTCACATAATTCATGCCACAATCAAGTAAACACTATCTTGCCTTGCATTCATCCAATTCACCGGAAGACTATCTAATAATCATTCCGTGCAAGTATGAACCTGAAAGTATCCGGGACCGTTAGGTCGCCAAGACATCTCCGAACCAGGGGATTGTACCATGTCAAAGTTGAAACTCTGAACGAGAATTATGTCAATATCACAGCTCGTGGAGCATACTCGTTCTGAACAAGAATCAAGAATTTACTTGTCATGAATCCCGTAATCTGAGACCCAAGACTTGCATGTCACAGACAACTTGTGCATAAGAGAGATTTTCGAATCTCATTCCGCGGACGGTCTCGGGGCACTGGGACCGATCCGATCTAGACGGACTCCATGTTGTCCTCTTCTTTGCTTATAGGGATGGTGCACAACGTCCATGTTATTTTACGTTTGTCCCATTCCCTTTGAAGAGGCAGTCTTTAATTGTTTGGCGGAATGGCTTGCAATGTCCTGTTTCTTTGTGTTACACCCATTCCGCTAGTGAGACATCGTCCATTATGGCTATGCCAGTGACCCTCTATATAGATAAGACATCATCGCTTAGCGGCAATCCATGTGCTCGTCATTGCATTGCATCCAATAAACTGAAACACTTGAACGGATATGATTATAACACACTCATACATATTTGAACACTTGAACATCCTCTGTAACACTTCTGGATAACCTATGTACTCGTGCACCCGGATTAGAATCTCGTTCACGATATTGTATTTGCTTATGCAATTTCCCCTAGTTTTTATTATAAATGCTCGTGCTTGATTTAACTTGGTTTTCCTTGGATAGGAAAGGACAGATGGTAAGTTGGTAAGTCTCGTTGTGTTCCTTTGTATATCGCACGGTACACTGTCACACGAGTTAGGCTTTACATCATTGCCATAAAACTGATCCTAAGGCAAGACTAAAAAGATAACTACATAGATGGTGCACATAACCTATATAATGTGTTTGGATTTGTCGAGCGGGCGAGAATCCTCCCCACCAGTGCATTCATGTACTGATAACCCACCAGATTGCTTACAGGGTGCAGGATAATCTCGTTCAGTGCAGATGTTCCATTCGTGCATGCTAAGGCGTGGAGTTCACTCTGAAGACTTGTAACGTTGCGTCCGGAACTGAAGCACATATAAAAGACATAATGTTGGAACATCGCCTATGTATCTTTCCACAAATGTAGCCACTTGGCACACTTTTATCGTTTCAGAGAGAGAGTGGCTTGAGCGACTTGTAATCTCGGCCAAGCATCGCCTGTAACACTTGTTCATTATCAATAAAGAGTTTGTTTTACTTCTATACTTATGTTATTCAATGCTTCCGCTATTGACGATTCTGTGAACTTGTTACCAATCGCCTGTGCGTTTCTTATTCCACTGCACTCGGACTATCTGTGCGACTCTGTGGCTTAGGCATCTTACCGCCTGTTCGGATCATGGCCTTGCACGGACCAGACTTACGCTCGTGCGGCATCACGCCCAGATGGGAAAAGATTGTCCTGCGGGAGCGCTGGCACGGTGATTCGTGCCCAGTGGGGACTGCCGATTACCTGCGGGAGATCGGAGCATGATAGGGTGAATGGTCTGTGATGGGGTTCCATTAACAAGAATAGAAAAAGAGAGTAGTAAAACATTGCATGAGCAAATCATGAGATTGCTCATTGAATCAAAATCCATGAAATGTTTGGCTTATAACATTCCAACTGAGTTTATCATATGCCTTAGCCATGTCTATTTTTAGAGCAAAGGCACTATGGTTGCTATCAAATTTGGCAATGGAGTAGAAGATTTCTTGAGCTATGGTGATGTTGTCAGATATTTGGCGAGTTGGGACGAAGGCATTCTGATATAGAGAGATGAGTTTATGGAGGAAGGGGCGTATCCTATTGGCTAAGATCTTATCTTGTATCCAACAGTGCAAAGAGATATCATACGGTAATCCACAACAGATGAAGGGTTTTGCTTCTTAGGAATTAAAGCTATGAAGGTTTTGTTAAGCATTGAATTACCTCCAGGCCCACAATGTCCCAACTTATTTGATAGAACAACGCTGGAAAGTCATCAGGACGTGGTGCTTTAGTAGGATTCATTTGTTTTACTGTGTTCCATATCTAGTCAGGTGAGGGAACTGTGCAGAGGGAATCATTCTCTATGTCGTCAATTTTATGGAGCTCTTCTAGAATGGAGTTAGGAATAGGGTATGTGTGGTTATACTGAAACAAGGATTCAAAATGATCCACTAGAGTGTTAGATATGTCCATATGGTCTAGAGCAAGATCTCCATTACCTTTCCTCAGTGAAGAGAGAGTATTCCTCCTTTTGCAGTTGATAGCCATTATATGAAAATAATTTGTGTTCATGTCTCCTTCCTTAAGCCACGATATGCGAGACTGCTATTTCCAGTATAGTTCTTGTTGGAGAAGTAGTTGGTTGAGACTGATTTGGGTTTCCCTTTCCTGTACGAGTCTATTATCTGTAGCAGGTAGAGATTGAAGCCTTAGCAACCAATTTTCAAGACACTTAATATCATCCACCAAGTTACCTATTCGATTCTTCCTCCATCATTTAAGTTTGGGTAGCAGAGAGTTCAGCTTGGATGAGAAGTCAGTGTGATATTACACCATGCACTTCTATGAAATTGTTGGAAGTCCTTCTCATGAACCCATGCTGCCTCAAAACGACTTGGAAAGTACCTGTGCTAAACTGCTACATTCAGTTTTAACAAGATTGGGTTATGGTCACTGTTCAAACTAGGAAGGTGAAATACTCCCGCCATGGGATACATCAAACTCTAGGAAGAATCAGCCACTGCACGGTTTAGACACTCAGCAACGTTCATGAGCTAGCTTTGCTTGTTGGACCAAGTGAAGGCAGGACCAACATAACCAAGATCTGTCTCGCCTGAGTTGTAAAACCAATCGATAAAGAACTTATGATGCTGGTAGTTAAAGACGTTACCTCCTCTTTTTTCTTCCACTCTTAGGATAGAATTATGACCTCCAATACAAAGCTATGGATGTTGTAGAGAGGAAGTAAGTTCGTGAATATCATGCCAGAAGGATCTACGATTGTTCATATTCGGTGGTCCATATATGCATAACAAATGCTAATCTTGCACTTGGTTCTGAAGTTGAATCTGAAGATGGATACAATTGTTTCTTGAAGATATTAGAGTTATATTCAGGATAGAGTGCAAATAAATCCTCCTTAGATTATCTACTTTCGCAAATTAATACCTATTAGACGTTTACAGCAAATACACCCTCCTGCAATAATTTTTTTGTTCAAAAAGTCCCCTTCCGCCATCTGTCTGTTTGGAGTGAACGTTAAAGGCTATAAAAAAAAATTAAAATACCTAAACTATCCCCCTCCCTACCCCACCCCACTCCCTCTCTCCACTTGAGCCCTCACCCCTCCTCCCCGCGCCCTCACCCCCTCCCCGCCACCAAGCTCCTCCCTCCTCCCGCGCCTCCCCCGAGCTCCCCCCTCTCCTCCCCGCGCCTCACCCCCCTCCTCCTTCGTCCCCACCAGGCCCCCCTCCTCCTCGAGCCCCCCTCCTCCCCCGTGCCTACCCCATGCCCGCCGCCCCCACACCACCTCCCCCCGCCTCCAACTAGAAAAATCCAAAATGGATGTAAACCGATCAAAAATAAAAAGTGGGAGTTTTTTAAATCCAAGGGTCTTTAATTGCAAAAAACGTAAATCTAAAGATGATTTATTTGCACTTTATCCGTTACATTCACTTCAGATTTCCATAAGACCATCAATCCTCTTAAAAGACCCACACAAGATACAACTACATTGTGTTCGAACCCTAACATTTGAGAGAGATCAGATGCAAAGTGAGGTGAACATATGGTTTCTGAAAGGGAAGTGATTAACGGCCTTGTTGACCGAAAAATGAATTTAAGGATCGAATTGTCGGATCATTTATCAAATCCCGTCAATTTCAAGATAGGATCATTCGACCAATGGGGATATCTGGATCATAGTTTAAAGTATCGGCCGATACCGATCCGATACGGCCGATACCGATACAGTTTGGCATGTCCCGATCCGATACCGACCGATATCCGATACTGACCGATACCGACATTAGAGGTCTCTTTTACGGTCAATTCGGCAACAAATATTGAATTAAAAAACCAATTAGCAAGGGTGTAAAAGCATAGTAAGGTTGTAAAAACATATGAAAGAGGAAAATTTATCTATCGCATATAAATCAATCGACAAGGATGACTACTATTTCATTCAATATCAAAAATACTAAGAAACAATACTGGAAATACTTTAAATTATGCATAAATGTATAAAATATATTCTCTAAAATGTTAATAATTTACTAATAGTTGTTTGCTTTCCGATACCAAAAAATCCGATACTCCGATCCGAAACCGCCGATACTACCGATACCGCCGATCCCGATACTCATAGAAATGGTCCGATACCGATTCCGATACCGATACTTTGAACCTTGATCTGGATACTGTGAAGTAATGGGAATGTTGTTGGGATAGGGATTGGATAAGGACTGTAGAAGAAAAGTGAATGTTTTGGAGACAGAAGGAAAAGTTGGTACCCCAGGATGATTGAGTTCGAGATTTGGGTTTTGGGGAGAATTCGTAGGGTCACTTAAAGGAGAGTAAGGAATGTGTGTGTTGGATTCTGATATAGGGGAGGATTGAAGTGAAGTTGAAGATTTAAGATTTTGGAGGGAACAGTTCCAAATATTTGTTTTAGATATTGGATCATTCTGAGGGGGCAACAGCGTAGTGGGAACTGTGGAGTTTTTTTGACACATGATTGGAAGATACAGGACTGACCATTGAAGTATGGGGCATAAGAGGCATTCCCAGCTTTGGAGGAGGAGAGGAGTAAAGTAAAGAACATATTGATCCTTGTTTATGGTGTCCATCATGAGCATGTTTAGTTTCCTGTGTGGTGCTGGGGTTAGGGATCAATGTGGTAGGATCATTGTTTAAAGTATCGGCCGATACGGCCGATACCGATACAGTTTGGCATGTCCCGATCCGATACCGACCGATACCTGATACTGACCGATACCGACATTAGAGGTCTCTTTTCCAGCCAATTCGGCAAAAAAATTTGAATTAAAAAGACCAATTAGAAAGGATGTAAAAGCATAATAAGGTTGTAAAAACATATAAAAGAGGAAAACTTATCTATCGCATATAAATCAATCGACAAGGATGACTACTATTTCATTCAATATCAAAAATACTAAAAAATAATACTGAAAATACTTTAAATTATGCATAATTGTATAAAATATATTCTCTAAAATGTTAATAATTTACTAATAGTTGTTTGCTTTTCGATACCAAAAAATCCGATACTCCGATCCGAAACTGCCGATACTACCGATACCGCCGATCCCGATACTCATAGGAATGGTCCGATACCGATACCGATACTTTGAACCTTGCCGTAGGATGGCTGTTAGCAGTACCTAGGGAGTGGATACCTATATATGTTCTGAAGGCCTTGATGAGTCTGCTCATTAGAGAAAGAAATAGGGCTTGGGGGCTCCGAACATGTAGATTTGATCCTAGGCTCTTGGTTCGAGATGTCAGTGAATAGGACCCCAAAGGACTAGCAGCAGTCTGAATGAATTGTGTTAGATTTCCTGTTGTGTTCCTCATTCACGTCTTTTATGAATTTGGTAAATGTATTCCCACAGGTCCTTTCAGGGGCGGGTTCTATTATAACGGTTGATGTGGAGGTTCGTAGAGGTGGTGTGGTGCACAGAGAATCCGGAGGAGTGGAAGTTTTCCTAGCAGCTGCTTTTGCAAAATCGTGGACCCCTACACTGGTAACTATCACCGGAGGGATGTTGGGATTGCTGCAGTCAGATTTGAGGAACACTATTGGGCGGGAAAGAATGTATCTTGATTGTTAGTTGGATCAATTAACATTGCGATGGTATTAGGTCTGTTATAATGAGCAAGAGCTTCTCTAGCATGGTGATCTGATCATCCTGAAGTGAGTCCATTGGATTTGGTTTTGGACTGGCGTGGATTAGGGATCCCTCTTCCGACGAGCCTTGAATTTGACAACATGGTTTGCACAACCAGAACGTAATTTCAGATAATAAGTACTAACCAGGTAGTTTATTATGAAAGCATCGTTCCAGAATTATCAAGAGTTTAAATTTTGCCGAAAAAGATTCCCTGTGATATTCTGCAATCTTTATACTGCCTTTGCATTTCTAAATCTTTGAAATGGTGGAGATGATGATATGAGGTTGGTAGGACATATGGCATAAGGGTTTGAAGAAGTGAAATCGTCTCCCTTGAGGATTGGAGAAGGGAGAAGGGAGAAGATTGCTGTGATGTTTCGTTGGAGGCGGATGATGAGAGCAGAGCACCAAGCTTTTCGAGCACTTCATTGAAATTTGAATCAAAAGATGACATGATCTGAGCACGGAGGAGAAGAGAACGAGGATTCACTTCAGAAAAAAAGTTAGGGGAGAATGGCAGAGGTTACTGCCGGGGGAGAAATCGCTACAGGAATCACATGGCGAGGCTGATTGATTTATCAAAGATCAACATATAAATCTAAATATTTACAAATTACACTAGAGTTAAGACGCTTAGAAACATTCATATATGTTCGGGGAAACGATTGAGATTTCATTCATGAACAAACTTTCGACGAGCATCATCCGTGTGTCGGAGAAGCTCAGGAAGTTGAAAACGACAAATGTGGTGCGTTTTGAGCGCGTGTCGGACTCTTTTGAAAACATTATATAAGTGCATGCGGTGTACAGCCGGTAATTACCGTCGGTATGTCGTCGGTACACCAGTGAAATGTGCTTTTGTTCCAGAACAGTTTTGACTAAAAAAATTTATTTTTTAGGTGTACCGACGGAATACCATCACCGCTATATCGATGTCGCGAATGAAGGCAAAAGTTAGGTGTTTTATTAACACCGTTGGATCAAAATCAATAGTACACATCTTTTTTGGATTGAGGTGCTTTAAATAGGAGTTTTTTCACCCTAATCCCCAAGAGACTACAATCTAAGGAGAGTTTTCCAAAGAGTACAATTTTATATGGAGATGAAGAGGCAATTCAGAGTTTTGGTGTTTTTGAGGTTCCGGAAGATCTCGAACATGGAATCGCGATCCGTTTGAATTTTCAAAAATCTGATATGACGAACTATAATATATATTTTTATTAGAATTAAATATACCAGTTTATTATTCTAAAAATTTGTGGAGTGTCGGTTGTCCGAAATATGACACATTTTGGTGTTTTCAAGGTTCCCGGAGATCCCGAACTCGAAATCGTGATCCGTTTAAAGTTTCTAAAATTTGACATGACGAAATATAACATATATTTTTATCAGAATTAAATATGCTAGTTTACTATTCTAAAAAATTCGTACAACCTAGAAGTAACTAAAAAACAGCGAAAACTGTCATTTGTACGCCATATGGACGATAATTCTTTACCGATTCGAGATTTGGTGAAACCATCAATTTTAGCATTAATTTGGTGCTAAAATCTATAGGCTTTCACACAAAAATCTTGGTTTTATGTCGACTGACTTTTTAGTCAACATAATGCCTCGATTTGTGTGCTATAGATCCCGAATTCGTAAAATTAATTTTTGCTAAACCAAAATCTAGGGTTAGCCTTAAAATTAGAATATAATTAAATTAAATTAGTATTTTAGGTTATTTTATTTCTAATTAACATAGATTAGACTAGAAAATATATCTAACCACTTTTATAGAGATAATTTGTTTAGTTTTTGTGACGGGTAGATCAGACGATGTCTTGATTTGCGACTTCATCCTTTTCCAGAGAAGGAAAGATACATTGCCTTCTTTATAGTATATTTACATGCTTAAATTCCTTTCTCCTTTGTTATATGTCATTATCTAGTTTTCTTTTGTTGTTTAGCTTATATGTGTTTCCTCTAATATAGTATGCATATTAGTTTAGTTGTCTTGTTGATAGATCGTCATACTTCTTGTTCCTGTATTTTAGTTCATACTCGGTTCAATTTAACTTGTATCTTACATGAGTCGTACCGTACCATGGGGTGGGGAGAACGAATACGTTATATTTAGACTGCTATTTCTGTTTCTATTTTTCTCAGCCTGCGAGTCCACACTAGGGTGAGGGTTGACTGTTTGACCAAACATGCGAGTCCACATTAGGGACAAGGGTTGACTGTTTGAGCAAACTTGCCAGTCCATACTAGGGACAAGAGTTTTGGTTATGCATTTTGATTTTCTTGCCATGTGTTCACAGAGGAACTTGGTATTGATTAGTCGGTTTCTTTTTCAGCAGTTCACTTATACATAGTTGTTTTTATATGGAAATTTTATTTGTTCCATAGTCATATTTGTTCCCTTGTTTGCCTTTCCTTTATGCATGTTTTATACTATACTTATGGCATATTTTTATTGTATCTTGTTACATCCCTCTGAGGATCTTATCAGGATTTTGTCCACAGGTGTAGACAATCATGACTATTCGCAGGAGTATGAACTAGGATTTGCTACTTCATTCTCTGTCACGGAGGTCTTGCCCTCCTAGTTTATCTGATATATTCTAGTTGATGGATCCTTAGTTGATACATTTCTTTATCTCTCATTTTAGTTTGATATAGTCGATTGGCAGTGGATTTCTCTCCACCCGACTATCATTTTGGATTATTCAGACTTGATCATTTTGATCTATTTGAATTAGTTTATTTCTTTATTTATTGAATTATTTCGTGGATGAGACTAGTTGTGCATGTGAATTATATATACCACTTGTGAACTGTGATTCATAATACAGCGTACATATGTGTTATGGTTTTCATATATTGGAGTTGTTATATACATAGGGCTGACATGCTCGCGTATATCTGGTCCTACGTATTTGGGAGTGGGGCGTGAATATAAAGACCTAGATATAATGGATTTTGAGTTCTCTAATACCTAGATCTACCATTAAAATATTATTTTTGCCTATTGGAGGAATCGTATTGGTCCAATTGGGTTCCTACATAGAAATTACGGGAAAAGATGATTTACCAATTGGGAGTTGGATCCCAATAAATCTCCACGAATTTGGTGAAAAATGGGAGAAGAAGTAGCATCAATCCTTCTTGCCTCTTAGTACACCCAAGCTTAGAATATCTCCTTAGAAGAAGTTTGGAAAAGTTTTTATGGTGGAATTGGCTTGTTGGAGAAAATGATGGTTTAGAGAATGGTGTAAAGCTTTGAAGAAGATGAAATAGGAAAGAAGAAGTCGTGGAGGAAAGAAAATGAAGAAGACTTGGAGAAGGGATTGGTCATGATGGGTTCACAAGTTTGCCATTCTCCACTAATTTAAATTAAAATAAAATGAATCAATTTAGTTATGGATGACATCTAACTAATCTAGAAAAAATATTTTATTCATGATAATAACTAATTAATTCTAATTAACTAAAGTCATAATTAACACTAACACTTAATCAATTCTAGTTAGCTGTCATACTAACTAATACTAATATAATTATAACTATATCATCATCAATGTAATATCAAACGATAGTGAAATGACAAAAAAAAAAAAAATCTCTCCTAATTCTAGGCGGTTACACAGTGTGCATGATAAACCTAAACGGTTACAACTATTCACTATTGATGGAGTAAGATGAAAGGTTTGATGATTGTCAAAAAGCTGCATCTTCCAGTATTAGCTTCCGAGAAGTCCAGTTAGAAATTCGATGAGGACTGAAGTTTCGAGCATATATATGTGTGTGGGTATATCAGACAGTTCATGGACGAGATATTATAATCACATCGTCAATATTAAGCACATAAAGATATTGGGTGAGAAGTTAGAATTCTTGTTTGCAAAGAAGACCGGGGTAAACAATTTGTTCCTGGTCCGACATATAATGGGTCTTAGGTAAAATGATGGTTCGTCAGTTACCGATCACTTGAGTAAGTTCCAGGACATTATTGACTAGTTGTCCTTTCGACGACGAGATACATGGGCTTTGATTATGGTGTACTTTGTCAGACTCGTAGTTGACCGTACGAGTGTCCATGATCGTTTTTACTCCAGAAAGCATGGTTAGTTTGGAGTTCACCAAAAGTGGGATATTGGATGAAGAAATACGGAAAAAATCTCAAGGCACTTCAACCACATTACATTCAGATGCGCTTGTTTCAGAAATTCGAGGAATGAGTAAAAGCAAGGGTCGTGGGCGGTAGCAGTGATAAGAGCAGAGAAAAGTCCAAAAGTTGGTACGAGGACTCAAAATGTTACGATTGTGTCAAGAATGACCACATCAAGCCAGTTGATACTCATATGGACGCGAATATGAAGTTTTTTTTTTTAGATGTCCGGCTATACGCACGAGACTTTACGCACACTGTGTTGCATGCTATTTTGGCCCACTGCCTCCACACCTCCCCCGCGGTTTGAACCCGAAACGTTCGTCCAGCAAGAAAAGTTATATCTTTTTTTACTAACCACAAGAGCCAGTTGTGTTCGGTCAGACTTTATATGCGGCCAGGATTGTCATGCTGCCCTGACTTCATATGAATTCGGGATTTCCCATGCAGCCAAGATTCATATGCGGCCTAACTTTATATGCGGCCTGAACTTCCCATGCGGCCTAAAGACCCATGAGGCCTTGATTGTTTGATTGAATATTTTATTGATTCATGTGACCCAATGTATAATTGGTAATTAGACTCGAATATTGTATCTGTACTGATACCATTATTGCCTGATTATTGTTTATAGTTTAATGTACGTCGAGATACGATACATCATGTCACGTGTTAAGTGATTATATTTGGTTTGTGCATTGAGAATTCCTTCAAATTCCTGAATGCATGATATTATAAATATATACATTATTCCTCCAGCACGGGCATAATAAGAGAGTCGACTACCAAAGCATAGCTAGGATATTGAATGTCTGAATGTTGCATGCACGCTCGGGTGAATCCATATTTAACTTCCATGGATTCGTATCTAGCGTGCCCGTACTTCGTACGACATCTTAAGAGAAATTCTCATATGACCACGCCTTGAGATTTCAAACAAAAATTAGTACTAATTAGGTAACTAAAAGTGGTAGTAACGTTGGAGGGAACGGTATTCCGAGATCATGCCAACGAACCATCCAACAGAGATTCATTATAAGTACGCTGTGGACTGGCCACAACAGATACTATATATCATATGCCTTAGTGGAGTGCAGTATCTGACTATTATTATGCTAAGCCACTATTTTACTATAGGAACACTAGAACCGCTAATACCGTATTTTTAGCGCAGTGGACCTATGGGGGACTGGTGCATCCTGCAAGTGCCTATTTTATTTATCTGGTTCGGTTAGCTCATGTTCGGCACTAGCATAATCTGGGGATACTTATTATGCATTATTTTTTAGATAATCTCAGACTCCACAAAATAGCAAACAGCACAAATGATTGGCCGATTTAAGAAAATGGACTTGGTTGTGATTGTATTTATTTTGCTAGTAGCCTAGGGAAATGGACTATTATAGTGTGATGGTTTAACCCTTGTCCTTATTTGGTTGTAGGGTTGGGCCTTTCCGCTAGGATATGCCATGGACCTAAGTTACGACACTGAACCTATGTATTATTATATATTTTTCCTGGATTTTTGTTTCTCTATTTTGTGCTTCCTTTGTTGTACTTGCTATTTGGGGTCTAACCCTACTGGTTTTCATGGCCAGGTTTTAAGCCAGCACCCGAGGATCCATTGTACTTTTTCTCAACTCATGGCATATACCAAGAACATGGTCGCAGGGGATTGCGAGTGTGTTTTCTTCTTCCCTGCTTGTCATTGCACATTTACTTCTTTTTAGCGTTTAGCCACCGGCACCTGTTAGCCAGCTCGTTTGGACATTAGTTTTCTTACATGATTGTCTTCAATTAGATTGTATCGCTATCATGTACTTATGTTACTCTTCCAGCTTCTTATTTTGCACAGCATGACTCCAGAATATTTTGAGAAAGCGTTTGGGACGCCTTATTGCTTATCATATATGCTATATGCTTACTGTTTCTTGTTTGAATGATTGAGACATAGAAGTTCTTGACTATTGGAGACTTGATTGTAGCATGCACCCCCTTGTCTTATACAGCTGTGATTGTCGTACGACGTATATTACCTTGTACGGGGTAGCTGGCCATGCCCGTCTTTGTACTCCGGTATTGGGGCATGACAAACCTCAACCCATATATATAGTTGAGAAACCCTATTTTAGGTCATAGGAATTCCTAAATATGAAATCCTAAAGAAACCCATTCCATAAAATAGCTACACTAAATATGGTCGTCCAAATCTGGTCATATTAAATATTTGATACATATTTGTAAATCTAATCAAACAAATATTTAATATAGATTTTTAAATCACATCAAATCAAATCTTTGACCAGATTTTGGCTCCAAAATTTATTGTTACCAAATCCAGACTAGACCCAACATGGATGCATGGAGGAAAGGGGGAGGAAAGAAAAATGATTCCTAACGCCTCGTTTGGTTCACGAAAATGAAAGGAAATGAAATATAATTCTTATCATTTTCTTTCCTTTGAGAAATTATAATTTTCATCAATTTTTCTTTCCAGTGTTTTGAAATATCAAAAAAATTGGAAGGAAAAATGAATACTTATAGGTGAGAAAGTGAATACTTATTGGAAGGAAAAATTTGAAATTTAGTGTGAGTTGTTGCACTATAAAGACTTTATAAAATATTAAAAATTAATGGACCTTTATAAAATTTTGTAGTTCTTGTAAACTTTAAGAGGCCTTTTTACATTTATAACTTAGGAGGTATTTATAACTTTTAGGGGCATTTGGATGAAAGTTTTGTATTCCTAGGAATTTATTTTTATTCATTTTTCATGGAAAATGAATTCAAGATGTCCATACCCATGTTTGGTTAGGTTAGGTTAGGTTAAAAATATGGAAAATGAATCTTAATTTATTTTGTTTTGTTATAACGTGAGTTACTAAAGGGTTGGATTCCCACTTTTTACTTTAGTCCCACATTGGTTAGAGATTAGTATTATACATTCATTGGGTTATATAAATAAGGCATTTTCCTCCCATTATGTGATTACACTAATAAGAGACCTTCTCTCATATTTTCTTCTTCCTTCCTCTACGTTTATTCTAATACGTTATTAGCACGAAGCTCTAACAGGAGAAAATAAGAGAGAGCATCTCAGTGAAGCCGACATTTGTGGATTCTCTACTTCGGTAATATTTATGGTTATTTATGTTTATTTTTTTCTGCATATGCATACCAAAGGCACCGCCTGATGTTGATGTTTATACATCTCTTGGAATACTACTAGGGCAAAAATAATATTTTTTATCCATTTATCTCACCTCTTTTAGTTAACTCTAATAGAACTCCAATATTAATCGCATATAGATCTCTCAGAGAGAAATATGGAGTTATTCTTCATTTATTTCTTTCTTCCTTTTATATATATATTAATACATTCAGATCAAATCCATCAGAGATCTGATGACCATGAATATGAATTGTTTGGTCTATATATATAAGTCTTCTGGAATATCATTGTTCGAAGCATACAATATGTGGTATTTTTGAAAGACTTCATGAACATAATCATTGTTCAAAGCATACCATGAACATCTAGTGTTTGGTATTTACCTACGACTTCTGGAATATTATTGTTCGAAGCATACCATAAACAAGATTTGTTTGGTATAATTAGACTTCTGAAACATCATTGTTTGAATCATACACCATGAACATGAATTGTTTGGTGATTTACCAAGTTCTTATGTTAACTTGTTATTATTGATCTTATACAGCAATATGCCGAGCCTCACAAAGCATGATTTTAAGCCTCTAAACTTAGAGCGCCAGAACTTTCTCAACTAGAGATTGGATGCTGAATTGCACCTTCAAGCCAAAAGATTAGGTGATGAAATTATGGCTGATAAGACAATATCTGCACAAGATAAAGCAAAGACTTTAATTTTCCTAAGACATCAAATTCATGATGATGTCAAAGCTGAGTACTTAACATTCAAGGATCCCTTGGTGCTATAGAATTCTCTAGCTGAGAGATATGATCACCAAAAAATGGTCATACTACGAGGTGCGCTCCATGAATAGCACAATCTACGTTTCCAAGATTATAAGACAGTTGCAGCCTATAATTCAGCTATGTTCAGGATTACTTCATAATTGAAGTTATGTGGTAAAAAAGTGACAGAGCATTCCATGCTAGAAAAAATATTCACCATATTTCATGCGACTAATATGACCCTAGAACAGACGTATAGGAAGAGGAACTTTAAGAAGTATTCCAAACTCATTGCAGTCTTACTCATGGACAAGAAAAATATTGAGTTTTTAATCAAAAACCACACTAGTAAACCAACTGGGTATGCACCAATTTCAACTGAAGTGAATGCAACTAGTGCTCGAAAAAACATGACCAATACTAGGGGTCAAGGAAATCACAGAGGTAGAGGGCATGGACGCCATGATAGCCAAAGAAATGGCTATAATTTGGGTCCAATGAACGATACACAGTTCAAAAATAAGAGATTTACTCCTCGAAGAAAAAATGCCCAAATTTCCAATCTAGCTGCTCCAACTGATATTTGGAAACGTTGTGGAAAAGCTGGTCATTGGATGCGAAACTGTCACACCTCCTAAAAGAAAGTGGAAGAGTATGAAGCCCCATAGTGTGTGGAGACTAATCTCATGGAAGGTACAACACACATGGATTTTAATAATTTCTTCCATGATAATGATGGAAATGCAATTTTGGAAGACAGTTTAATGCCATGATAGTCGAAGTCGATGAATAGTTATTATATGCTTATCTAAGTTTATTTACTTTTTACTTTTAATAAATTAGTCATTATATGATCAATGATCTCGGTAGTTTACTTTCTTTGAAGCAGTTTCATTTAGATTTAGATCAAGTTATAATAATTGACAATATGTCAAGTTTAACCATTTAGTAGCATATTAATATATTATTAAGTTTTGTTTTTGAAAGGTATGAAAAATGATGATGGCATATGCTTGATAGATAGTGGAACAACTCACACTATATTGAAAATTAGGAAGTTTTTCACAACATATGCCTCAAACATTGCCAAGGTGACCACCATTGTTGGACCCGTGCAAATTATAGAAGGTTAGGGTAAGGCCGATGTTGTATTGCCAAATGGAACATACTTAGTCATTCGAAATGCATTATTCTCTAGACTCAGCTTTAGAGATATTCGAATGAACGGATTTCATATTGAAACCATGAACGATGATAGCAAAGAGTATCTTTAAATCACCTATAATGTTGGAAGCAATAAGCTCACATTAAAAAAGTGCAAGTTAATCTCCTCGGGGCTATGTCAAACTATTTTGAAGGGAGTAGAATCTTACTCCATCACTATCAAAAGGCTAAAGGATCAAAGAAATCCACTACCAAACTAATACATATTAGCGACGTCAAAAAACTTCGCTAATAGGTAAAAAAAGTCGCTAAAATATATTAGCGATGTAATTAACGACATTTTGGTGTTGTCGCGTAATCCATGGTCGCTGACAAGAACTTCGTCGCTATTCGTCGCTATAGCGACGTATATTTGTGAGGCGTATACGTCGCCAAATTAGCGACGTTCAGCTATGCGACGTCGGTATATCAGCGACGTTGTATATTGTCGCATAACGTCGTCAAATCAGTGACACTATCATCGTCGGTTTGCTACATCAATGCTGACCTGGCAGAAATTGCCATGTCTGCTTTTTTAGCAACGTGTAGTAAGTTTTTGACACAAATTAGTGACGTCCCAGATACCCATTAGCGACGTTTTAACACAATTTAGCGATGCATGGTCACTTCGGTGAACGTTAGTAAACGTCGCAGAACGTCACTAAAGTTTTTAAAAAACCAAAAAAAAAGCATGCAATTCTAAACTTATTTTCCAACAAAAGTCTGCCTACAGTTATAAAATTATAGTTTATATAAATAGACCCGGAACAACCCTCCGTTGAATTTTCTGGGTTCGTCGACCCCTTCGGTGGAACACTCAACACCGGTACATACACAAACACGTCAAGAATATCGAAATGCGTAGGAATGTTCCAACAAATAAATACATGAATCTAAAATAATGTTACATCTATATCATCCAAATAATGTAGTAAAAAGTATGAAATAAGTACATCAAAGACCTAAGAATGGGCAAACACACCAACATACTAAAAAAGTCCCAATAAGAACTATTATGGATCAGGAGGAGAAGGAGGAACACTGCCGCATAGCTGGAATAAGAGGAAGCCATACTGCTCCTGAGAAAGCACCCCCTGTCTCGATAGAGAAGGCAGTAGAATCGATAGAGTCGGTATCGATGTCGGCGTACTAAGAGGATGTATCTTCTCCAATGCTAGCAGTCGAGCATTGTATGAATCCATGGCAGATACCATCTTTGAAGAGTTTGTCTCTACCGTCCGGCTCAACAAATCATGCGTCGCATGTATCCTCGTAAGTGAGTCACCCATGACCATATGCGACCCCTCCAGCTCTGCATGTCTGCACTCCGTAGACGCGGCCAGAGTCGCCAAGCTGCGCTTTGTTGTCTGGCTCATAGTCCTGAGCTCTAAAAGGCTATGCTCCGTCGTCTGGCTCAGAGTCCTAATTTCCATTAGGGTACGCTCGAGCGCATCAAAACGTGTGGTGATCATCGTATCATCGGTCTGTGGCTGAGACTGGGCTGCTCCATAATCCTCTATAGCAACTCATCATGCAGGTCAGTAATTTATGGGTCAACGCTCTCCTGGGCTCATGCTAACACTGACGAAGGCTGCGAGGAATGCACACTGCCAGAGGGGTCCTGGATGATTGCGTTGCAACAAAGGCGTTGTAGGATCCCATACCGTAGTACGTACCCCTCTGAAGACCACCAATGGCGGTCATCCAGGGCTCGTCCGTCGACAAAGCTATAATGGGCTGCGAGGAAGTACCAGCCCCTCCCTCTACATATGCACAAGCAGTCGTCCGCTCACGTAGTCTAAGATACTCATCCTAGAAAAATGGTTGCTAACGTCTAAGGTACTTATTACTAACTATATAGATATCTATTTGCATATTTTTAAAGTTATATTAAAACTAACACAAGGTAAAGTAATGTACATAGGTCTGCGTGGCCATTCTCATCGATGAGCTTTCAGTACTTCTGATGGGTGGCCAGGAAGACGGCCACCATGTTGGCGTCCTCACCCCTCTATACCTGTTAAAAATTATATTATTTGTTATTAAAATTAAGCATCTTATCCTGCTTTTATTAAAATAATATATATTCAATAGAATAAATACCAGAAAACAAAAATATTTTCTCATGGGAATCGAGCCACCACACCACTTTTCTGCCTTCGACCTAGCCGCCTTTGCCTTCTCCGACCTCTCCATGTACCTGGGTTTACTGAATCTCGCCTTCATCGTAGTCCACTGCTCAAACGTGATCCAATCGGGGATCGGGGATCTATTGAGATCATGAGCCTTTTGATCATTGATCGCATCACTGATCAGCTTGGCGACGACGGAAGAAAACTGCTCCTCGATCTTCTCAGCCCGTTGTGGTGGATAGAAATAGATTTTCTACAAAAGTAAGATAGAGAGTTATAAAATATGCATAAATGATTATTGATATTAAAAGGAAATATATTTTTACCTTGAAGTGGGCAAACCAGAATGCCTTTCTATCTTCAGATGCATCTGAGTAGTTGATCCAAGGTCCACCATAGTTCTGCCTCAGAAATACCCCCAGTGCTCTCTGTACCGTCGATGGACGATATCTATACAACGATAATTAAATCTATGAATATAAAGATATAATCATTTGGCCCATCGGTCCAAAATGTTAACTAATTAACTTACTTTTAAGGCCCCTCGATCCAAATCTACATCCTCATCTCGTCCGGAGGGGCGCATGGAGGATCGCTCTAAACATGTTCAGACGGATTCGGCTCGACCTCCTCCATCTGCTCCTTTGCCTCCATGGTGCTGTCAACTGGAGGAACACTGGAAGAGGGAGTATTCTCAGGCCTAGAACTACTCGTCCCAGGAGTACTGCTACGTTGTATCATCGATGGAATCGGAGATGCTAAAGATCGGTTCGCTGGAGTACTCTGTGATGAGGATCCAAAACCAGTAGTTTGTACCAGAGGAGCACTCCATCTAGAGGATCAACTACCAAACGATCCACGTTGTCCGACCATACCTGATAATAACTTATGATAATAAAATAAATACACAGACTTATAAAAGTTCATAAAAATAGACAGACCCGGAGCAACCCTTTGTTGAATTTTATAGGTACAAAATATCACAAAAGTATATAAAATATCATAGTCACACAATAAACCTAATATAAAAGTATGACAGTCACACAATAAACACAATATAAAAGTATGACAGTCACATAATAAGCATAATATAAAAATATCACAGTCACACAATAAGCATAATATAAAAGTATCACAGTTAAACAAAGAATATACTTGATAACAGATATAAATATTTGTATCTATACAGTTAAAATAGATTACATTCTATATTAAAAATATAGTACATGGCTATAGTTCTAAATGGATTTTAATTTAGTTTTAATCCTCTTCTGAAGATTTATCTTCTTCATTTTCCTCGTCCTCCTGTTCCTCTTCTTCCTCATCTTCACTTTCATCTACTTCGTCTTCCTCTTCGAATAATTCTACCTTTTCTATACGATTACACGTGTAATGAGCAACTTTCATTGAGTCAACATCTATAATATTTGTTACAATAGGTAGCTCATCCTCCTAATAAGCTATTTCGTTAACGTCAAAGGTATTTCTAGCATTCGTCTTGCATACAGTCCAGCAGTCTGACCTCGTTGATCCCCGTTTAGGATAAGTTGTGAAGTACACGAGCTTAGCCTGACTTGATAGGATAAATGGTTCATAGCCTTGGTATCAACGCCGGTAGTTTATATGCACAAGACCATGCTTGTCTATTTTCCAACCTTGATCTTGGATCGGATCGAACCAATCTCACCTGAATAACACGATCTTTGCAGGCTCTGTTCCATAATTATATGTCAACTCCACAATGTTCCGTTAGACATCATATAAATTATTGCCTGGATCGACATCTTTGGAGTTCAAAAATATGATACACAAACAACTATTTTTTGTAGAATCAAGATCCAAGGAAATTGTCGCTTATCGGGGCTTTTGTTGACTTGAACCTAAACCAATTCACAAAGTAACTTGGCCAAATTTTGACGGCATAAATTGGTCCCTTAGCTAGAGTTCTAATAGACTCATTCTCGAGTATTCCGTGGGGACGATCGACCTAAATATCAAGAAAATGATATTAAGTTCAACGTTCTGTTAAATATTGTGCAAGTGAATACACAAAAAGATCCTTATGTATGCACTCTCGGTCGAAGTGCTTTTGTCACTACCATATTTTCTAGGAAGGGTATTTTGGTCATTATATAATTAATTAATATTTTGTGCATATTGTATATTTATCTATTATATTATTTATTTATTGTTAGATTTTAGTTTATTCATTTTGAATTTTGTTCGTGGACCTAACTAGTTTAGATTAGATCCATGGACCATCATTTATAATTAGTTAGAATTGAGCCCAATTAGAAGCTTATTCATTAGGAGAATGATTAATTAAATTAAACCCATTAGACTAGAAGCTTTTCTTCTTAATTATTTTTTCATGAGAGGCCCCAAGGGATATTTTAGACTTTACATAAAAACTTGGAGAGGGAGTTTGATGGCCGGCCTATTCAAATAGAGGGAGAAAATTTCTCTCTCCTTATTTTTATTTCAAATCTAGATCTAGAATTTTTTTTTCCCAATTTCATCATTTCCACACCAATTTTTTTTTTCAATTCCTTCTCAAATCACCATTGAAGGCTAGTAGAGCAAGGATGTAAAAGGAAGAAGCAAGGATGTACAAGGAGGAGTAAGGATCTATAAGTTGGAGGCTAATTTTGCCTACTTTGGAAGTTGCATTGGGAATCCATCCCCCAATAGTATAATTTATTTTTTCCTCTTTGTATAGACTCTAAATAAGTGTATTAATTATTAGAAACCATTCCATATGATGAGACTACCAATAGAAATTGGAATTAGGTTCATATAAGGCCTATGAAGAAAGTTATGGTGTATTTGGTATCAATTTTGGGAGAATTTTAAGATTGACACATGTTGTGTTGTCCATTGGTCATTTAGACCAAATTGACATGTGTTTGATTGTGTGTGGCTAGTGTCGTATCCACAATTGGATATATGTAGGCCATATCCCATCAATTTGGAGAAACAGGTTGATTTGGGATTTTTTTCTCCGACACGGGATTTTATGCATGTCACATTTTGACACGGACACGTAGATGTGTAATTGACTCTTCGTATTGTTCATATATACTATTTTAGACTTGCTCGTATCCTTCGGGGTATATTTGGTTATGTGGTGGACTCGTATCGCAAATATATCATAGATCTAGTGTGATACATGTGTGATGCACTCCACGTATTTGTTGCATTGCATTTGTAGATTTAATTTGCATTATTTATAGCTATTGGTAATATATATATTCATATGTGTATATATATAGTGTTATGTATATGTATATAGATATCTATATATATGTATGTATATATATAGATATATAAATACTAGTGGATATATATAACTATTTATGAATGTGTATGCATAGTTCTATACATGTGAAGTATGATTTATATATATATACACATAAGTAATTATTATATGTATGTGTGTATGTTACTTATGACTATATATATATATATATATATATATATATATATATATATATATATATATATATATATATGTGTGTGTGTGTGTGTGTGTGTGTGTGCATAGATAAATATCTAGTTGTATACGTATTGATAAGTATATATATCTATGTATATATATAGGTGTATCCATATATATGTATATAAATATATAGATGGGTGTATATAGTGGTGTGTGTACAATGTGTTGAGGGGCAGGGAACAACAAATACAGCAGTATGTCGTGGCTTAAGCTAGGCAGTGCAACATTCAATATGCAATAAAGCAGTAGTTTTAGCTGGAGCAGTATTGAGCAGCTACTTGTGCATCTGCACAAGCAGCAACAACATTTGCAAGGCAGAGCAGCAACAGCGAGCACTCCATCAGCTACTAGTTTCAGGCAGCAGGGTATCTGCAGCAAGGTGAGTTGGTTTGAGTTAGTTAGTTAGTTAACTACTAGTAGTTAGCTAGTATATAGATGTATAGTTATTAGTAGCTTGATAGTTATCTAGTTTATTAGTTAGATCTATATATACATACTTGTATATCTAGTTAGTACTATATATATGTAGATATTTGCATATGTATATATATACTAGTAGTTGGTATAGCTAATAGTATGTAATATTTTATTAGTTAATACAATAGCATGTAGTTAGGAGTTGGGTAGTTGATTATATATTAGAAATTGACATTTCCTTGAGATACCAAGGTAAGTGTCAAGGTATCGGATTGATACTCAAGGTATTGGATTCGAGGATCAAGATGGGTGTGTAGTGATACGATACCGCATTGGTTCAAAGCCTAGGTATCCACTTAGCATTTGTAATTAGGAATGGTATATATAATATTGATTGAATTTGCATATTGTGATATTCTCATATCTAATTAGTTGTGTATCTTGCGATACGGTATCTTAGTATCCTATTTTAGCTAGTATGGCCTAGTTATATATTGTATGGTCCCAATATCCTAGAGTTAGACTCATACAACCTATAAATATCTAGTTTGACCAAGTTTGACTAGTTTGACTTAGAGTTGACCTAGTTTAACTGTTTTGACTTAGAAATGGTTTTTTGACCTAGATGTTGACTAGTTTAACTTATTTTTATTCCAAAACCTTGTATTGATGTAATATTCCATATCTAGGTCTTCGAGGCACCATATTGGATATCTGTGATACTGTGCACCAGATTTTAGGCAATTATATTCTCTAATAGTTTCTCATTTATGATATCCTTTATATTCCTTGTATCTAGTGTAGATATGCTTGATTTCTTGACACGATGGTTACACGAATTGGTATATCCGGATCTTATTATGAAATATTATTCCTTGGTATTTATGGTGTATCTTGTTCAAGCCTTATTTTATTATTCTTCTTGTACATGTACAGACATTAATTCTTGGGATGACTAGCTACGTACCCAGTAAATACCGTGTCATAACGTACTATGATTGGATCTACTATTCTAGTCGAGGGCAGGGAGTATGTAGTGTAGATATGTGATCATACCCTCCTTATATCAAGTCTTGTTCATTAAATAGTGTTAATCATACACCGTACGTATGATTAGCCAGGCTATTAATCTTGTATCAAGTTCACAAGCCGATCACATGTTAAAGTTCGTACTCACTCACTTAGTTATTAGTATTCTTGTTCATTGCCATATTGTTCATTCTTGTATTTATTTTAGTATTTTCTTTATTATATATCTCTTGTATCTATATGTTATATCTTGTATATTTTACATCTATTTACTGTTACATAGTTTATTTAATTTATTAGAACTGCTGTTAGAGATGTACTTTGCTCCTTTCTTGACTGGATATATTTTTTCCAGATGATACTGAGGAGTGGTACCCCACTCATTACGGGCCTCAGGATGTTGTGGGCTTAGAGTCAGAGACATTGGCTCAGGAGGGTCTCATCCCGACTGAGACAGAGGACCGAGACTTGTAGCATCTTATTTATTCCTTTTGTACTAGATTTGTCTCCAGCTTACTTTTAGTATTTCTCGGACTCATTTGATATTAATTTTGTCTCATGAGTTGTATTGTGACTCTCCTATTCTTTTATCATATTTGTGCTATTTTCCATCTTAGATCTGTGATTGTGTATATTTATATTGTTGGTGGCATATTTATATTGATAGATAGTTTACCCAAACAGCGTTCTACCGCCGATATTGCGGCATATGATGGACGTTGTTCCCGACTTGCATCCCTACACCGGGTGCGGGTCGTGACACATTTTTAGTAGTGGCCCATGCAGGTCTTCGAGGTCGCAATTAGTGCGATTCATAGTGGTGCTCTGAATTGAGTACTATTACGAGCCTGTTGTAGAATATAGGATATAGGCTATAGGTTGAGAATACTCAATCACATCTAGGAAAAACTCTATTGATTCAATTCAACTCTCTTCCTTGATATGAATAATTAATCTTTAACTGTCCTTCATTGAATGTCTTACATCATGTGTCATATTGATTCTTTTCTTTTACTTTATCTCAGGATGCCGTCTAAGACTAGATCACAACAGGGGCGAGCAGCTTCTGAGAGGTCTGCGACTTCCCAAGGGACTGCACCAGTCACTTCTTCGGTAATGGGCATATCAGCTGCTTTCGAGGGTCCACCTCCTACTCAGAGGACTGTGCCGGCTGTATCTGAGGGACTTTCCCCTCCATCTTTCGAGCCGACAGATGTGACACAGATGTTCACACTATTTTGCAAGATATTGGAGGCACAGAGGGCTCAGTCTGAGGCACACTAGAAGAAGACCGACGTCTTGTGGCATGGCATCGAGAATGCTCATCATCTTGCTCTTGCCGTAGTTGAGAGAGGAGTTCCTGTCCAGCAGCAGGTTGCTCCTCAGGTTGCCCAGCTTAGGCCAGGCAACATTTAGGACTTCAAGAAGCTGGAACCTCGGGTCTTCAAGGGGATGGAGGGCATCGTCTACACTGATGATTGGCTCAAGGATATTGAGCATCTTATAAGGGTGTCCCGTCTTTTTGAGGATCTGAAGGTTAAAGCAGTAGGACTTCAGCTGTTCGACGTTGCCTGCACTGGGTTCAGGAATGAGCCAATTCTTGTTGATGTAGGGCAGTCTTGGGAGGTGTTCAAGGACCTCTTCAAGAAAAAGTTTTTTGCTCTGGAAGACATGTTAGACTTGGAGAGACAGTTTGAGAGCCTTATTCAAGGCAGCATGTCTTTGGAGGAATACACCACGGAGTTCGGTAGGCTGAGCCAATTTATGGAGTATTTGGTGAGAGAGCCGGAGGTTCACGCTATTCATTTTTGCGAGGGTCTAAACTGGGAAGTAAAGATCCTCATTCCATCTTTTTATGAGACATACACGGAGATACTTGCGGAGGCACGCAAGGTTGAGAGGGAGTTGGGTTTGAAGCCCAAGAGAGATCACGATTCTTTTCTAGAGGCCAACAACAGCACTGTGACTGCCAAGCGTCCTGATTTTCAGTCAAGGCCTTTTCAGTAGCCACAACAGCAACAGACTCCAGCTAGGACACCATTTCAACAGGCACCGTAACATCAGAGACAGTTACAACAAGCTTTCTGCCACTATTCTAAGGAGCCCGGCCATATCTGGAAAGTTTGCAGGAGGAGGCTGGGGGTTTGTCTGTATTGTGGTACCGAAGGGCATCAGCTGAGAGAGTATCCTTCCAACCCTCGTCGTGCAGTTCAGCGAGCAGCTCCAACTCCGAGGCCACAAGCGAGGCCACCTGTAGTACAGTCGAGTGGACCGTCGCTTCCGACCCAGAAGTAGCGTTATGCCCAGCACTAGCATCACGGAGGTGCACGTTAGGGATGAGCGTTCACTATGACAGTCGAGGAGGCCGAGGCCACCGGAGATGTCATCCCAGGTTCTGTTCTTCTTGATTCCATTCCAACTTTAAATTTGTTTGATAGTGGTGCTTCCCATAGTTTTGTATCTTCTTTTTTTCTCTGAAGCATGGTTTGGTAGCTAAGTCTTTGCTTAGGACTTGCAAGATCATGACCGGGGGAGGCATTATCCTGGTTAATGATATTTGCAAGGATCAGAGAGTTACTCTGGAAGGCTGGGAGCTGAGTGTGTGTCTACTTGTAATGCCACTTTCGAGCTACGATATTGTACTCGGGATGGATTGGTTGAGTAGGCACCGTGCTAGTATAGATTGTAGAGGAGATAGAGTTTTGTTTAGCCCACCAGGAGAGCCAGAATTTGAGTTTGCTAGAGGAGCTACAGAGCAGGAAGAAGGCATTATTTGTGGAGCTATGGTAGAAGATAAGGAGTTGCCGTATCTTTTGATAGCAGAGTTCTTGGAAGTGTTTCCTGAGGAATTACCATGTTTGCTGCCAGATTGAGATATTGAATTCTCTATAGACTTGGTGCCAGGTACAGAGCCAATTTTATAGCATGTCTATAGAGTAAACAACAGTGAGTTGGTCGAGCTGAAGAAGCAGGTGGACGAGTTGCAGGATAAGGGGTTTATCAGATCAAGTTCTTCACCTTGGGGAGCCCCGGTATTGTTTGTACCAAAGAAGGATGGATCGGTGCACACGTACATTGATTACAGGGCATTGAATAATCTCACTATCAAGAATAAATATCTGTTACCATTAATTAATAACTTGTTCGATCAGTTGAGTGGTGCCAAGGTGCTTTCTAAGATAGACTTGAGATTAAGCTACCACTAGGTGAAAGTGAAGCCGGAGGACATACCGAAGGCTTTTTTTAGGACTCAGTATAGTCCGTATGAGTTTATGGTGATGTCGTTTGGGTTGACTAATGTCCCGACGGTATTTATGAATTTTATGAATAAGGTGTTCCATTAGTACCTTGACAAGTTCGTGGTGGTGTTCATCGATGACATACTTATATACTCAAAGATACTGGAGGAACAAGAGGAGCATTTGCGGATTGTGTTGGATGTGTTGAGGAGGGAGAAGCTGTATGGAAAGTTGTCCAAGTGTGAGTTCTTCCTGGACAAGGTGAAATTCTTAGGACATGTTGTGACTGGTGATAGAATTTCAGTAGATCCGAAGATCACAACAATGGAGTCTTGGAAGACCTCGAGTTAAGTAGCAGAGATTATGAGTTTCTTGGGTTTGGCAGGCTACTACAGGAAGTTTATGCAAGATTTTTTGAGGATTTTTGAGTCAATGACTAGACTCACCAGGAAGGATGTAGAGTTTGTTTGGACAGAGGAGTGCCAGGCTGATTTTGAGGAATTGAAGAAGAGGTTGACGTCTAGTCCTATTTTGACGTTGCCATCAGGGTCTGTAGATTTTACTATTTATAGTGATGCATCGGAGAAAGGTCTAGGTTGTGTTCTTCAGCAGAATGGAAAATTGATTGCATATGCATCCAGGCAGTTGCATCCTCATGAGAAGAACTATCCTACCCACGATTTGGAGTTGGCAGCAGTCATGTTTGCCCTGAAGTTGTGGAAATATTATTTGTACGGAGAGCATATGAAGATATTCACAGACCATAAGAGCTTGTAGTACATTTTCACGGAGAAGGAGTTGAACATGAGGCATCGTTGGTGGCTGGAACTGATGAAGGATTTTGACATCTCTTTGCAGTATCATCCTAGGAAAGCCAATATAGTTGTCGATGCCTTGAGCAGGTACCCGGTAGCTATGTTGTTGACGCAGGATCGTTATTTGTTGGAGGACTTAGAGAGATTAGGAATTTAGGTGATAGTTCCTGGTGTTGCTATGCAGATGTGGGGGTTACAGATACACTCAGAGTTGATGGACAGAATCAAGGCAGCCTAGTATGAGGATGTATCTCTGAGGAGAATCAGAGCTCAGGTGAGAGCAGGATTGTAGGATGATTTCACCATTGCTAGGGATGGTTTTTTACGACATGGTATAGATTATGTGTGCCTAGTGGGGAACTGCGTGAGGAGGTATTGCAGGAAGTGCATCGCTCTCAGCATTCCATATATCCAGGTGCCAACAAGATGTATCGTGAAATGCGAGAGAGTGTGTAGTGGTATGGCATGAAGAGGGAAGTGGCACAATTTGTATCCAGATGCTTAGTATGCCAACAAGTGAATGCCGAGAGGCAGAGGCCAGAAGATTTACTTCAGCCATTATCCATTCCAGAGTGGAAGTGGGAGCACATTACTATGAATTTTGTGTCCAAAATTTCACGATCTCCACGAGAGAAAGACGCGATTTGGGTCATCGTTGACAGGTTGACCAAGCTGCCCCACTTTTTGCCTTTCTAGGTGGGTTTGTCTACGGAGAAGCTGACAAAGATGTATATGAGGCAGATAGTCGGGATACATGGGGTTCCCGTCAGTATAGTCTCGGATCAGGATAGTCGTTTCACTTCTTATTTCTGGAGGAGTTTGCAGGCGAATTTGGACACCCAGATCAACTTCAATACTACATATCACCCCTAGATAGATGGGCAGTCAGAGAGGACTATTCAGACTCTCGAGGATATGTTGTGCACTTGTGTACTAGATTTCAGGGGATCTTTGGAGAACCATCTCCATTTGGTAGAGTTTGCTTACAACAACAGCTACCAGGCTAGTATAGAGATGTCACCATTTGAGGCTCTATACGGGCGAAGATGTCGTACTCCCTTGTCATGGGACGATGTTGGAGAGAGATTTTTTCTGGGGCCAGAGATAGTTGTGGATGTAGCGGAGAAGGTTAAGCTGATTAGAGACAAACTTTGAGTGACGTAGGACAGACAGCGGCATTGGGCCGATAGCCACCGAAGACCTTTGGAATTTGAGGTATAGTTTTAGATTTTTGTCTTGTGTTTGATATTGGTTGTTTGTTATAAATAAAGTTATTAAGGTGGTATTTTGTTCTAGGTGGATGGTTTGGGGTTTCTGAGTATTTCTCCGACACGAGGCACGATTCGCTTCAGTGGAGGTGGAAAGCTTAGTCTGTGATTCATCAGACCTTTCACTATTCTGGAAAGGGTCGGTATAGTTTCTTACAGACTAAACTTGCCATCTGCATTGGACGGAGTGCACAACGTATTTCACGTGTCGTAGCTGAAACGGTACGTGGCGGATCCTAGTCACGTGTTGGATCACTCAGAGATAGAGGTGGGCCCTACTCTTAGCTATCCAGAGCGGCCAGTTAAGATTTTGGATCAGAGAGAGAAGTTGCTGAGGAACCAGACTATTCCCTTGGTACGTGTCGCATGGAGGCATCACTCTCCGGTGGAGTCTACCTGGTGTCACGCCCCGATCTTCCGCAGGCTAATCGGCCGTCCCCGTTAGGCGAGAACCACCGTGCCAGCGCTCCCGCAGGACGATCGCTTGACCCATCTGGGTGTGATACCGCACGAGCGTGAGCTACTCCCGTGCAGGGCCGTGGTTCATTGGCTGGCGGTAAGAGTTCTAAGCCACAAAGTCGTACAGATTGTCCGAGTGGAGCAGAATTATAAACGCATAGGTGATCGGTAACAAGTTCACTTAGTCGACAATAGCGGAAGCATTGAATAACACAAGTTGAAGTAAAATAAACTCTTTATTGATATATACAAGTGTTACAGGCGGTGCTTGGTCGAGATTACAATTTGCTCAGTTCTCTCTCTTTAAAACAGTAAAAGTGTGCCAAGTTGCTACAATTGTGGAATGGTTGTACAGGTAAATATTCAAGCGATGTTCCAACATTATGTCTTGTATATGTGCTTCAGTTTCGGACGCAGTGCTCCAAGGCTCCAGAGTGAACTCCACGTCTTAGCACGCACGAAGGAGTCATCTTTACCAAACGAGGTTCTCTTGCACCCTGCAAACGATCTGGTGGATTATCAGTACATTGAATGCACTAGTGGGGAGGCTACTCGCCCGCTTGATAAATCCAAACACGTAATATAGGTTTCATGCATCAACTGTTATGTTGTATTTTTAGTTGCCTTAGGATCAGTTTTATGGCAAAGATTGAATAGCCTAATTCGTGTGGCAGTGCACCGTACGATATAAGAGGAAACACGACGAGACTTACCAACTTACCATTTGTCCTTCCCTGTCCAAGGCAAACCAAGTTAGCGTACACAGGTTTAAATATACGAGGGGATCACTGGCGTATGCCATAATGGACGATATAGTCTTTGACGAGAATGGTATACAACGAAAGTACAAGTGGCGCTGTAAACCATTCCATCAAGTACAAGAGACTAAACAATAGGCCTCGTCCGGACCGGATCAGTGCCAGGGCCCCAGCGACCGTCCGCGAGAACCGTAAACTTGTGCACAAGTTGTCCATGATCAAACGGCGTCTAGGCTAAGTTATCAAATCTTGTTGTTGAGGCAACAAGAGTACAAGACAAGTGGCATGGCAACAAGAGTACAAGACGAGTGGCATTGCATGATTCATTTTTGCATAGCCTTCTTGAACATAATTTTGCATAACAGGGTGTGTTCCATACTTAGCATAATTTTGTAGATGAAGTAGGTAAAAAACTAGCATACAATAAGATAACCGTTCACAAGTTGATTGACAAGCATTGAATCGAGACAAGAGTACAAGTTAACATATAGAAGGCAAGCATTCATATTGGCTCGGGCCCGAAGGTAAGCCGAGAGGTATAACCGTAAGGAAACTTCCCGAGCAACATGATCTAGGATCGTGCAGTGTAAACAAGTGAACCGTGCAGCACAGAGCATATGTATATCGTTCTACTCAAGACATAGTGGGGTCTAGTTGCACAAGGCAAAGGTAGCATGCGAGGGTCTGTATATAAGCAATGTTTCATTTTCATGTTCTAGCACAATAAATACAAGTTGGGATTATTCCCTTAGCTATGTGCGTTATATTCTTATTAGCATGCAGGAGATGATTCACCTAGCGACTAGCATGTATCATTCCATATTTTAAGTGTGCTGGATAAGCAAAGACAAGTTCACCGTAGCCACCCACCTTAGCGATAATTCGCCTCGGTTGAGCGATACTCTGAGCGAGCCTCTGAAAGCCTAAACCGAACTCCTGTAGAGACAGGTCTGGATATCTTTTGCCTCAAATGAGTATTCCCACCTGAGCAAAGCGGGTCGGGATATTTGTACTTTGCCGTTTGAATTGGCTGTCCGCTTGAGCAGAACGGGGTGTTACATCATACCTAACTCAGAAAAAGTCTCGCCCTCGAGACTTACTGAGGGCAAGTCGTACTATCTCATTATGGAATCTATCCCAAGCATAGCAACCGATACCACTAAATCTAATTGAACATAATCTCCTATATGGTTCTTACGTCGTGTCGTGCAATGTTGAGTCAGTCTCATTTGTTCCTTAGCGCGGGACATATTGCTTAACGCGGAGTACGTTTTAATTTTTCTTGACTAACGATCTAAGGTTGAGGAAAACCTATAGAAGTCATTATGTTTGTTCATTTGGATATTCACTTGTACTAGCATTGAGATCAGCATATCGCGAGTCTGGATCGTGCACATATTCGAAGTACAGCTCAAGCATGAGCACGCCAACCAACTCAGCGATAGCGAAGTCTTAGCACTCGTGCACAAGTTCAAGGCGTCCCTCAAATATTTGTATTCAACCAAACTTAGAGATAGTGAAATCGGACAAGCTACTTGTTAAAATTTCAAGGGTTTTGCACAGGTCGGAACAAAGGCTTTAGCATCACGATTTCATACAAGCAATCACATCATTCTAATACGCTTTTTGAAAGTATTTAGACTCATTGTTGGAACATTCCATTTGGGACATTGAGAGAGAGCGTGCACATAACCCACGAACGAGCTTTCGAAACTGAGATAATAGAAACGAAGTCCAAAGGCGTATAGCCAAGCTCTGATACCAATATGTCATGTCCCGATCTCCTGCAAGCTAATCGGCCAACCCCGCTAGGGGAGAACCACCGCGCCAGCGCTCCCGCGGGACGATCGCTTCACCCATCTGGGGGTGATGCTGCACAAGCGTTAGCCACGCCCGTGCAAGGCCGTGGTTCATTGGCTGGCGGTAAGAATTCTATGCCACAGTGTCGCATAGATTGTCCGAGTGTAGCAGAATTATGAACGCATAGGCGATCGGTAACAAGTTTACTGAGTCGACAATAGCGAAAGCATTGAATAACACAAGTTGAAGTGAAACAAACTCTTTATTGATATATACAAGTATTACAGGCGGTGCTTGGCCGAGATTATAATTCGCTCAGATCTCTCCCTCTAAAACAGTAAAAGCTTGCCAACTGGCAACAATTATGGAATGATTGTACAGGTGAATGTTCAGACGATGTTCTAACATTATGTCTTGTATATGTACTTCAGTTTCAGACGCAGTACTCTAAGGCTCCAGAGTGAACTCCATGCCTTAGCACGCACGAAGGAAGCATTCATACCGAATGAGGATCTTCCGCACCCTGCAAACGATCTGGTGGATTTTTAGTATATTGAATGCACTGGTGGGGAGGCTACTCGCTCGCTCGACAAATTCAAACACGTAATATAGGTTCCGTGCATCAACAGTTATGTTGTCTTTCTAATTACCTTAGGATCAGTTTCATGGCAAAGATTGAATAGCCTAATTCGTGGGGCAGTGCGTCGTGCGATATAAGAGAAAACATGACGAGACTTACCAACTTACCATTTGTCCTTCCCTGTCCAAGGCAAACCAAGTTAGCATACACAGGTTTAAATATACGAAGGGATCACTGGCGTATGCTATAATGGACGATATAGTCTTTGACGAGAATGATATGCAATGAAAGTACAAGAGGTGCTGCAAGCTATTTCATCAAATACAAGAGACTAAACAATAGGCCTCATTCGGACCAGATCAGTGCCAGTGCCCGACCGACCGTCCGCGAGAACCGTGACCTTGTGCACAAGTTGTCCGTGATCAAACGGCGTCTAGGCTAAGTTATCAAATCATGCTGTTGAGGAAATAAAAGTACAAGACATATGGAATGGCAACAAGAGTACAAGACGAGTGGCATTGCATGATTCATTTTTGTATAGCCTTCGTGAACAATATTTTGCATAACAGGGTGTGTTCCATACTTAGCATAATTTTGTAGATGAAGTAGGTAACAAACTAGCATGCAATAAGATAACCATTCACAAGTTGATTGACAAGCATTGAATCGAGGCAAGAGTACAAGTTAACATATAGCAGGCAAGCATTCACATTGGCTCGGGCCCAAAGGTACGCCGAAAGGTAAAACCGTAAGGAAACTTCCCGAGAAACATGATCTAGGGTCGTGCAGTGTAAACAAGTGAACCGTACACTACCGAGCATATGTATATCATTCTACTCAAGGCATAGCGGGGTCTAGTTGCATAAGGCAAAGGTAGCATGCGAGGGTCTGTATACAAGCAATATTTCATTTCCATATTCTAGCACAAGCAATACAAGTTAGGATTATTCCTTTAGCTAGGTGCGTTGTATTCTTATTAGCATGCAGGAATTATTTACCTAGCGATTAGCATGTATCGTTCCATATTTTAAGTGTGCTGGCTAAGCAAAGACAAGTTCACCGTTGCTACCCACCTTGATGATTCGCCTCGGTTGAGCGATACTCCGAGCGAGCCTCTGAAAGCCTAAGCCGAACTCCTGTAGGGACAAGTCTGGATATCCTTTGCCTCAAACGAGTATTCTCGCCTGAGCAAAGCGGGTCAGGATATTTGCACTTTGCCGTTTGAATCGACAGTCCGCTTGAGCGGCACGGGGTGTTACACATGGGAAAGAGAGAGGATGAAATGCAAGAGCGTTACCCATATCTGTTTGTGCCTTGAAGTATGTTATTTCCTAGTTATGTTCTATTTTGTTCTTTCCTGTTCTGTTCTGTTCTGTGTTATTTCTTGGGATAATTTCGTCGTTGAATTTCGAGGACGATATTATTTTAAGGGGGGTAGACTTGTCACTACCATATTTTCTAGTAAGGGTATTTTGGTCATTTCATAACTAATTAAATATTGTACATATTTTATATTTATTTATTTTATTATTTATTTATTATTAGATATTAGTTTATTATTTTGGACTTGTGTTAGTGGACCTAACTAGTTTAGATTAGATCCATGGACTAACATTTATAATTAGTTAGAATTGAGCCCAATTAGAAGCCCATTTATTATGAGGATGATTAATTAAATTAAATCCATTAGACTAGAACCTTTCCTCCTTAATTATTTTTTCATGAGAGGCCTCAATGGGTGTTTGAGACTTTATAAAAAACTTGGGAAGGCGGTTTGATGGCCGGCCTATTCAAATAGAGGGGGAAATTTTCTCTCCCCTCATTTTTATTTCAAATCTAGATCTAGAATTTCCTCTTCCAATTTTATCATTTCTACACCAAATTTCTTCTCAATTCCTTCCTAAATCACCATTGGAGGCTAGTAAAGCAAGGATCTACATGGAGCAAGCAAGGATCTACAAGGAGGAGCAAGGATCTATAAGTTGGAGGCCAATTTTACCTACTTTGGAAGTTTTATTGGGAATCCATCTTCCATTAGATACAATTCAGTTTTTCCATTTTGTGTCGACTCTAAATTTGTATTTTAATCATTAGGAATCACCCTATATGATGAGGCTACCCATAAGAATTGGAATTAGGTTCATATGAGGCCTATGGATAAAGTTTTGGTGTGTTTTGTGTAAATTTTAGAGTTAGACTCATACAACCTAAAAATAGTTAGTTTGACCAAGTTTGACTATTTTGACTTAGAGTTAACCTAGTTTGACTATTTTGACTTAGAAATGGCTTTTTGACCTAGATGTTGACTAGTTTAACTTATTTTTATTCCAAACCTTATATTGGTATAATATTCCATATATAGGTCTTCGAGGCACCGAACCGGACATCTGTGATACTCTGTACCAGATTTTAGGCAAGTACATTCTCTGATAGTTTCTCATTTATGATATTCTCTATGTTTCTTATATCAAGTGTAGATATCCTTGATTTCTTGACACGATGGTTACACGGATTGGTATATCCGGATCTCGTCATGAGATATTATTTCTTGGTGTTTATGGTATATCTTTTGCAAGCCTTGTTTCCTAGTTCTTCTTGTACATATAGAGACATTGATTCTTGGAAAGACTAGTTACCTACCATGTGAATTATGTGTCATAACGTACCATGGTTGGATCCACTATACCAGTCGGGGGCGGGGAGTATGTAGTGTAGATATGTGATCATACCCTCCTTGTATCAAGTCTTGTTCATTGAATAGTGTTAATCATACACCACATGTATGATTAGCTAGGCCATTAATCTTATATCAAATTCCCAAGCCGATCACATGTTAAAGCTGGTACTTACTCACCTAGTCATTATTATTCTTGTTCATTGCCATATTGTCCATTCTTTTATTTATTTAGGTATTTTCTTTATTGTACATCTCTTGTATCTATATATTGCATCTTATATATTTTATATCTATTTACTGTTATATAGTTTATATCATTTATTAGAACTGCTTTTAGAGATGTACTCTTCTCCTTTCCTGACTGGATATATTTTTCCCAGTTGACACTGAGGAGTGGTACCCCACTCATTACGGGCCTCAGGATGTTGTAGGCTTAGAGTCAGAGACCTTGGCTCAGGAGGGTCTCATCCCGATAGAGACAGACGACCCGAGACTTGTAGCATCTTAGTTATTCCTTTTGTACTGGATTTGTCTCTAGCTTACTTTTAGCATTTCTCAGACTCATTTTATATTATTTTTGTCTCATAAGTTGTATTGTGACTCTCTTATTCTTTTATCATATTCGTGTTATTTTCCATCTTAGATCTGTGATTGAGTGTATTCATATTATTGGTGGCATGTTTATATTGATATATATTTTACCCAAACAGCGTTCTACCGCTGATGCTGCGTTATAGGCTGGACGTTATTTCTGACTTGCGTCCCTACACCGTATACGGGTCGTAAAATCTTTCATGCTTCTCCATCGGATGGGTGATCCAACACTCCTTTAATCTATTCTCGCCTCTGCCAACTCATATTTTCGGCAGTCTCCTTCACCATAAACAACCTCTGCAATCGCGGCATCAAAGGCAAGTAGTGCATCGATTCAGTCGGCTTCCTTATACCGACAGGCTTTCCTGTACCAGTTGTCTTATCGCTATCAGCAATACAAAATTGGCACACGTCTTCATCCTTGTCGTCTTTGTAGTACAACATGCACCCATTATGACATATATTAATTTTTTCGTATCCCATCCAGAGCGATATCACCATTCTATTAGACCGGTAGAAGTCTTTAGGTAACATAACACCGGCTGGCAAGATCTCTATAATAACCTCCATCAGTCGGTTGTAACATTCTTTCGACATATTAAAATTGGACTTGATGCTTAACAGTCTTGTAACCACCTCTAACAGTGAATGATCTCCATAACCAGGATATAATGGAGTCCTAACATTCTCCAATAACTCTATAAACTTTTCAGCATCGGCATTCGGTGCCTCCTCAGCTGCATCATACTTGTCTGGATCAAAACTAGGTCCGACAGCATTAAAAAACATATTCACGCACCCGTCATCGTAATCAGTGTGGTCATGGACATCCATATACAGTATCACATAAGGCTCCGGCTCATATTCTAAAGACACAAGTTCTCCGTGTGAGGTCCACTAATAGTAATTTGGCATGAAATCCCTCGAGTACAATTGATATGTCACATCCACTTCTGATTGATATTTCAAGTTGCGACATCTCACATACGGATAATTATTTTGGTGTCGTCCATGTACTGCGGGAACGCTTTGGTAAACTACAGGAATTATTTTAGCCCCTTTATGAATTCATCCCGCATACCGCAAATGTCATCCGGATGACGATTTTACATCCACGAATGAAAATGAAGGTAGTAATTCAGATCCATTTCTAGATTCTTCTGAAAAGATAAATAAACATCATTCAAGTATATTATCCAAATGTATGCAAAGATGGATACACATGTTCATCAAAGTAATTAACAACTCCTATTGATGCGTGAGTATTCGAGTTGTGATACATGAGTATCCATATCTTGGTTCATGAGTATCCATTTTATAATTTATGACTATTTAAAGACTAGTGGAAATGTGGGCAACTCTAATTTTAAACCCTATTAAATATGTGTCATCATATTTTCATTGCCTTGGTACCTATACCCTGCACTCTGGACACATTTTCATACTTAACATTCCTTTGAACCCAATCCCTAGCATCTAAGTATCCATATTTATAATACCCATACTTGGATACACACACGTACAACACACACTCAATATACTAGCACTCACCTACACAAACCTCACCCAAAATGCACTACACATACACTACTCTATACATGTATCACATGATACACATATATCGCACTCACCCTGATACACACATATACATACTTATTGTGTGCATTGCTTGTTGTCACTGTTCTACTACACTTGAAGTGCTGAAAACCCTAAAATCTACAGTATCACCCAGTGCAGTACTTGTACTTCATATTGTTGTTGCACACTCTACTACAGCATCCTTCTGCAGCGCACTAAAGATGTTGTTGCCAAGGCTCCTGCAGTAATGCAGTTGCTCAACTGAGCACAACACACACCTTAGCTCACCCCCTTACAGCATGAATACAAATCGAGCTCTCCACTCTCTAAGTCACTGCACTACAGGCCTGCAATGAAACCCCAAACAAGACACAGTTGCAGCACCCTATGCAGCTTTGGAACCAAGCACCAGTACAACTGCAAGCTCTTAAAATCTGTAGGATACTGCCACTTGCAGCTGCAGAGTACAAATTTCCTGCCTTTGCTGGGAAAATACCTACTGCTTCCATCATACAACATGTACAGCTACTGTATGATCCTTTCTCAAATTCCCTCTTACACACTCATGATCACACAACTAAGTGCACACTCTTAAACACAATAGACTCTCTCTCACACACACAACACTCTAGCACCAACACAACACACACAAACTCTACACACTAACACTAGCAGACACAACATCGACATCCTCATATGCCAATTGATATACAATTTCTTGATACCAAATATCACAACCAAAACTACCATAATACTCTTATGATTCTAATTTTTGTGTCATGTCTGTGACATATCGTGTTAGTCTATGTATCTGTGTCATATCCCGTGTCATGTTTATGTCTGTGTTTGTGTCGTATTCTCTATCAAATATCGTGTCCATATCTGTGTGTGAAAGAGAGAGAGAGAGATATAGGATTAGAGTTAGGGTTTACCTAGAGGAGGAGGAGAAACTCGAGGTCGTCGGAGGGGAGGAGACATGCGAGGGGAACAGTTGCGCGAGGGGAGCAGTCACACCAGAGGGAAGGACCCGTGCCCGAGGGGAGGAGCCACGAGGGGGGACTTCGCCGGAGGAAGGAGGATGCCCGGGGGGGGGGACTAAGACGGGGGGGGTGCTTTTGAAATTCTTGCTAAGAGTTCGAGAGAATCGGAGAAAATAAAATCATGAACCCTAAATGAAACAATTTAGTGACGTCTAAAATAGACGTCGCTAAACGTCGCTATAATTAAAAATATTAGTAATGTTTAGCGGCACTTAAGCGACATCATTTTCTATTTTACTAAAACATGTCACTGAACGATGAAAAATGTTGCTATTAGCAATTACCTGCGCGTTTTATATTAACGTCACTAAATTGGAAAAAAATAGCGACGTTTTATAATAACGTTGCTAAAAGCGTCGCTAACCCTATAATTTTTAGTAGTAATCTAATCCTTTGGCATGACAGATTGGGTCATCCAGGATCGACTATGTTGAGAAAGGTCATCAATAATACCAATGGGTATAATTTATCATACCAAAGTTTTTCCTTTCCTACTGAACATTTGTGTGTAGCTTGTTCACAGGGTAAACTCATTACGAGACCTTCACTTCTCAAAATAGCTTCTGAATCACCACCATTTCTTCAGAGAATACAAGATGATATTTGCTGACCAATTGATACTGCTAGCAAATCTTTTATGTATTTTATGGTTCTAATAGATGCTTCTAGTCAATGGTTAAATATTTCCTTACTACCATCTAGAAATTTTGCCTAATCCAAGCTACTTTCTCAGTTGATTAAGCTTAAGACTCATTTTCTGGACCAACATGTTAGAACGATTCGACTTGATAATGCAGTTGAGTTTACTTCCCATACTTTTAATGATTATTGTGCTTCAGTAGGAATAGAAGTTGAACATTATGTCCCTCATGTTCATACCCAAAATAGTTTAGCAGAGTCCTTGATTAAACATTTTCAGAACATAGCAAGGCCTTTACTCATGCAATCAAACTTACTTGTTTCAGCTTGGGGATATGCCATATTACATGCTGCTAAATTGATCATTGTTAGGCCAACTTCATATCATGAATTTTTACCATCACAACTTGTAACAGGCCATCTACTTAATATCTCTCATTTGCGTAAATTTGGTTGTGCTGTTTATGTTCCTATTATCCCTCCTCAGCACTCTAAAATGGGACCTCAACACAATTTAAGAATTTATATTGGTTATGATTCGCCCTGAATCATTAGATATTTGGAACCTTTAACTAGTGATATTTTTACTGCTAGATTCGCAGACTACCATTTTGATGAGACTAAATTCCCACCATTTGGGGGAGATAAGAAAGAAAAGAATATTCTTACAGAACCATTCTCCACAAATAAATAGCATAAATTATCGTGGGATAATCTCACTCTATATCATCTAGATCCTCGTACTAATCAATGTGAAACTGGGGTACGAAGGATATTGTATCTACAGGAGATTGCAAATCAAATGCCAGATGCATTTACTGATGCGGCTAAAGTGATTAAATCATATGTGCCTGCTGCAAATGTACCAGCTCGAATTGATATCCCCATAGAAAAAAAATAGCTGAGTGGCTAATGAATCTACTGCATGCCAAAAGCGTGGTAGACCTATAGGTTCGAAGGAATTATTCCCTAGAAAGAGAAAATGCCCAAGTAACGCTCTTAAGTAGGTTACACATAACGCTCAAGTAGAGGTTATGAATGACAGATCCATACTCTCTGAAAACCTAGAAGAGGTTACTGTTTTAGAAAATACACAAGCCCAATAGGAGTCTCAAGTACCTAAAAGCAAAGAGATCTCTATGTTTTATACATATACAAGAGATGTATGGGATCGCAAAGATATAACAATAGATGAGATATTCTCATTCTCATTCTCAGTAGCTACTAAAATATCTAAGGGCATTGATGAAACTGAACCACGTAGCATCGATGAATGTCGACAAAGAAAAGATTAGCCAAAATGAAGGATGCTATTTAAGCAGAATTGGATTCCCTTAATAAACGTCGAGTGTTCGGACATATAGTACAAACAATAAAAGATGTCAGACCGGTAGGCTACAAGTGGGTGTTTGTAAGAAAGCAAAATAAAAAGAATGAAATAGCACGATTTAAGGCACGATTAGTGACACAAGAATTTTCTCAGTGACCCGGGATTGATTACGAAGAGACATATTCTCCTGTAATGGATGCAACAACGTTCCGTTATTTGATAAGTCTGACAGTTGAGAAAAAGCTGGAAATAAAACTTATGGACGTTGTAACATCCTATCTATATGGTGATTTAGATAGTGATATCTATATGAAAATCCTAGATGAATTTAACCTACCTAGCTTAAAAGCTAAGAACAAGCATTCCATAAAGATAAGACGTTCATTGTTCGGTTTAATCCGGAAGGATGTGGTACAACCGTTTTAGTGAATATATGGAAATGGAGGAATATGAGAATGATCCTATATGTCAATGCGTCTTCATAAAAAATCTAAGGAGGGTTTCGCTATAGTTGCAGTATATGTTGATGACATAAACTTGATTGGGACAAGACATAAAATTAATGAGACAGGAAACTATCTGAAAAATGAGTTCGAGATAAAAGATCTCGGAGACACAAAATATTGTCTGGGATTACAAATTGAGCATTACACTAATGGAATTTTAGTACATCAATCCAAATACACAAAAAATATATCTAAACAGTTCAATATGGATAAAGTTCATCCCCTTAGAAATCCAATGGTTGTTCGATCTTTAGATATCAATAAAGATCTATATCGTCCTAAGGACGACAATGAAATGATGCTAGAACTCGAAGTACCGTACCTTAGTGCCATTGGGGCATTAATGTATCTATCATAATCTACAAGGCCAGACATATCATTCTCTGTCAATCTGTTGGCTAGATATAGCTCGACGCCAACTCACAGACATTGGAATGGCATTAAACATGTGATGAGATATCTTCGTAGAACTACCGACATGGGATTATTTTATACTTGTGGTTTATCTGACATCACGAATCTAGTTGGCTTTGCAGATTCAGGTTATTTATCTGATCCTCATAAAGGTCGTTCAAAAACTGGATATGTGTTTCCTAATAGTAATGCAGCTATTTCTTGGCGTTCAACAAAACAGACAATGGTTACTACATCCTCAAATCACTCAAAACTATTGGCTCTCCATGAAGAAAGTAGAGAATGTATTTGGCTGAGATAATCGATTCAACACATTCGTAGCTCCTGTCATATTTTTCCTACCACGGATACTCCAACTGTTATTCATGAGGATAATGCAACATGTATTGCACAAATTCAAGGTGGATTCATTAAAGGAGACAGGACCAAGCACATCTCACCGAAGTTTTTCTATACTCATGAGCTTCAGAAGAACTTTGATATTGACGTCGAACAAGTTCGCTCAAGTGATAATCTTGCAGACTTTACCAAATTGTTGCCAAAGTCAACTTTTCATAAATTAGTTCATGGAATTGAAATGCGACGTCTTCATCAGCTGACTATTCAGGATCAACATCATCAGGGGGAGTGATTATTTTCAGGGGAAGATACATTTTGTATGGACTATTACGCGTTGTACTCTTTTTTCTTAGTCATGAATTTTTTTCAATTGGATTTTTTTCTGACAAAGTTTTAATGAGGCAACATTAAGCGTTTCCAACACCTATCTAAGTCATCCTAATGATTGTTCTATTTTCTTTCGCACAAGTTTTGTCCTAATGAATTTTTCTAGCAAAGTTTTAACGAGGCAATAGGCTTAGAGATGGTGGTCATCCAAAGGGGGGAGTGTTATAACGTGGGTTACTAAAGGGTTAGATTTTTACTTTGTATTTTAGTCCCACATTGGTTAAAGATTAGTATTACACCTTTATTTGGTTGTATAACCAATTTTTTGTCTAACACAAGCACCAAAACAGATGAGAACACAATATATGTTCGGTGACTACATCACCTGGACATATCTCAATTTATATATCTCAGGTAAAATTACAAGATTAACAAAGACAATGTTGAACCATTTATCCAAAGTTTTAACCCCCTCACCAAACTCAAGAAGAAAGTAAAATACAACTTGAAATCGCTCACACTACCCATAGCAATCTTCTTGTACGAAGATGACAACTCCTCACACAGATCTTCCCTTTCTGCTGTCTTGGATGGCGAGTACTAAGAGCAAAGTACGACTTTCTCTTATATTTTCTGTAGATAAACACCATTGAATCTCCCGTGTGTGCTCTACCTGTGCCTCCACCATAAACACGTATAAATATGTTGAGAAACCATATTTTAAGTCACATAACATCTTAAAATAGCCCAACACAAATTCTGGCCGTCCGCACGAAACCAACTGTGCTGATTAAAACCAAAAACTCGTCAGCCGTGTTCAAACCGAACTCATCCCTAGTTCCATTGGCCCCTTGCCAAAGGTTTTGGAACGAAACACACCGAGTGTAAGACCTCTCAATTTTATAGAATTTTAAATTTAAATTTATAAATTAAATTAACCTAAAAAAACTATATATATATATATATATATATGTGTGTGTGTGTGTGTCCATATACATATCGATGTATATTTATAATTATAAGAATTTAAATAAAGTTAATAATAATAACGTAGCAATTAAATTAAAGGAACTATTTAAGACTAAATGTATTAAAAGAAATAATAAAATAAAATATTGAATTATAGAAATTAAAAAAGAAAAGAGAAAGGAAGATAATGGAAAAACAACAACAACAAAACAAGACACCGTTCACGCCCTGTGCTCAGAAACAGATTTTTTATCAAATCGTACAAAATATTTTCTCCCTCAATCTGAATTTGATTCTCTACTATCTAAACTCTATGAATCTTAATCTGGATCGAATTCAAAAAAAAAAAAAATCCCTGAACCTATAAATAACTGAGACTTGAACTTCTCGATCAACTTATCGATCCCGAGAAATCTTGAAATATTCCTAGAACCTCAGAACCAATGCAGGGCCGACCTTGAGTTCATGGGAGCTCTAAACGAACTTTCAAAATTGGACCTCACATATAATGTAAAAAAAAAATTAAAACTAAGATAAAAGTAAATTTTAAAAAATGCTACACCAAGTATAATACCTAGAACCTCTACCGTGCAAGTCTAACATAATAACCACTATATCACAATTGTTTTGTCTTAAGAAAGGCCCATGGTATATATTAGTTCTATTTTAGATACATGATTATATATATATATAAAGGCCACAGAAGCAGTTGCTGCCAACAACCCCAACTGCTGTGTACATCAATTAACTCGAGCATGAACCCGACTTCCCATCGCAATTTCTCCATCATCTTGAAGTATTTCTTTTGTTTCGTCTTCGCAGGTATGCTCACAATCTAACAAACTCTGAATTCTAGTAATTAAGCTAGTTCAATTTGAGTCAACAAGGAAAAATCAAGTTGAAAATCAAGAAAATATGTTTTCATTAATTAGCAAAACAAAATTAAAAACAGATCAACACCCTCTATTGGAAGGCTCCTACCTTCACCCATAGTTGGTCGAAAATCGAAACGATTTCACCCATGTGTAAACAACATCGAAGCCCTTTAATTTTTTTATTTATTGTAAATTATTTAGCAGTTTAAAATCAGTTAGAAAACCTAGAAAAACAATTTTCAAAACATTGAAAAACTCCGATACGGAGTTGGTTCCGACAAACCAGACTGCATTGTCATGTACCGATTGCACCGAAAGGTACGTACGGTATTTTCTAACTTGTGGGCTTTGACGGAATTCGAATTGGTTGCATGTGCGCGACAAATTTGACTCGTATCCTTCGAAAGTTTCGTATTAGTACTTTTGTAATTGTCCAATTACTTTGTGTTTGCTCATTCTATCACGATGAAACTTTTGCCACTAAACTCGTAGCATTTTACTTCTCATGGGATCCGTGTTTCGTCCGATTTCGAGACAATCAACTGGATTGTCGTTTCGCGGGCCTCACGATCCAATTCGACGAGCGATTTTTTGATCGGCTCATCGGAATCCAAAATTGGATATATTGTTGAGTTCTCATCATCATTTAGACTTTGTTTGACATATAATATTATGAATTTAGAGACCTTTAATTCAGACATAATTTTTGGTACAAAGTTGGTCATATGCGAACCTTGTCTTGATCTGAAACTGTATGTTTTGTCGCTGTTCCAAATTGGACTTATAGGTAGGCTATTCTGATTTTCTCATCTATTTTGAAAACGTTGGTGATGTTTATTTCAGCATTCGTTGACATTTTTTCTGCTTCATATTCCCTACTTTGTTGTGTTTGCCGTTTGGACGTCATTACATCTCTAAACCACCTCCAGGTAAGTATACTTTTTTATGGTTATTGTTTATTTACAATTACTTCATCATGTTACATATATATTATTTATTTATTTATGCTACTAAACTGCGCGTCCAAGAAAGACTTGGGTGCAATGACGGATTGTGTCGTTTATTTGTCTTTTGTTTTTACTATGCATATTGACTTAGAATTATGCAACCACCCTATGATTATAAGGCGTCCTTATGTTTCATTTGTCCAAGACACATGTGTTCAATGAGTTATGAGTTTCATGTAGAACACGAAATTGCGTACTCAACTGGTCATCGGTATGTATGGGACGTGCGATAGGATATAACTGGTATTAGTGATGAATGATTGAAGACTTGGTAGTAATTAGAGGGATTGTGTTGTGGATAAGACATGGATAGGAAAATGGGGTGTGGAGGACAATTAGTAGGCGTATGGGCTGCTTTGCACATTTTCTTTTGCAACTTGTCACGCCCCAGTCCCAAAATACCGTGGGACTAGACTCGTGATAATGGCCAGCAGTACGCACCGATGGACCAACTCAATATAATGGATCCATCAGGGCATACTTAAGCTGTAAAACAAGTCTACGACAATCATGGCACAACTAATCTCATCCACACAAGATATAAAATATGATCCACAGAATAAATAAGGAATGTAAATCATCAGCAAGTCTCACAAAGTACTTGGGGAACAACCCGATAAATATCTAGTACAATGGTTCAACAGACCAGAAAGTAAATGACTGAAATAAATAATAAAAGCTGAGCATGAACATGGATGCTCAAGAGAAGTCTTCAGCTAAGACCTCATCCTCGGATGGTGGTACAGCTCCTGGATCAGCTTCTGCTCCGGTCCCGTATATCTCAGGATAAACCTCGTCTGTAAAATCTGGGGACAAAATCCGGATCCAGGTCCTCAGGGGACATAGCAAGGTACAAGAAAGCTCATGCCAAAATGAGTAAATAAACAGTGCAGCAAATAAATAACTAAGTGAAGCAATAGGGTGAATATGTAACCAATCTAAGTGAAATGCAAGTGAGAGCAGCACGAGTCTCAGGCTGAGCCACTACAAGCTCTGTGTCGGGGAGCCGGTAGCGGTAATAACCGGTAGTGGGTCTAGCTCTGCTACGAGAGTCTACGACCTCTCAATAATAGAAGATATATATAAATACAGCCTGTAGCCTGTGTGTCTCTCCCCACCCAATGTAACCACGCAAATCATGACCACAACGTCTCATGCCCATGTCAAGCGCGATCATAGCTAAATGCAACCAGTCATAAAGTATCTAAGAATATAATGTCCATGTCCTGTATCCTATACAGAATCACCACGAATATCTCGGGAAAATTCTGTCTCATGAGTAGTGTCAAGTGTCCTGGGTCATATGGTACTTGATAAGACAAGTACGAGAATATAAAGTGTCACGGATATCCATCTCTAAATGACCGTACCCAACACTGCGTACAGTGTCGGCACCCGATTGATAATCGGACGCTCAGTACGTCACACGGCCCTAGGTTGAGCATGCACATCACTATATATATAAAGCAAGAAAAATAAATAACTAAGCTGCAGGGTTTGGCAAGGTACACTTGCCTGATGTCCGGATATCAACAACTGTCCCTGTATCAGAGGATCCGGTAGGTACTACTCCAAAAGCTGTAATAAATATCACCAACAGTCTCAGAAGATGTCAAATAGCTGGAAATGCCTGTCCTTACGTCCAATTTGGACACAGGGGCAAAAAGGTCATTTTTGGGCCAAAGCGGGTTCCATATGTGGGCCCACTTTGCACCGAAAAGCGCGTCAGGGTCAAAGGTCTCCAAATTCCGCAAACTCAGTGTCTACAAGTCAGGAACGATGATACGAACCCAACGGAACTTCCTGAATTGGATTCCGATGAGCCGATCACAAAATCACCCGTCAAGTGGAGCCGGTGGGGCCCACGATACGTAATTTTGTCAACGTTCTCAGAATCGAACCAAACTTGGCTCACAGGACCAGCGTATTACTACGGATCCGATGGCGCAAGTTTCGTCTCGTCTCGATCCGACGTGTGTACACGAAGTTACAGCGTGTTTCAGAATCGACGGATACGGGGTATCGTCGGCGGATACGCGTTGATTCCGGGGTGCACGCACCTCCGAATCGACTTCTGCGAAATCCTACACGACCGTATCAACGTCGCGCACAGTTCGGTAAAGACCGCGTGCGACCAAGTCGTCCCGATTGGCGAGGCGAACTCAGTTCCGGGGTGAAACAGGGCATTGTTTTTTCCTGTTTTGGATCGCTGTGTACGATCACCACAGGACGCGATGCACCGAGCGAGTTGCACGGGCACCGAGAGGGTTATACACTCTACGCATAGCAACTGACGGAATTGAAAACAGAGTTACGATGGGGGCAAAAACGGTACCTGAACAGGGCTCCGTGAATTCTGTTTTCTGCGTGTCCGAAAGCCAATTTCGTGTCCTGGTTCAGAGTTTCTGCTTCCTCGTGTCCGTGGAGTCGCTGTGAGGCGGATGAGTCGCGCTCGGGGCGGACTGTGCTCGCGGCGGAGGGGTGAGGCCGCGAGTTGATCGTCGAAATGGCAGCGTCCAGCGGACTCCGGCGGGGTCGGGTCTTCGAAGGGGATGGCCGCGGGTTCAGATCGGACGGCGGCGGCCTGGGTTAGGTCGGTTCGGCGGGGATAGAAGGCGGCGAGGTCGTCGGACTCGGCGTCGAGCGCGGAGATGGGTATGCAGAGTTTTGCGGCGGCGGCAGCACGGAAGTCGAGGTATAAATAGGGTAGGCACAGTGAATCCGATGGGCTTCGCCTAGGGTTCAGTTAGGGTTTCGGGTCGGGTTGCTGGATCCGACCCGACCCGACCCATTACAATGGGTTGGCTGGGTTTGGTTTAATTTGGTCTGGTTTGGTTCGGTTCATAACTCAATTAGTTTTTTATGGCTTAAAACTCGTTTCCGGAGTCCAAATAATTTACCGAAAAATACCCCATGACCGGTGTTCCATTGTGCATCATAATAATTTATTTCCATAATATTTTAACACCCTATAGCCACTCTTAAAATTATTTAACCCACAATCACCTTAGTTATAAATTCCAGAAGAACACCAAAAATACGGGAAAAATTATATTAAATTTTATTTCTGAAATTTAGGGTGTTTACAATCTTCCCTCCTTAAAAGGATTGCGTCCTCACAATCAAAGAGTAAGCTACTAAAGAAGGATTTATGGAAATACAAGGTTGCTTAATTTACAACTGGCTCCTCAAACAAGTGGGGGTATCGCTGGCGCATACTATCTTCTCGTTCCCAAGTCGATTCGCCAGGGGAATGATGTTTCCATGCTACACGGACTAGTCTGATTGTCTGTCCCCGCAATGTCTTCTCACTGACATCGAGGATGCCAACTGGTTGCTCTTCATACCTCAAGCTCGGGCCTACTGCGATCTCTGAATGATCGACTACGTGACTTGGGTCGGTCACGTACCTTCGCAGCTGTGAGACGTGGAATACGTCATGCACTCCCTCTAAGGATGGAGGTAATACAAGACGATAAGCCACCTCACCAACGCGCTCGAGGATGTCAAATGGCCCAATATACCTTGGGCTCAGCTTGCCTCTGCTCCCGAATCTGATGGTACCACGAGTAGGTGAAATCCTCAAGAATACGTGATCTCCTTCTTTGAATTCTAGGGGACGCCTGTGTGTATCAGCCCAATGCTTCTGTCGGTCCTGAGCTGCTCGTAGATGACTCTGAATCTGCTTTACCTTCTCCATGGTCTGTGTTACCAATTCTGGACCCAGTATTTGACGTTCACCGACGTCACTCCAGCATATAGGTGACCTGCACTTCCTTCCGTATAAAGCTTCAAATGGTGCCATTTGGATGCTGGCCTGATAACTGTTATTATAGGAGAACTCTACTAAGTGCAAATGATCTTCCCAAGATCCTCCAAAGTCTAGCATACATGATCTCAACATGTCCTCCAATATCTGAATGGTGCGCTCCGATTGGCCATCTGTCTGCGGGTGGTATGTCGTGCTGAACTTGAGTCTGGTGCCCAGACTCTCTTGCATGCTTCTCCAGAAATGAGATATAAATCTCGAATCTTGATCCGATATAATACTAACAGGTACTCCATGTAATTTGACGATTTGTCGCATATACATGTCAGCTAGTACCTCTGTGGACTGTCCAACTATAAATGGCAAAAAGTGTGCCGATTTAGTGAGTCTATCCACGATAACCCAAACTGCATCTCTTCCGTTGGGGCTCCTCGGAAATCCTGTAACAAAATTCATCGTGATATGCTCCCACTTCCATTCTGGTATAGGAAGCGGCTGTAACATACCTGCAGTTCTCTGATGTTCGGCCTTTACTTGCTGGCAGACTAAGCATTTGGCCACAAATCTTGCGATCTCTTTCTTCATTCCATGCCACCAGTAATATTGCCTCAAGTCTCGATACATCTTGGTTCCTTCCGGGTGAACAGAGTACATAGAGCTATGTGCTTCAGTCATTAACTCCTGTCTCAATTCTCCATTTGGAACATACAGGCGGTTTCCAAACCTCAATGTCCCGTCTTCGTGGATGCGAAGTCCTGTCTGCATGCCGGCTTCTGTCCTTTCTTTGAGTCTTCGGAATCTAGCATCGGTGGGCAATGCCTCCTTGATCTTCTCCAAGAGGGATGACTGAATCTCAAGGTTAGCCAACAATCCATTCTGTCCTGGTAAGACAACCTCTATCTGAAGCTCCTGTAGATCCTTCAATAGCTCGGGCTGCATCGTCAAGAAATAAGCCGTAGGCTTCCTGCTGAGTGCGTCTGCAACAACATTCGCCTTTTTCAGATGATACTGCAGATCTATGTCAAAATCTACCATCAGTTCCAGCCAGCGTCTCTGCCTCCTGTTAAGCTCCTTCTGGGTATACACATACTTCAGACTCTTGTGATCAGTAAAGATTTCTACCCTCTCTCCATAAAGATAGTGCCTCCATATCTTCAATGCAAATATCACTGCTGCTAGCTCCAAATCATGTGTTGGGTAGTTCTTCTCGTGAACCTTCAACTGTCTTGACGCATAAGTAATGACTTTGCCATGTTGCATCAAAATACATCCTAGTCCACTGCCTGATGCATCACTGTAAACAACAAAACCTCCTGACCCTAAAGGAAGAGTCAAGACAGGTGCTGTTGTTAATCTTCTCTTCAGTTCTTCAAAAGCCTTCTGGCAGTTTTCTGTCCATATAAATTCATGGTCCTTTCGTGTCAGCTTCATCATTGGTTCTACAATCCTCGAGAACTGATGTGGGTGTAGGCCATGTCTCAATTGCTGCAACCTTCTCTGGATCCACTGAAAGTCCTTCTCCTGATATGATGTGTCCCAAGAAAGGCACTTTGTCCATACAGAACTCACACTTACTGAGCTTGGCATATAACTTCTTCTGTCTCAAGGTCTCTAACACGATTCTAAGATGTTCCTCGTGCTCTTCAGGGCTCTTGGAATATATGAGAATGTCATCAATGAACACCACTACAAATTTATCCAAGAACTGATGAAAGACCCTGTTCATTAAGCTCATAAATACTGCTGGTGCGTTGGTTAAACCAAACGGCATCACCAAGAACTCATAATGCCCATACTTCGTCCTGAAAGCTGTCTTCGGGATGTCTTCCTTCCTTACCTTGATCTGATGGTAGTCGGATCTAAGGTCAATCTTCGAGAATACCCTTGCACCACTCAATTGATCGAATAGATCATCAATACGTGGCAAGGGATACCTGTTCTTGATGGTGACAGCATTTAGTGCCCTATAATCAATGCACAACCGTACTGTTCCATCCTTCTTCGGCACAAATAAGATGGGTGCTCCCCAAGGTGAAACACTGGGCCGAATGAAACCCTTCTCCAAAAGATCATCAACCTGTTCTTTCAACTCCACTAACTCCTTAGGTGCTAGCCGATAAACTGATAAAGTGATTGGCTCTGCTCCTGGAGTTAAGTCTATTGTGAATTCTATTTCCCGATCAGGCGGTAAACCTGGAAGATCATCAGGAAATACATCCACAAATTCTGATATGACTCTTGGGTAACCTGTCTCTCCTTCTACAGATAGTACCCTAAGAGTTGGCTGAACTCCTTGCTCTACTGCTCCTCGGAGAAACTCAAATTCTGGATGTCCAGGCGGTCTAAATATAACCTTTCCAAGCCGACAATCAAGAGTCGCATGGTACTGACTCAACCAGTCCATACCAAGTACGACATCATAATCCGGCATGGAAAAGATCAAAATTTGAGCTCGCATCTCTCTTCCATAAACTACTACAGAACATGATCTACAGACATCACTAACTGGAATAATTCCACCTCCCGTAAGAATTCTCTTCATCTTCGGAAGGGGTGCGGTGGCTAGTCTTGGTGCTCCGTCTCTGCGTTCTTTGGCTGGTCGTGGTGCAGGTAATGCTAGTCTTGGTGCTCCGTCTCTGCGTTCAGTACAGTCCCTGGAAAAGTGCTGGCTGGATCCGCAGCTCAAATATAGTCCCAATTTACGCCTGCATTCCTTCTCAATGTGTCCTACCTTGCCGCAGTGGTGACAAGTAGGAAGAGGTCTGTCCCTATGTGCTGCTCTATCTGGCATACCCCTCTGGGTTCGCTTCGCTGAATCCCCATGTGCTGGCCTGGATGGTGCTGATGTGATAGGCCTCTTCAGATTAGACTCCCTCCTGGTGACGCGCTCCAAGCGTCGGGCCGCTGCAAGGACATCGGTATAAGAGGTAGGTGCTACCGATCCAATCACTCTCTGAAGCTCGAACTTCAAGCCATCAAAGAACTTCTCTGCTTTTTCTTCCTCCGTCGAAATCAATGTCGGGGCAAAGCGGCTCAGACGAATAAATTCCGTATTGTATTCCTCTACTGACATGCTGCCTTGGATAAGGCGGTTGAACCTGTCTCTGAGCTCTGACCGTGCAACTGCCGGGATGTACATCTCTTGGAAGAGTCTGGAGAACTCTTCCCATGTGACTCTGTCCTGTCCAAGCCTCCTCTCTTCTGCTAGCCACCAGTGATGCGCATTATCAGTTAACTGCATTCTAACTGCAGTCATCCACTTCTCTCTCGGAAGTTCAGCGGCTTCCAACTGATGCTGAATGTTGGTGAGCCATTCGTGAACTTCTGTTGGCCCTTCTTTACCAGAAAACGTGCGAGGCTTGAGATGACGGAAATCGGTGATAGATCCCGTTGATGTTTGCCTTGCTGGCGGATTTGCCTGCTCCAATGCGGACACCGGGCTGGTCCTCAGATACTCGGCCTCCTGCCGATGGGCCTCTTGTTGAATCTGTTGCTGTGCTTGCATCATAGAATACATCATCTGAAACATTTGTTGTCCGTCCATGGCTTGTCCTGGCGGGAATACTGGCATCTGGGGAGTGAACTGAGGTGGTGGTGGAATGTCATCTCTCCGGAACCTTGGATTTGGCTGTCCGGCTTGATCACTCTGCGATGCTTGTCCACCATCCCCTGGTGTCACTTCGTCTCCATAAGTAACCACAGCGTCGTGTGGTGTATCCAAAGGGATATCATCTCTGTTCCCGGAATCCATTGCTCTGCAATCAAAAGATAAACTATGAGAACGCTCAGAGGAATCAATACAGGATGCAGTTCAAGTAACAAATTTCGAGTTCGATATAGAGTTCAACAAATGGTTAAATGATGGATGAGATCCTACAGTTTATACTATCCTTAGGGCTGGCTGGTCCGGTCCCTAAGTTGACACCGAACTATTTAGTCGTAGACCTGCATGGGCCACCACAAAAACCATGTCACGCCCCAGTCCCAAAATACTGTGGGACTAGACTCGTGATAATGGCCAGCAGTACGCACCGATGGACCAACTCAATATAATGGATCCATCAGGGCATACTTAAGCTGTAAAACAAGTCTACGACAATCATGGCACAACTAATCTCATCCACACAAGATATAAAATATGATCCACAGAATAAATAAGGAATGTAAATCATCAGCAAGTCTCACAAAGTACTTCGGGGAACAACCCGATAAATATTTAGTACAATGGTTCAACAGACCAGAAAGTAAATGACTGAAATAAATAATAAAAGCTGAGCATGAACATGGATGCTCAAGAGAAGTCTTCAGCTAAGACCTCGTCCTCGGATGGTGGTACAGCTCCTGGATCAGCTCCTGCTCCGGTCCCGTATATCTCAGGATAAACCTCGTCTGCAAAATCTGGGGACAAAATCCGGATCCAGGTCCTCAGGGGACATAGCAAGGTACAAGAAAGCTCATGCCAAAATGAGTAAATAAACAGTGCAGCAAATAAATAACTAAGTGAAGCAATAGGGTGAATATGTAACCAATCTAAGTGAAATGCAAGTGAGAGCAGCACGAGTCTCAGGCTGAGCCACTACAAGCTCTGTGTCGGGGAGCCGGTAGCGGTAATAACCGGTAGTGGGTCTAGCTCTGCTACGAGAGTCTACGACCTCTCAATAATAGAAGATATATATAAATACAGCCTGTAGCCTGTGTGTCTCTCCCCACCCAATGTAACCACGCAAATCATGACCACAACGTCTCATGCCCATGTCAAGCGCGATCATAGCTAAATGCAACCAGTCATAAAGTATCTAAGAATATAATGTCCATGTCCTGTATCCTATACAGAATCACCACGAATATCTCGGGAAAATTCTGTCTCGTGAGTAGTGTCAAGTGTCCTGGGTCATATGGTACTTGATAAGACAAGTACGAGAATATAAAGTGTCACGGATATCCATCTCTAAATGACCGTACCCAACACTGCGTACAGTGTCGGCACCCGACTGATAATCGGACGCTCAGTACGTCACACGGCCCTAGGTTGAGCATGCACATCACTATATATATAAAGCAAGAAAAATAAATAACTAAGCTGCAGGGTTTGGCAAGGTACACTTGCCTGATGTCCGGATATCAACAACTGTCCCTGTATCAGAGGATCCGGTAGGTACTACTCCAAAAGCTGTAATAAACATCACCAACAGTCTCAGAAGATGTCAAATAGCTGGAAATGCCTGTCCTTACGTCCAATTTGGACACAGGGGCAAAAAGGTCATTTTCGGGCCAAAGCGGGTTCCATATGTGGGCCCACTTTGCACCGAAAAGCGCGTCAGGGTCAAAGGTCTCCAAATTCCGCAAACTCAGTGTCTACAAGTCAGGAACGATGATACGAACCCAACGAAACTTCCGGAATTGGATTCCGATGAGCCGATCACAAAATCACCCGTCAAGTAGAGCCGGTGGGGCCCACGATACGTGATTTTGTCAACGTTCTCAGAATCGAACCAAACTTGGCTCACAGGACCAGCGTATTACTACGGATCCGATGGCGCAAGTTTCGTCTCGATCTGACGTGTGTACACAAAGTTACAGCGTGTTTCAGAATCAACGGATACGAGGTGTCGTCGGCGGATATGCGTTGATTCTGGGGTGCACGCACCTCCGAATCGACTTCTGCGAAATCCTACACGACCGTATCAACGTCGCGCACAGTTCGGTAAAGACCGCGTGCGACCAAGTCGTCCCGATTGGCGAGGCGAACTCAGTTCCGGGGTGAAACAGGGCGTTGTTTTTTCCTGTTTTGGATCGCGGTGTACGATCACCACAGGACGCGATGCACCGAGCGAGTTGCACGGGCACCGAGAGGGTTATACAGTCTACGCATAGCAACTGACGGAATTGAAAACAGAGTTACGATGGGGGCGAAAACGGTACCTGAACAGGGCTCCGTGAATTCTGTTTTCTGCGTGTCCGAAAGCCAATTTCGTGTCCTGGTTCAGAGTTTCTGCTTCCTCGTGTCCGTGGAGTCGCTGTGAGGCGAATGAGTCACGCTCGGGGCGAACTGTGCTCGCGGCGGAGGGGTGAGGCCGCGAGTTGATCGTCGAAATGGCAGCGTCCAGCGGACTCCGGCGGGGTCGGGTCTTCGAAGGGGATGGCCGCGGGTTCAGATCGGACGGCGGCGGCCTGGGTCAGGTCGGTTCGGCGGGGATCGAAGGCGGCGAGGTCGTCGGACTCGGCGTCGAGCGCGGAGATGGGTATGCAGAGTTTTGCGGCGGCGGCAGCGTGGAAGTCGAGGTATAAATAGGGTAGGCACAGTGAATCCGATGGGCTTCGCCTAGGGTTCAGTTAGGGTTTCGGGTCGGGTTGCTGGATCCGACCCGACCCGACCCATTACAATGGGTTGGCTGGGTTTGGTTTAATTTGGTCAGGTTTGGTTCGGTTCATAACTCCATTAGTTTTTTAAGGCTTAAAACTCGTTTCCGGAGTCCAAATAATTCACCGAAAAATACCCCATGACCGGTGTTCCATTGTGCATCATAATAATTTATTTTCATAATATTTTAACACCCTATAGCCACTCTTAAAATTATTTAACCCACAATCACCTTAGTTATAAATTCCAGAAGAACACCAAAAATACGGGAAAAATTATATTAAATTTTATTTCTAAAATTTAGGGTGTTTACACAACTCGTAAGCTCCGCCGGAGAAACGGGTGATATGACCCTTATATTATTTGTAGATGGCCTCTGAAGTTTGATGGAAGTTACGCATGTTTGGCCCCTGGTTTCCAAGGGAACTATGTCGATCCCATTTTAGCCAAATAGTCCATGCGTCCGAAAGTTGTCCTTAAAAGTGCATGTATCACATAGAACGGTTAGGTGACCTTATAATTGTTTATTACATTATTATTGTGGCATGCTATTATGTATCATGTAACGTCCCTCTGAGGACCTAGTTTCTTTTCAAGTGTAGACGATTAGGACTATCCTCAGAAGTACGGACCCGGGCCTGATTCGTCATTCTCAGTCAAGGAGGTCGGACTATATTTTATTCTATTTTGTATAGCCGTTTGGTAGTGGATTTGTCTCCACCCGACTATTAGTTCTTTGGACTACTTTGTAATTGTTTCATTTTGATCAATTGATTAGTTATTTCTTTTATTTTTGTGGATGAGATATAGTGTTCTCTTGATTGTGAGATATATACATATACAAATATATATATATATATATATATATATATATATATATATATATATATATATATATATATATATATATATATATATTATGAGATGTAATCATATTCCATATATTGGAGTAGCCAACATATACAAATCAACTGTCATAGTTGTGTATTGTTACGCCCCAGAACCAGAATACTGGAGAGTGGGAGCATGACTCAGCCAACCGCACCTTACGAAATATCGAAGTAACCCGCAATGTGCTAAGGTTGTCTAGAGACAAGGGGGTGCATACTACAATCAAGTCACCTATGGTCCAAGAAAATCTATGTCTAAATCATCAACCAAGAAGCAACAAGAATGAACATGTGAGATAAAGAGTTAGGCGTCCCTGACGCTCTATTAGAATGATCATAAAACCATTTGTACAGAATGATGAACTAGTACATTGTCAAGAGTACATAATTGTAAGTCAGTAACGGCCTAAATAATATACAATTATGTAAAGGAACTAATGTCCAGATAAACCCGCTAACAAGTGTCGTCGGCTAAACGCCAAAAGGTAAGACACAGTGATACTCGTAGTGGGGGAAGAAGAAACCCACTCAAGTTCCTCGGCGGACATCCTTCTAGTGTGCGCCATCAGTCGGGTATATGACAGGATTCTCGGGCTATGCTACTAAACCTGGCTAGACAAAACCAGCGGGGTCAGGTCCCGAGAGAAAGTACCACAAAGGAGCACAAGTGAATAAAGAAAAAACCAATAAAGTACGTAAAATAAAAATTTGTGCCACAACACTAAGCATATGATCTTTCATCGAAGCAGTAAGATACCTCTACAACCAAACAAGGACAAAAGGTGCCACGCTAGTTCAAAATAGGGTACGACTTACCAATTATGAATCCGACGAAGATACAACACACCAATAAGAATCCAGAACACATATGCCACAAAACAAGCTAAAATATAGGTATAATATGAAGCTTCAGTACATGACCTATTATGACACATTGGCACAACCATACAACTAAACAAGGACAAGGGTAGAACCGTCGTACCACAATAGTTTATGTCCCTAAACTACCAATACATGCATATAGAGTCAAGTTATTATGGCCAATCAGTTCTACGACTTGCTATGTGATATCTGGGTTATACTAGAAGAATAATGCGATATTGGAATCCTCAGATTGAACCAGGTACAAGCAGGGCTAACCTAGCCATGAATCGTCGTATAGCACATAGTATTATGTACCGGTTCCTCGTAAGACTACCGTGCTAAGATCACATAGAACACATAGTACAATATAATAGTTGAATATTTCTATCCACTAATGAGAATTTAAACAATATCCATTGGAGCCAGCCTGCACTTCCCAGATAAATATTTTAGGGTGGCTAGTTAAGCTCGATCTCGAAATTCCGTCCCTCCCAATGTTCAACATATTTTAGTTGCCTAGTTAACCCTACTGTTACTGAAATCTCTTAGCATGGTCACATAATATTTCCTTTATATGTCATACTGTATTACAGACACGCTAGATATGAATCAACTTTGTCACTTGGTAGTTCAATTTGGATTCACCCCAGCGTGATGCAATAAATCAAGCAACCAACCTGACCATGCTATAAACACTGACTAACTACGAGGCCCGTGCTGGAGAATCATATAATATCGCATGTCGCTTATATAGTACAACATGTAACACATAGCACATAGCAAGATATGTCGTACCCCAGTGCACATGTAACTCATAATATATAGGAACACATAGCATGTAGTAAATGTATCAGCATAGATACAAGCAGTCGAATCAGGATATTAGGCCTATCAGCCGATCAGATAACTATATTAATCATGTCAAGAGTCGCATAGTCATGTTACATCTAGCAAGGTTTGTCGTACTTCAGTGCACATGTAAAATCATATTGCACACTCGGTGTGAAAAGAAGTATCAACTCGGATATTGGTAGTCAGGCCTATAAATCAATCACTTGAATCTTCTTATCAAATTGAATCACTTGATCGCATAGAATATCCTCAAATAAGGTACACATATTATCAATCAATCAACTAATTTGGAAGACTCGATTCTAAAGTCCTCGAATTAATAATTAATGATGTCGGACGGGAGCAAGGGAAAAAATGTGAACCACTCTGGAGTAGATCCATAATCCTTAAACCAAATAAAGACCGGAATTGCATATCGTCTCCCGAGCAGAACTAATGCCCCTCACTCTATCCGACGAACAAAGGTAAATAATCTACTGATCTCAGTCCACTTAGCAGGTACTGGGTCAATATCACTTCCAACTCAATTGGGTCAACACATAGTCGAATCTAACATATAATCATGTCATGCGCATAGCCATTCCTAGCACATAGCCATATTTAGCACAGTCTGGTCACTAAGTCCATTATACTTAGAGTCACAACACAAGCAAGCACTGTGATCAACACATAGAACATAGCAATCAATAAAAATATTCCATGAAACATTAACTAAGTAAAACAATAAAACATGCACATGGGTCACTAGGCTCGCATGGGCGCATGAGAAGTATACCCATGAAAGTTGGCGCATGAGCCATGCTGGCCACGTGTATAAGTAGGCGCATGCAATCAGGCCGTTGCATGGGATAAGTGTCGTATGCATTGATCAGGTGCATGAGAAGCTGGTCGCATAGACTGGTTGGCGCATAGGACTAAGCAAAGTCTACTCCTAGGGAAAGGTGCTAAGTGATGGTCATAAATGCGTGTCAGAGAAGTAGCTGATGTGACCTGATGTGACAAGACAAAAAGTATGCCAGAAGGAAATAGAAAAGCACATAAAGTTGTACAGAGTCATAATAGTCGTGCAGAGGCATACGTCCAAAAGAAGAGACGCATGGCTCGTGGCCGCATAGTCTCCTCGCCACACTGACTCTGGGCGCATGGAGTCGGGCGTTAATAAATTTTTATTTATTCAACGTACTATGCGTCCGACTTTTGAACGGATGCACAGAGAAGACATGCGTCCAACAAGATGGGTGCATGCTGGAGGAGGCGCATGTTGCTGGGCCGCATAATACTCCATCGTCCCAAAACAACAATAACTCCATGGAAAATCCGAGAAAACTTCCAAAAATGGTTTTCATTATAAAATCTCCGTTTTAAGTCCAAATACAGTAAAACAAAAGCAAAAACTGGACGAATCAAATTCTCCACCACGCAAAATAATTAGTTTTTCGAAAAAAATAAGTTTTAATAAATCAAAACCAAGAAAAACTCATGGAACCCATAAAAAGCCTATCTTTGGAACTCGGATCTACTCCAAACCATTCACCAAAATCCAAAACTCCAAGAACTAAAATGAAGGAGAACATCAAGGAGAACATTTTCTATCAAATATATTTTAATTACTACATATAAATATAAATTCAAAAATTATGGCTTCACCACTTTGAGCAAGATGTACTTGCCTTAGTGGGTTAACAAACCTCTTTCTAGAGCCAAGTCTAGGGCTAGGGATCGGGTTAGGGTTGGCCAAGGGAAGAAGCAAGGAGGAAGAAGAAAAGAAGAAAGAAAGTAGGAAATAAAGAATGAAGGAGAGGAGAGAGAAATATTCATATATATACCAAGTAGGAAAATGAGGTTAGCCATGGGATTAAGTCATGACACTCTCCAAACAAATCTCAACCATCCAAAATAGGCTTAGTGGTTCCAAAAGTGAACCGGGTCAGGTATCCATCCTACATACGGATCCTAGTACGGGTAAATAATAATTGCCAATATGTTCACTATTGGTCCAGGGTAGTCTCCCACGATAAACAGAAATTCAAACAAATAAAATACAAAATATATGGCATGAACCAACATATAAAATATAGCATGAATACATTATCAGAATTTTTTTTAAATATCATAGAGTCAAGAATACCAAATCTGGGAACTGGTGTGACATCTCTACCCACCTTAGAAAATTTTTATCTACAGAATTCGCTAAGCTAGTCGAGCTGATCACCAAGTAAGGAAACTCAAGAAACAAGCAAGAAAACTCATGAACTAAGAAGGAAGCTCAGGAACAACAACTCATCAAGCAGGAATATCATGATCTAGAAAATCTTAAAACCACAATCCCATGCACTACAAGATCTCATGAGCTATAACTAGTTGGAAATCAATCAAACATGGAATAGATAGGTAAATAAAAGTAATCAACGACATATAAGTAAAAGCATAACCAATCCACACAATCAAAGAAAAAGGAAGAGCTGGAGACATACGAATAAATATGTCTTCCGAGTCAGCTAAAATAGGAACTCGTCCTTGCTGGCCTATGCTGAATCCCAAAAATGGACAATTATCAAGTCTCGATATAAGTTAGTATTAATGATTTAGTCAAGAACATAACTCTACCCAAGAGGTACCTTCGTAGTCGGGACATATGACATGCATCATGTATCACGAGATACGAAGGCAGAAGAGTGAGACGATAAACTCATCTTCACTCACCGAATTACGGAACCCAAAAGATATAGCTGGAAGAAGCTCAAATCTCACCCTCGTTTTGACCACCCTCGATCAACATATGTTCTAGCATGCCAAACTCTACTTGCTCACATCTCGGTGTTGCTGGAACTCTGTCATGAGGATATCTTTTCTGACCAAACTAACATTATCATTGGTGAAACACTTATGATTGTTTCAACATCGGACGTTGGACTAACGGCCGTTCTGCTAATGCTGGCTCTTGATATGTAACTGCTCCTGGAGCTGGCAATGCCGAGAATTGTTTATATGGTTCTCCTTGCCTCTGCATCTGTGGGCAAGTAGCAATCATGTGGTCGAAATCCCCACACCTCAAGAATATTCTACTTGCCATCATGTACACATTCTGAGTGTGACCTCCTTTGCCACAATAAGTACAACCTACTGGATTCTCCGGGTGCTGTTGATGTTGTCTCAATTGTCTCAGTTGTTGTTGCCAAATTGGCGTTATCTCATATGATGTCACTGGCCCCCATGCTGCCAAATCAAGAATACGAATACCGGGTGCTGGTGTTGACGTACGTGGTACTGTTCCTCCACCTGTGTTCTGGGTATGAGACCTCGTATGTCCTCCAGTCCTCAAAGATAACCTCTGGATGGTAAGCTCATGTCTCTTGGCTGCTATCAATGCGGCATCGAATGTCTGGTAGTCATGTCCTTCAACTAGTTGCAAAATCTCGAGATGAAGCCCTTGCTGGAATCTCATAGTCTTTTCTTGCTCCGTCGTCATCATTGCTGGAGCAAACCAACTTAGCCTGTAGAACTCTACATATATCAATCTACTGTTCTGCTGGACTGCCTGAGATCAATGAATCTCTGTTGCAGCTCGTACTACGCTACTACTCCAAAATACTTGGTCTTGAACTGGGTTCTAAAGTTTTCCCAAGAGATAGGATGCCACAATCCGACTTCCTCTATCATCTACCAGTAACGAGCAAGATCTTGTAGTTTTAACCGAACTTGGTCAATCTGCTCCTCTGCTGGAACCTTAATTGTCGCCATGATTGTCTCAATATCTTAAAGCCAAATAACTGATGTAATAGCATCCTATGTGCCATTAAAATAACTTGGGTTAAGTCAAAAAAATCTATTTGACGTCCCATAATCTTCTTCTTCACTCTCTTCCAGAGCCGTTTGCAGCACTTTGTTCAATAGAATATTTTTCTCCTGTTGTCAAAGCTGCTGGTGTTGTTGTACTGCTATCTGATGCTTTTGCATAGCCATTATACCTCTCATAATTTTTAACAGTGCTGGGGTGTCAAGGTCTGCTGGTGTCACTGGCAATGCCGGGGGTACCGAGATCTCTGATGCATGTTGTCCATCTACCGGCTCTACTCAAAGCTGATCTTGAGGAGGTACTGTCTCTTGCTAGTTCTCAATAGGATCTTGCTCTGCTAGCTGTTCTACTACATCTACTACCCTAACAAGCAGGGACTAGGTGCCCCTGAAGGAAAAGGACACCAAGACAGGAAAGAATAAGGATGCAAGTAATTGGAAGTTCAAGGTCAGTATCGAAAAAGATGAATTCAGGATATCAAAGAAAACACTTTTGATTGAGAATCCTAGAATAAGATACCCCACAAGTCTGAAAGGACAAATAGACCTGGATAGGCCACCACTAAAACCTTATCATGCCCAGTTGCAGAATAATGAAGAATAGGAGTGTGATTCAGCCAACCATACCTTATGAAATACCGAAGTAAACCGCAATGTGCTAAGGTTGTCTAAAGACAAGGGGGTGCATACTACAATCAAGTCACCTATGGTCCAAAAAATCTATTTTTTAATCATCAACCAAGAAATAATAAGAATGAACATGTCAGATAAAGCAGTTAGGCGTCCCAGACGCTCTATCAGAATGATCATGAAACTACTTATATAGAATGATGAACTAGTACATTTTCAAGAGTACATAATTGTAAGTCAGCCATAGTCTGAATAATATACAATCATGTAAAGGAACTAATATCCAGATAAATCGGCTAACAAGTGCCGTTGGCTAAACGCAAAAAGGTAATACACAGTGATACTCATAGTGGGGGAAGAAGAAACTCACTCAAGTTCCTCGACGAATATCTTCCTGGTGTACGCCATCGGTCGGGTACAGGACAGGATCCTCGGGCTCTGCTACTAAACCTGGCTAGACAAAACCAGCGGGGTTAGGCCTCGAGAGCAAGTACCACAAAGGAGCACAAGTAAATGAAGCAAAAACCAATAAAGTACATAAAATATAAATTTGTGCCACAACTATAAGCGTATAAACTTTCATCGAAGCAGTATGACACCTCTACAACCAAACAAGGAAAAGAGGTGTTGCGCAACATCGAGATAGGGTACAACGTACCAATTATGAATACGACAAAGATATAACATACAAATAAGAATTCGGAACACATATGCCATAATTCAAGCTAAGATTTAGGTATAATATGCAGCTTCGGTACATGACCTATTGTAACACATTGGCGTAACCCTACAACCAAACAAGAACAAGATTTGAACCGTCGTACCACAATAGTTCATGTCCTTAGACTACCAGCACATGCATAAAGAGTCAAGTTATAACAGATAATTAGTTCTACGTCTTGCTATGTGATATATGGGTTATCCTAGAAGAATGATGCAATATTGGATTCCTTAGATCGAACAAAGTACTAGCAGGGCTAACCGAGCAATAAATTGTCGTATAGCACATAATATTATGCACCGGTTTCTCGTAAGGCCACTGTGCTAAGATCGCATAGAACATATTGTACAATATAATAGTCGGATATTTCCTTCCACTAATGAGGATTAAAATAATATCCATGGGGGATAGCATGCACTCCTCAGATAAATATTTGAGGGTGGCTAGTTAAGCCCTATCTCGGGATTACGTCCCTCGCAATGCTCTACATATTTTAGTTGCCTAGTTAACCCTAATGTTACTGAAATCTCATGGCGTAGTGACATAATATTTTTCTTATATGTCATCCCGTAGTACAGTCATGCTAGATACGAATCCACTTTGTCACTTTGCAGTTCAATTTGAATTTACCCCAGTGTGATGCAACAAATCAAACAAGCAACCTAACCACGCTATGATCATAAACTAACTATGAGGCCCGTGCTGGAGAATCATATAATATCACATGTCGCTTAGAATATTACAACATGTAACACATAGCGCATAGCAAGATATGTCGCACCTCAGTGCATATGTAACACATAGCACGTAGGAACGCATAGCAAGTAGTAAATGTATTAGCACAGATACAAGCAGTCGAGTCAGGATATCAGGCCTATCAGCCGATTAGTTAACTATATTAATCAGGTCAAGAGTCGCGTAGTCATGTTACATCTAGCAAGTTTATCGCACTTTAGTGCACAAGTAAAATCATATGGTACACTCGGTACAAAAAGAAGTATCAACTCCGATACTGGTAGTCAAGCCTATAAATCAGTCACTTGAATCTTCTTATCACATTGAATCACTTGATCGCGTAGAATATCCTCAAATCAAGTACACAAATTATCAATCAATCAACTAATTTGGAAGCCTCAATTGTAAAGTCCTTGAATTAATAATTAATGATGCCGGACGGGAGCAAGAAAAAAAATGTGAACCACTCTGGAGTAGATCCATAATCCTTAAACCAAACAAGGACCAAGATTGTATATCGTCTCCCGAGCAGAACTATGCCCCTCACTCTCCCCATAGAACAAAGGTAAACAATCTATTAATCTGAGTCTACTTAGTAGAAAATGGGTCAATATCATCTCCAATTCAATTGGGTCAATACATAGTCTAATCTAACATATAATCATGTCATGCGCATAGTCGGTTCTAGCACATAGCCATGTCTAGCACATTTTAGTTCACTAGGTCCATTATACTTAGGGTCATAACTCAAGCAAGCACTGAGATCAACACATAGAACATAACACTCAATTAAAATATTCTATGTAACATTAACTAAGTGAAATAATAAAATATGCATATGGGTCACTAAGGTCGCATGGGGCATGAGAAGTATATGCATGAAAGTTGGCGCATAAGCCAAGCTGACTGTATGTACAACTAGGCGCATGCAATCTGGCCGTTGCATGGGATATGTGCTACATTCATTGATCAGGTGCATGACAAATTGTCTACATGGACGGGATGGTGCATAGGACTAAGCAAAGTCCACTCCTAAGGACGAGTGCTAAGTGTTGGGTCAGAAATACCTGTCAGAGAATTGACTGTTGTGACCTGATTTGACAAGACTAAAAGTGCGTCAAAAGAAAAAGAGAAAAACACATAAAGTCATGCAGAGTCATAAAATTTGTGCTGAGGCATGCGCCCAAAAGAAGAGATGCATGGCTCATGGTCGCATAGTCTCCTGGCCGCATGGACTCTTGGCACATCGAGTCGGGCCTTAATGAATTCCCATGCTTTCAAGGTACTATGCATCTGACTTTTGAACGCATGCACAGAGCAAACATGTGTCCAATAAGATGAGCGCATGCTGGAGTGGCCGCATCTTGCTGGGTCGCATGGTACTCCATCGTTCTAGAACAGCAAGAACTCCATGAAAAATCCAAAAAAAACTTTCAAAAATGGCTTTCTTTATAAAATCTCCGTTATAAGTCCAAATTCAGAGAAACAAAAACCAAAACTGCATGAAATCAAATTCTCCACCACACAGAAGAATTAGTTTTTCGAAAACAACAAGTTTTAATAAATCAAAACAAAAAAAAAGTAATGGAACCCATGAAAATTATATCTTTGAAACTCAGATCTGCTCCAAACCATTCACCAAAATCCAAAACTCCAAGAACTAAAATGGAGAACATCAAGGAGAAAATTTTCTATCAAACACATTTTAATATATATATATATATATATATATATATATATATATATATATATATATATATATATATATATATATGAAAATTATGGCTTCACCACTTTGAGCAAGATATACTTGCCTTGGTGGGTTAACAAACCTCTTCCTAAAGCGAAGTCTAGGGCTAGGGATCACAAATTCAAGAATACTAAATCTGGGAACTGGTGTGACATGTAACCTACTCCTACATAGGGACTAGGGAGTGACACCGAGTTTGGACCAAAATCGGCCAGAGGATGAGTTCAGTCCATCTATATCTAGACTATTCCAATACTCGAATCGAGACTGGATCCCAACAATCTCCTTCTCTAGTCTGATGAGAGGTATTGGCTTCATAGCTCCTCAACTGGAATCCATGCAAGTTGCCCCACGATAGAGTTTCTGCTCCCACATGCCACTGATCCTAGATCCCTCGTGCTTCTTTGTATCTTTCGTCGTCTCCAGCTCCTCGACCACTACGTTGAGGCAAGTTGTCATGAATTATGTACCACTGGAATCCTACCGACATCAATGATATGGCCAAGACCGAAGTCCTTAACGATGTCATGCCCCAGTCACAAATATGTAGGACTAGAAATACGTAAGTATGCCAGCAGTATGTATATGGCAACTCTAATATATAAAAAACTATAACATATACGTACACTGTATTATGAATAATAATTTATAATTGGTATATAATGTCACAAGTCATAGGCAATACTAATCTCATCCACAAAATCAAATAGAAATAAATAACCAAATATGACAATGAACCAAATATAAAATAGTCGAGAAGAACTAATTGTTGGGTGGAGACAAATTCACTACCAAACGAATATGAAAGAAAATATAGTAAATATATCATCTAATGACTAAAGAGGCTCGAAGGAAAGATTTCCTCGAAAGAGAAAGAAGTAGCAAGTCTTGATCCTGCTCCTGCTCCTGCTCCTGCTCCTGCAAATAGTTGTAATCGTCTACACTTGAAAAGGGACCACGTCCTCAAAGGAACGAAATAAGATACATAGAAACATGTCAAATGTACAATAAATAAATAGTATCATAAAACTAAACAAGACTTGATCATATAAAGTTTGAAACTACGCTAATCATGGTGCGTATATGAGAACAACTACATATGTTTGAACAGCCAAAAGGAAGCGAGGTTAAACTACCATAGCCCTCAGCGAACTACGACTAGACGAGTCAACCCATAGACCTTCGTGGCATAACCCTATCCTTCGTGGACACTAGATTAAAATAAAAACAAAATAAGAAAAATTAGTTCATACACGTATAATCGTTCTCCCATCCCGTGGCTCAATCTCTAAATATATGACAATTACTCAAGGGTAATGCAAGTAAACAATGGTGCCTATAACACGTACGACAGAAATAAGTCTAGTAAATGTGGGCCTAAGCATTTGTTCACAATAACTCCAAGATATCCTATAATAATATACATCTATGATATAAAATTAAAAGCAAAAACTAGCATGAGAAACTACCACTTAAACAAATAATAGTGCAATCAACTTAACAGTAATATGGATAAGCAACAAAATAAATAAACTGTTAAATACATCTACAAATTTGACAAGGTATACTTTCCTGGCAATGGTTTAGTGTTGAAACGATGCAAGATAACAAGTACCATGAACCAGAATATACGGAAGCTGAAAAAACATCTCTGAATGCTAAAATAGACATTACCAATGATCCCAGAATAAGCGAGATAGTCAAAAAATATTACATTTTCGTCCAATTTTAACATAGAGGCAAAAATGGTCATTTTGGGTCAAAGCGGGGGTACACATGTGGGTCACTTTGCACCAAAATATATGCCAGGAATAAAGGTCTCTAAATAGGATATATTAGAGGTTAAACAAATCCTAATCGATGATACAAACTTAACGGTATGTCCAAATTTGTATTTCGGTGAGCGGATCACAAAATCGCTTGTTGACTTGGATCGTGGGACCCGCAAAATAGCTATCTAGTAAATTCTCTCAGAATTGATCAAAACTCGGATCACAGGCCAAGTCAGATGCTGCGAGTCCAATGGTGCAAGTTTTAATGTGATCTGATATACGATCATAAACTAATTGGATAATTTATAAAATATTGATATGGAGAACTTTTTTCGGATATAAGTTGATTCCGGTGTGCACACACAAGTCCAAATCAAATTTCGCGAAAGTTCACACATCCGGATATTCCAAACTCTCCTTTCGGTACAACTGATACGCGATAAGGTGGTCCCGTTTGGTGGGACGCACTCCGTATCGCAAAATTTTAGTTTTTAAAAATATGATTTTTAGTCAACTTCTAACTGGTTTTATTCGATGAATATATCGAGTTAATTAAAACTAAAAAAAATTAGTTGTCATATATGTTGTCAATAAATGCCTTCAAATAGATTGTAAAAATTATGCGTAGTTGGGAAGTAAACTCTGTAAAAAGTGGGGTAGTTGGAATAATTCTTCTGAAATATTTTGGAATATTTTTTTGTCAACTTTGACTCAACTTTTCGATCAATCCAGGGCGCCTAAATTTATTCCGCTTGAAGGAATTTCTAGAGGGTTATGTTATAAGCCTGTACAAAGAGACCATTTGTAAAAAGGTTGAGAGGTGGGAGAATTATGTTACCTAGAAGAGAGGGGGTTTGGGGTCGCGGGCTGTTGTCAGTCGCGCGCGGGGGACGGATCGGCTGGCGGCGGCGCTGGTCAGGCTTGCAGAGACTGTCGTTAGAGGCTGGGGTTGTTACGGGGAAGACTGAGCCGCAAGTTCTTGAGTTCCTTAGGATTTTAGAGGGTTATATATATATATATATATATATATATATATATATATATATATATATATATATATATATATAAGGAAGGGGGTAGGGTACTCGCGGGTCTGGGATGTATGGTCTGTGTGTGCGTGTATGTATTATGTTGTGTTTTGTTGTTATTGTGGTGGTGTTGCTTGCCTTTTTTTTCTTTCTTTTTCTTTTCTTTTCTTTTAATACTTATATTAATATATATACATATATAAATATAAATATATACATATTTACATATAGATTAGGGTATAAAAATCTGAGAAAAATATATTTACACGCTAAATTAATTCTACAAAATTTATAATATTTTAACAAGAGATAAATAATAATAATAAAATAGTTTTGGAGAAATAATTCTAAGTAAGTATTTTTATAATTAATTAACTCAAGAAATTTATTTTCTAATTAACTAAGAAAATACTCTAAAAAAATTCAATATTTAAATAAATAAATAATACTTAAAAATATAAAATAAAATGGGGGGAGGGGGTTACATTCTACCCAACATACAATAATTTTGTCTTCAAAATTAAAAATAAGACACAATTCTAAAAATAAGAGAAGGCAATATGATAGAGAAGGGTTAAGTACGAATTATCGTACCTCAAACATGGAAAGAAGAAAATATAAATTATGCATTTAAATTCTAATGACCAGTAGGGCTTGTATTAGATGAGGTTTTAAGGCACGAAATAGGTCCCAATACATGATAACTACATATGGAATCACGGTTGAGAAGGGAGACAAAAAAATGAATGAATAACACAATATGGAGAGGTGTTGATAGGACGGAGGATGAACTGCCATTACTTAGATACATGGACGATCTTGAGCTCTCTATATTCTAATGGTCAAAAGGGTGTCCCTCTATTCTATAAATTTACCATATCCACTATTGCTGTTATATGTATTCCTCGAAGTCTTAAAATTTTAAACTCTCAAATTCTTATATAAGTTCAGTCAATCGTAATCTTCAAAAATTTAAAACACATATAAATTTAAATCAAATCCATCACAATCAATATTTAAATTTAAATTCAATCTGCCATAATCTCTTCTCAAACTTCAAATAATCAAAATTTTAATTTAAGTCAAATATATATAACATCAACAAAATTTAAATAACCGACATTAATTTTTCAAACCAAGATCCAAGCTATCATAATTTTCTCTAAGATTTAAATAACCAAAAATATATTCAATCAAATTTTATTTCAAGTTTCAAATTTAAGAATTTCGTAGTCATCAAATTCAGAATTCCATTTTCATCCTCAAAAATTTAAATTTGTGATTCAAAATTTAAAATTTAACATTTAATTCAATTCCTCAAATTGTAAACTTGTAAATCAAATACATCTATGTTCAAATTTAAAATTCTATTTTTTATCCTCAAAAATTTTAATATATGATTCAGTTCCAATATTCAAAATTTAAATCATATACTCAAATTATAAATTTTTAATCCAATATATCAAAATTTAAAATTCAAAATTCAATCCATAATATGCTCTTCTCCTTAAAGTTAAATCATTATCATTATGGATTTTTTTTAACTCAAATAAATCATAATCATTCTTCTAAAAAAATTCAAAATTATTAGTTTCTTAGCCACAATTTAAGATTTTTACCTTCATATAAAATTTTAGCTCAAGTTGACAATGCAACTTTTACCCTTTTTTTTTTGCCTGGACCCATGGCTATAAGATCCACCCAACCGGCTCGGCCCGGACCCGTGGATATAATAGCCAGGCTATAAGAGCCACCCAACCGGCCCGGCCCGGACCCGTGGCTATAATAGCCACCCAGCCAGTCCGGAGGTAGGATTCGATCCCGAGACCTCTCCCACCGGGTGTCCCCAACCTTACCATTAGGCTAAGGCTTCGGGACATAAATAATTATTTAACTTCTACCCAACTTAGAATTTACATATCTATCACATAAGACTATACTTTTAAGAAAAAAAATTCTCAAATCATTTAATCGTGTTACTCAATCCTCGAAAAGTTAATGTATTCATAACATAAATTAAATTCATCTAATATATTCTTAGTTTCCAAAGTAATCCAACTAACAAAGTAATTAACCTACGTGACATATACCTAGTACTAGTCAGTTTTTAACCTCTCTCAAGCATGAGAAGATAAGATTTAAGTTAGGAAAGTATCAAGCAAGATGCAAATCAAGCAGTCAAATAAGAGTTCGAGAAGGAGTTCAAAGGAGGTAATTTAAACAAGTGGATGAGATCCTATACTCTAATCATATTCACAGGCTTGCTCGGTACAGTAACATAACCGAGACAATATACTCTCGACCTGCATGGACTACCACAAAAATATGTCACACCACAGTCACAAAATACTTATGACTAGGAATACGTAAGTATGCTACCCATATGTATATGACAACTCCAATATATGAAAACCATAACACATACGTACGTTGTATTATAAATAATAATTCACAAGTGATATATAATATCACAAGTCACAGGCAATACTAATCTCATCCACAAAATAAAATAGAAATAAATAACCAAATATGACAATGAACCAAATATAAAATAGTCGAGAAGAACTAATAGTTGGGTGGAGAAAAATTCACTACAAAACGAATATAAAAGAAAAGGTCATACCACAATCCCAAAATCTATGGGACCAAATACGTGGCAATGGCCAGCTGGTACGACTCCGTAGGGCTTTCCAATTTAATGGACCCGACGAAGCACACTTACGATGTCCATGGTCAAGTGATCCAATAAGGAATCTATTTCTAACATACAACAACTAAAAAACTAAATCTCAATCATGGTAAATAATATCAAGAAAGAATGATACGCATCATCAGTCTGCAGCCCAATAATACATTTGTTCGAATAGACCAAAAGAACAACATAGTTCTATAAACACTAGGCTATAAAAGCAGAATCAGAAATGGAAAGTAGTACATGACTGTAATAGCTGAAAATATAAAGATACCTGCAACGATGTCCATATTCTACTAGATCAAGCATCCTGTAAACTGTACAAATTACCTGAAAGGGAACCAGGTCCTCAGAGGGACGTAACAAGATACAAAAATACATGCCATAAAGTAAATACTGTGAAAACTCAAGGGTGAACTAACCAGCTAAGTTAAATACAATTTGAGGTTAACTTAGTGCATATGGAAAGTGTATGCTAGACATATGCTGACGTAATTCACCAGTAATCGTGACTGGCTAGTATATGCCACATATGCCCCCATAACAAGGGCGCTCTGCAATATAATAACTTCCAGCTCCGAGGAGCGTGGCATATGAATAGTATAACGTCCATATCGCTCTATAGAACGTGGAATCTGAATAGTATAACGTCCATATCGTTCTGTCAAATATGGAATCTGAATAAAGGAAGTGGGTGTCCCATACGCCTACAAGTTGTCCTCCCCGCCTAATACCAATGTACAAGTCGCGAATACGACGTGGACATCTCGTACTATAATGCAAGTCACTAAAGAAACATACAACTAAGTTAAATACCGTCACACGTGCTGCTCATACTGATGGTCAGTCAAGCATGAAGCACGCGTCCCTACATAAACTCACTTTGTGCCTTGCAAAGATACGTGTCAAGGTCCACAACTTAGCTGGGTCCACTCTACACTAGGTCAACACAAGTCCTAACGTCAACGCCTTCGTTGACTGCACCCGAGTCTTTCTCGGACGTGTATAGTTATATAATGTTAAAACAATAAAATATGCAACTAGATAATGTCTAAATTTAAACAGTACAACAAGACAAGGTATACTTGCCTGGGTCCTCAAGCTGCGAGTGCCAATAACCTGCTCTCGAAGTCTCGCGGGACGATCCAATGGTCCTATATATATATATAATACAATACAATATAGCATCAGTCGTTATACTAGCATACACACAAACACGATTACATTAAACTCAGAAACTACGCAAGGCAGGGGTGGTATTGGTCAACTAGCGGGTCAAGTGTGCGCCTAAATGCACGGGCGTCATGTCTTCGATGCTGAGCAAAATCAGGCAGTCGACTCACTAATATTCAGGGTCACATGGTCAACGCACATATGGGATATCCGTAATTAACACTAGGGTCATATAGTATAAATACATATATAGTCATAACTATTACTAGCATATAATTACTTATATAAATATATATATATATATATTTGTTATTAACACACACGCACGCACACGCAACTGGTCACTAGGTTAACCGACACGGTCGGCAATCACATCAACTAAACTGAACCTTCATGAAACGATATGCTAAACCCTACACTATTCACACATGCACATATACACAATATGAAAGAAGGGGGAACAGGTCCGAACCTCGGGGTGCACGTGATCGAAGAGGGTGCTACGAACCTTGGCGGGCACGCACGGGGTCGACGATGATGACAATGATGACGATGGTGATGACGATGACGACGATGTTGATAATGAGGGTGATGATTGGTGATGATGATGATGATGATTGGTGATGATGATGATGTTGATGATGATGATGATTGGTGATGATGATGATGAGGATGATGATGATGATGATGATGGTTATGGCGGACTATTCTCAGTCGAAGAGGAGATCAGGCGGCGCTTCCGATGAGGGTGGTGAGGCTCGGCGGTTGTAGAGGTCCGGCGAGCTGTCGAGGCTGCTGTGCAGACTGTGGTCGAGTTCACCAGGGATCCGGCGGGGTCGGGTCTGCGAGCAAGGAGGAAGGCTATCGTCGGGGAGAGGTCGAGGGAAGTCGAGGTGATGGTAGAGAAGAACGGTGGTGGAAACGTGGGGAAGTTGGTGGCGTTTCAGTCGGGTTGGCCACGGTGCTCGACTGGGATCGATGATCCGGCGGGATGGATCAGTCGAGGAGGAGATCAGCGGTAGTCGTGAGTCTGGGTCATCTGGTGGTACTGAAGATGGGGTCAGTGTCGTGTGGTCGCTCATCGACGGAAGGAGATGGGAGGAGAACGGGATGGAGAGAGCAGGGAGGAGTCGGGGCTCCGGCGGGACGCTGCTCGGGTCTGGCGGGAGGAGGGAGGAAGATGATGAATAGAGTTGGGTTAGGGTTTTATGTTTTTTTTTCTTGAGGGATGGTGAGGATGATGTAGAAAATAATAATAGAGGAGTTTAGCATATGGGAGCAGAGGTTGATGGTGACATCCTAGGGATTAGGGCCGATATACACCTTGGGATGGGGTTGGCATTGGAAAAGGGGTTATAAGGTGATATTTTTATAAGGAAGGGTGTGTGGTGAGGATGTTACTCCATTTTAAATGGAGGGACATGATTAAACATGAAGGAGAGGGTAGGGGAGAGGAGGAGAGAGTGGACCGGACAATGAGGGAGGGGTGATTTCTTCATATGCCTTGACCAATAGGAGGTAGACACCTAATTGCACTTTTGCATAAAAGTCCTCAATAATTAGAAAATTGCATAATTAATAGAATTTGGGATTGGATGAGGCAAAACACCATGTTCGGTATGATAGAGTGGACTAAAATGGTGTGTGGTGTTTAGTGTGAACCTTGAGGGTGTGGGTGAGGGTTTGGGTTGGAGTTGGGTCTAGTTTTGGGTGAGGTTGGGTCCTTACACCAATTTAATTAAAATTAGTGTAATTAGTGCTCTTTAATTAATTGGAAGTATATGGAATTAAAATTGGGTGGAACACAAGTGTCATGGACGTAGTAGACTCAGAATAGAATATTATCATAATTTGGGTTGCATAAAATTGGCCGAGGTTGTGTCTCCAATTTTGATTGGAACGGACAAGGATGATGTCACTACCACATTCCAAAAATAGGGGTATTTTTGACTTTTTATATATTATTAATATTATGGTAGTTATATTAAATAATTTCTTGATATGTGTATTTAAATTTAGTAATTGTATGAGATGTGTATTTAAATATAATATATATATACAGTGTTCATTAATGTTTGAGCTGGTAGACTTGACCTAGAGGCCCACTAGATGAACACCTGATCAAATTATAGGATTACATATTAATTTGTATTAATTAGAATTTAATTATTGGGATTGTGATCAATTATCATAATTTTATTTAATTGTTGTGCCTTACCGTTGCTTCGATATTTGGAGCGCTATCCTAGCTTTTGCCTTCCAACAAATTTTACAACCTTGCCCTATACGTGCCCGCCTTCCATTCTGACCTTTTTGTAACTCATAATTATGCTCTCTTGTGCTTCATTTTAGCCGCTCAATATTCGTCGCGGACGTTTATTTAATTTTTAAATAAATTCTAACTTTGTATCGTTGTGCGTTCCAATCGAAATTGGAGGCAATATCGACCCATTTTTCGTGCAACCCAAATTAGGATAATATTCTGTTCTGAGTCTTCTTCACTAATGATGTTTGTGACCCAACCTAATTTTGGCCCCATGTACTCCTAATTAATTTTAGAACACCGCTTGCATTGTTTCTAATTAAATTGGGGATACTAACTTTGACTAATTTCGTTTAATCTCGATTTAATCCAAATACCACATTAATTAAGCCCATACAAAACATACAACACCCCCTCACCCTACAAAACACCAAACACCAAATTACCCACCAAATTTTTATTATTTCATGTGTCTGTGCAAATACCCAAATTTAAGGGGGCTAATTTACAAATATTGTATTAGGTGTCAACACCCCATTGGTTTAACCCAATGGAGAAGCCCTAATATTGACTAGTCAACACAACCCTCATCCTTACATGAAGGAATTCCTCCATGTCAAATCCTGACCACCCATTCAAAATGGGTGCATCAACACCACTCATTTTCCACTCACCATCCTATTTAATGTCCCCTCAAGGCTCTCTTCCCAACCATGACCTAATCCCCAAACCTAGGGAAGCCCCCATCTCCTCACAAGCCCTCAACTGTAGCTTTCCCTCCTTCCTTTTTCATTTTTTCCTTTCTTCTTCTCTTCTTCTTCTTTCTTCTTCTTCTTCTCCTTTATTTTTAAATTGTAGAAGGGGGAAATCTTCACCAACCACACTGTTCACCCAGGGCACCCCGGCCCTCAGTCCGGCCGACCCGCCGGAGATCAACCTGGCTCTTTCCTGCATCTCTCCAACTCCGACGACCTAGCTCCATATCCAGCCCGGCCAAGCCCCGACCTCGACTCCTCCCTGCATCCCCGCGGCTCCGACACTGCCCCATCCCGCGAGCCCGCTGCCTTCATCACCCCCGGCTGTACCCAAGTGGCTCTGGAGGCCGAACGCCACCGAGTCACCACCAGTGCCATCCCTCCGATCTCCCATGAACTATCACCATCACCACCACCGTATCGAGCTAGCATCACCACCATCATCATTAACTTATCACCACCACCACCACTGGCATCCTCCACCTGAACCTGACACCGACCACTCTCATCTTCTTCGACTAGTGACCCCGAACTACCACCACCCTATCACCACCAGGCCCCTCCACGCCGACACATCCCTCCTCCCGCTGCCTGCACTCCGGCCAACTCCCCTCTTCCCGACCCCGGTCGAGATCCACTCGGCACTTCCCTGCATCCCTCCGGCCGGCGACCCAAAGCTCCACCATCACCAGTCAACATCCCCTCTCGACCCCACCTGAACACCTCACACAGCCACCATCATCATCAACTATCACCACCACTACCACCACCCTATCGAGCCAGCACCATCATCATCAACTATCACCACCTCCACCAGGACGAGCCGAGCCACCCAACTCCGGCGAGCCAGGCCCCTCCACGTCGAGCAAGAACCACCACCCTCCACCTGTTGGCCTCCCTCTCCCTCTTCCCTCCTTCATTAGTATTATATACCTATGTATTAGTATATAACTTAGTGTATATGTATTCATATACATATACGTATGTATTGATATCTTTTCATATAGAATATATGTAATAAATACGTATTTTGGTATATTTATAAACATATATATATATATATATATATATATATATATATATATATATATATATATATATATATATATATATATATATATATGTCTGTATGTATGTATTTTGGTATGTATATATGTAATATATATATTTGTATTGGTATATATAAATGTACTTGTATACGTATATGGTATATATATTAAATATAGTATAGGTATATTTTTATTGGTGTATATATATATAAATATAACATATGTATATTTTCACTAGTATATAAATATATATATATATATATATATATATATATTCAGTATATATATATATTCTTAAAAAATGGTTGTTATGTATAAATGTGTTATGTATATTTTTAACATATGTATATATATATATATATATAATATATATATTTCTATTTAGTGTATATACACTTATACATATTTTGTACGTAATTATTGGTATACATACATATATGTATTGTATATAATGATATATGTCTATTGATAAATATTGTAGGCGACCCAAGTGTAAATACGGATACCCCGTAACTACACATGACCTGTGACCCTATGAAATGTTAGTTGACTGCCACACGTACACTGACGTACTGGCGTGCCCAGTATCATTTTGACCATCTGTCTTGCACAGCAATCACAGACACGACGCCCGTGCAACTTGACGCACACTGACCCTAGTTGACCAGTGCCATACCTGGCATAGCCCCTGAGTTTGATGTATTTTGATTGTGTGTTAGTGTAGCATCTGATGCAAATATTATATTATAATATGTCTATAGGACTGTTGGATCATCCAGGCGATACTCTGGAACAGGACATTGGTATTACCAGCTAAGGACCCAAGGCAAGTACATTCTCTGATAATTTCCAATTATTTGATAATTTCTATAAGTTCAGTATCTAGAAATATTATATCTTATCCTTGACACTGTGTTACACGGACTAGTATATAGATTGAATCTTTAGTCATGAGATGTTACATTGATTATCGTATTGATATTGTATACGACATTGATATTTAGACCTCGTATATGATATATTGGACATTGATCGTGTATCATGACGTGTCATGATTGGATCCACAGTACTAGTTGGGAGCGGAGGAAGTAGTTAGTGAGAAATGTGATCATATCCCTATTATACAAGTATAGAACAATGTAAGTGTTAATCATGCTTCTCACATATGATTAGCCAGGCCATATAGCTCTCGTACATGTTCCCAAGCCGATCACATATCGAAGCTACTATTTCAAACACTTAGAATAGATTATAGTTCTCTATTTTAGATCATATACTACATCACCCGTATATGATATTGTACCTTATTTCTCTTTATTTTATATATGCACTGAATGTATCATATTGCCTATACTGCATGTCTCTTTATATTGCCTGTCTCTTTATTTTGCCATTGCATTTATTCACTGTCTTCTCTTAGTATCTAGCATCATCTGTTTATTGCTTTATAGTCCTTATCAATTAAATGGAACTGTTATTTGAGATAAACTTTGCTCCTTTCTGACTGGAAACATTTTTCCAGACTATGCCTTAGAGGACTGGTATCCAACACTTTATGGACCACAGGGTGAGTAGCTGCAGACTTGGACTTGGTAGTTCGTTTGTGATTCCGGGAGGTCTAGCCGGAATCACTAGTTATCTAGTTAGTTCTTTTAGTAGTTCATTTGGTACCGGATTTGTCTCCGGCATACTTGTTGAGACATGGATATTTGTTGAGTTAGATTATTTACATTTAGACTTGTGTTATATTTTTATTTTATTTCTTTGATATCTTATCGTGTTGTAGTTATGTGATTGAGTATGTTGTTCATATTATATTGTGTCATCCGTGCCTCCTTATGGAGATTGGATGCTCGTGTGAGATTGCTTAGATAGTATCATAACCTTGACAGCGTTCTACCGCTGATGCTGTGGCATAGGCTGGACGTACCCGCATACTCGTGCCCCAATTCCGGGTGCGGGTCATGACAGATGCATAGTTGGATTTATTTGAATTTCAGAACGGACGTTTGTAACGATATTGTGCGACTAAAATAAAGTAAAAGGGAGAGTATTTATGAGTTACACAAAGGTCAGAAGGGAAGGCTGGCACGTTTAGGAAAAGTGTGTAAAATTTGTTGGAAAGCAAATGCTAGTATAGCGCTCCAAATATCGAAGCAATGGTAAGGTGCACAAAGTATTACAAATATTTCATAATAATCTAAAACACTATGATTTAAATTCCAATTGGCTTAAAACTAACTATAGTCTCTCGATCTAAGTTAAGTAGACCTAAAATTTGGTCGAGGGAGTTTACAATCTACCCAACTTATAAGAATTTCATCCTCGAAATTAAAATAGACACATAATAAGCTATAACTCATCAAGCAATGCTACGGACATACCTAGGACCGGTGGAGTTAGCCTTTGTACTATTTGTTGGGCTCTATAGACATACTGGAAATACTCCTGAGCCTGATGTTTGTTCAATCTGTACCTCGAACACTGTTATAACCTTCTTCTACAACTAGGACGGTTAATATCTCAACATTCTTTCCTAGGTATAACGTTATCATCCTATAGTATCCACAATAGAATCAGGTAACTTAACTTCTTACCATTGCTTTTAGCAGCAACAAGTCTAATCTAGCTAGTTAGTCATACCTAGTCTAGAAGTTCAACTCAAATAATTCCTAGGAGAAGTATATGTAATGAAATACAACATAAGTCTCTACTCATTACATAGTACTAAGAATATATAGAAATTATATAATAAGTATCTATTCAGTCATTATAATTACCCTAGAATAAAATATAACCAATAATAATAAGAATACTAATCCTAAAATTCATCGGCTAGGACAAATTGGATATAGGTTCTCATGACACCACCTACTAATAAGGATTAGGTTCAGCAAGCCCATGTCCTATTAGTCAAAAAGTCTAAATCTCTATCCCTAAGCAGTTTATATGTAATCCACAATATTTAGCTACCATTCATGTCAGACTTCTATCTTCCTTTTACACCGCATACTCACGTGTCAATATATAATCTAAGAGTCTAGTGGCAATCATCTACCGATTGACCAATGAGTCAGCGTGTGATCTAAACCTATATTTTGATCCTTGAAATTTGTAGTACTTCGAGGCTGATCGGCAATTTTTACCTGTGCTAAATCATCGAAACTCCAAAAGCATTATAATTTTTAAAAGTACTAATATTATTATCCCTCTAATCTATATCAAAAAAATTATCCTTGAGTTACGTGACTCCAATATATTTTTCTTATCCTTTGTTTCCTACACACCTTCATATCATTCTAGTACGTTGATCTTGTTTTCAACTCTAAGCTCCGTCAAAGGTAAGATATGAATCTCGTATCCCTGTCAGGCACTATACCGACTGGCACTCCATGCGGTCGTACGACCTCGCTCATATACATATCTGTTAAGACCTCTATAGATTTTCGAACTCTGAAAGCTAAAGAGTGAGCGAACTTCGTAGGTCGATCCACGATCGCCCATACCGTATTGTGACCACTAGGACTCCTCGGAAAGCCAGTAACGAAGTCCATAGTGATGTGGTCCTATTTTTACTTAGGTACCGAAAGTGGATTTAAATAAACCTGCAGACCTCTGATGCTTAGCCTTGACCTGCTGACGCACCAGGGACTTTGCCACAAAGCGACTATCTTCCTCTTCATTCAATGCCACCAATAGTACTGCCTTAAATCTCTGTAAATCGTGTGCCTCCTGGATGGATAGAGTATGCTGAACTGTGCGCCTTCGATATCAGCTTCTGACGAAGTTCTCCGTTCGAAACATAGAAATGATTCCCATATCTCAAAGTCCTGTCCTCGTGTATGCGTAATCATGTCTGCATCCAAACCTCTGTCCTCTGTCAAAGTCTCTGGAATCTGGCATATGTTGGCAAGGCAGCATTGATTCTCTCAACTAATATCCATTGCACCTGGAAACTTAACAACTGGTCGTCTACTCCGGACATAATGACCTCTATATCCAACTGCTCTAGATCTCTCAACAGGTGTTGTTGGGTAGTCAAAAGAATGCCATGGGTCTCCTGCTCAATGCATTAGCTACTACGTTGGCTTTTTCTCGGATGGTACTGTAGCTCAATCTCCAGGTCTGTCATCATCTCGAGCCAACGTCCTTGTCTCCGGTTCAAGTACTTCTCTAAATTTTAAAAAGCTCAAGGTCAGGTACTTGTCACAAATTTTATCTTGTTGCCACTCTACCTTTTTACCTCTAACATGAGGTTTCTTCTAGTTTACTCCATGTGTACCCTTCATCCAAACTATATGGGTACCATCTTGTTTATAACTGGTTATCCATTATAGGTAGTTCACGATATCCAACTCAAGGCTATAACATCTGTCGATACTCTCACCTTCAATCTAATTTCTCTATTCCAGATACTAGCTTAACTAATCGAATTATCAATGGTGAAAACACGAGATTAATAGACACTAACAACCCAAATAAGTCAAGTACATCTAATCTAATTTGAAAGCTACATCATAGTACTCAAGTTCTCTCATCATCCGAATATTGGGTCTAGCAATCTATGTCTAGCTATCTACCTATCTGTTTTAGCTTAGTCGTAATCATTATTGTCTAAAGGGTAGAAGAATTTCTAGGTATGATATTGTAAGTCTCAAGGTAACTAGGGGTTAACCACCATAGTTTGCTACCTAAAGTGTTATTTCATACCCTACTTTCCTTAGTATCTGATGATCTTCTTCTAGATGTGAGTCTAACATTATGTCTGGTCAAGTTCATAATGTCGTTTCTTGTATCACTACCATAAGACAACAACTACTTTCTTGTATCATTATCATGAGGCTACAACTAACCCTAGTATCTAGCTATGTCTTCTCCAAATTATTCTAGAGTCTTAGAATCGAACAACCTTTCTAGCTTCTAATACTTCCAATCCCGGCTACCTTAAGTAAGGGTAGGGTCTAGTTTTAAGTCTCTACTTTCATGTCTAATTCTTACGCCAACAGTATATACTAGCTCTAGCAACAAGGAAGAACTTATCAACTTTCTCTACCACGGTTAACCATCTACTCAAATATCCTATCAAATGTGCCATCTTCGTCTTGATGAGGATCTGCTGCTGGAGGAAATCACCGTGCGCGAGCATTCATTCTCCCGAAATAAGGAAGATGAGAAACAATAATAACGATGTCGACGGTAATAAACGAATACAGTAATAAAGTCCAAGGGCGACAATCGAATACAAGAGGAGTTTTAAAATCAGTTATGGATTGAGATCTTATTTAACATTAATCCTAAGTTGCAGGCTCGTTCGGTACAATAACGTATCCGAAACGATATGCTCAGACCTGCATGGGCCACCACTAAAACTATGTCACGCACCAATTCCAAAATCTATGGGAACAGACACGTAGCAATGGCCAGCTGGTACGACTCCGTAGGGCTTGCCAATTTAATGGACCCGACGAAGCGCACTTACGTTGTCCATGGTCAAGTGATCCAATAAGGAATCTATTTCTAACATGCAACAACTAAAAAACTAAATCTCAATCCATGGTGAATAATCTCAAGAAAGAACGATACACATCATCAGTCTGCAGCCCAATAATATATTTGTTTGAATAGACCAAAAGAACAACATAGGTCTATAAACACTAGGCTATAAAAGCATAATCAGAAATGGAAAGTAGTACATGACTGTAATAACTGAAAATATAAAGATACCTGCAACAATGTCCACACTCTGTTAGATCAAGCATCCTACAAACTATACAAATAACCTGGAAGGAAACCAGGTCCTAAGAGGGACGTAATAAGATACAAAAATACATGCCATAAAGTAAATAATGTGAAAACTCAAGGGTGAACTAACCAGCTAAGTAAAATGTAATTTGAGGACAACTTAGTGCGTATGGGAAGTGTAGGCTAAACATATGCTGACGTAATTTACCAGTCATCGCAACTGGCTACTATATGCCACATATGCCCCCATAACAAGGGCACTCTACAATATAATAACGTTCAGCTCCGAGGAGCGTGGCATCTGAATAGTATAACGTCTATATCGCTTCGTAGAATGTGGAATCTGAATAGTATAGCGTCCATATCGTTCCGTCGAACGTGGAATCTGAATAAAGGAAGTGGGTGTCCAATACGCCTACTAGTCGTCCTCCCCGCCTAATGCCAATGTACAAGTCACGAATACGACATGGACATCTCGTACTATAATGCAAGTCACTAAAGAAACATACAACAAAGCTAAATACCGTCACACGTGCTGCTCATACTGATGGTCAGTCAAGCATGAAGCACGCGTTCCTACATGAACTCACTCTGTGTCGTACAAAGATACGTGTCAAGGCCTGGGGAGTCATATTGATAAGTCCACAACTTAGGTGGGTCCACTAGACACTAGGACAACACAAGTCCTAACGTCAATGCCTTCGTTGACTGCACCCGAGTCTTTCTCGGACGCGTACAGTTATATAATGTTAAAACAATAAAACATGCAACTAGATAATGTCTGAATTTAAACAGTACAACAAGGCAAGGTATACTTGCCTGGGTCCTCAAGCTGCGAGTGCCAATAACCTGCTCTCAAAGTCTCGCGGGATGATCCAATGGTCCTATAAATATATAATACAATACAATATAGCATCAGTCTTTACACTAGCACACACACAAACACGATTACACTAAACTCATAAACTACGCAAGGCAGGGATGGTACTGGTCAACTAGCAGGGTCAAGTGTGCGACTAAATGCATGGGCGTCATGTCTTCGATGCTGTACAAAATTAGGCAGTCGACTCACTAATATTCAGGGTCACATGGTCAAGGTACATACAGGATATCTGTAATTAACACTAGGGTCATACAGTATAAATACATATATAGTCATAACTATTACTAGCATATAATTACTTATATAAATACATCCATATATATATATATATATATATATATATATATATATATATATATATATATATATATATATATATATAAATTTGTTATTAACACATACGCACGCGTACGCAACTGGCCACTAAGTTAACCGACACAGTCTGCAATCACATCAACTAAACTGAACCTTCATGAAACGATATGCTAAACCCTACACTATTCACACATGCACATATACACAATATGAAAGATGGGGGAACAGGTCTAAACCTCCGGGTGCGCGTGATCGAAGAGGGTGCTACGAACCTTGGCGGGCACGCACGGGCTCGACGATGACGACGATGATAATGACGATGGTGACGACGATGACGACGATGTTGATGATGAGGGTGATGATTGGTGATGATGATGATGACGATGATGATAATGATTGGTGATAATGATGATAATGAGGATGATGATGATGGTTATGATAAAGGTGATGATAATGATGATGAGGATGATGATGAGGGTGGTCATGGGCGGACTATTCTCAGTCGAGGAGGAGATCAGGTGGCACTTCCGGCGAGGGTGGTGAGGCTCGGCGGTTGCAGAGGTCTGGCGGGCTGTCGAGGCTGTTGTGCAGACTGTGGTCGAGTTCACCGGGGATCCGGTGGGGTCGGGTCTGCGAGCCGAAAGGAAGGCTGTCGTCTGGGAGAGGTCGAGGGAAGTCACGGTGATGGTGGAGAAGAACGGTGGCGGCGACGTGGGAAAGATGGTGGCGGTTCAGTCGGGTTGGCCGCAGTGCTCGGCTGGGATCGACGGTCCGGCGGGATGGATCAGTCGAGGAGGAGATCAGCGGTGGTCGTGAGTCTGGATCGACTGGTGTTAGTGAAGATAGGATAGGGGTCGTGTGGCCGCTCGTCGACGGAAGGAGATGGGAGGAGAACGGGGTGGAGAGAGCAAGGAGGAGTCGGGGCTCCGGCGGGACGCTGCTCGGGTCCGGCAAGAGGAGGGAGGAAGATGATGAATAGAGTTGGGTTAGGGTTTTGTGGTTATTTGTTTTCTTGAGGGATGGTGAGGATGATGTAGAAAATAATAATGGAGGAGTTTAGCATATGGGAGGAGAGGTTGATGGTGACATCCTAGGGATTAGGACCGGCTGTACACCTTGGGATGGGTTGGCATTGGGAAAGGGGTTATGAGGAGATATTTTTATAGGGAAGGGTGTGTGGTGAGGATGTTGCTCCATTTTAAATGGAGGGCCCTGATTAAACATGAAGGAGAGGGTAGGGGAGAGGAGGAGAGAGTGGACCGATCAATGAGGGAGGGGATGATTTCTTCATTTGCCTTGACCAAGAGGAGGTGGACACCTAATTATACTTTTGCATAAAAGTCCTCAACAATTAGAAAATTACACAATTAATGGAATTTGGGATTAGATAAGGCAAAACACCATGTTTGGTGTGATGGAGTAGACTAAAATGGTGTGTCGTATTTAGTATGAACCTTGAGGGTGTGGGTGAGGGTTTAGGTTGGAGTTGGGTCTAGTTTTGGGTGAGGTTGGGTCCTTACACCAATTTAATTAAAATTAGTGTAATATGTGCTCTTTAATTAATTGGAAGTACATAGGATTAAAATTGGATGGGACACAAGTAGCATGGATGTAGTAGACTCAGAATATAATATTATCATAATTTGGGTTACACAAAATGGGCCGAGATTGTGTCTCCAATTTCGATTGGAACGGACAAGGATGCAAAGTTGGATTTATTTGAATTTCAGAACGGACGTTTATAATGAATATTGTGCGACTAAAATGAAGCACAAGGGAGGGTATTTATGAGTTACACAAAGGTCAGAAGGGAAGGCTGGCACGTCTAGAAAAAGTGTGTGAAATTTGTTGGAAAGCAAATGCTAGTGTTGTGCTCCAAATATCGAAGAAACGGTAAGGTGCACAAAGTGTTATGAATATTTCACAATAATCTAAAATACTATGATTTAAATTCCAATTGGCTTAAAACTAACCATAGTCTCTCGATCTAAGTTAAGTAGACCTAAAATTTGGTCGAGGGAGTTTACAGAAAATATAGTAAGTACAACATCTAATGACCAGAGAGGCTTGAAGGGAAGACATCCTCAAAAGAGAAAGAAGTAACAAGTTCTGACCCGTGCTCCTGCAAATAGTCGTGATCGTCTACACCTGGAAAGGGACCAGGTCCTCAGAGGGACGTAACAAGATACTTAGAAACATGTCGAATGTACAATAAATAAACAGTATCATAAAATTAAGCAAGACTTGATCATACAAATTTTGAAACTACGCTAATAATGGTGCGTATATGAGAACAACTACACATTTGTGAACTTCAAAAAGGAAACGAGGTTAAACAACCGTTGCCCTTAGCGAACTACGGCTAGACGAGTCAACCATAGACCTTTGTAGCCACTAGGATAACAATATAACCTTATCCTTCATGGACACTAAGTTAAAATAAAAATAAATTAAGAAAAAGTATTCATACAAGTATAATCTTTCTCCCCATCGCGTGGCTCGATCTCTAAAAATATGTCAAAGACTCAAGGAAAGTGCAAGTAAACAATGGTGCCTATAATAACGTACAAGCGCAACAAATCTAGTAAACATGAGCCTAAGCATGTGTTCACAATAACTCCAAGATATCCTATCATAATATACATCTATGATATGAAATTAAAAGAAAAAACTAGCATGCGCAAGTACCACTGAAATAAATAATAGTGCAATCAACTTAACAAAATTATAGAGAGACAAGAAAACAGTATGAACTCAACGGTATGCCCAAATTTGAATTCCGGTGAGCTGATCACAAAATTGCTGGTTGACTTGGATCGTGGGACCCACAAAACGGTGATCAAGTCAACCGTCTCATAATAATGCAAAACTCCGGTTACAGGATAAGTCGGATGCTACAATTCCAATGGCGTAAGTTTTATGGCGATTCGATCTGCGATCATAAACTAATTGGATTATTTATAAAACACCGATAAATGACACTTTTTATAAATACAGGTTGATTCTAGCATGCACACATGTCCAAATCAAATTTTGTGAAAGTTTACATGTCCGGATATACCATACGCTCCTTTCAGTACAACTGGTATGCGATAAGGTGCTCCAGTTTGGCGGGGAACACTCAGTATCGCAAAATTTTGGTTTCTAAAAAAATAATTTTTAGTCAACTTCTAACAGGTTTTTTTTATGAATACATCGAGTTAATTAAAACTAAAAGAAAGATTTGGTGGTCCTATATGTTATCAATAAACGCCTTCAAATAGATTCTAAAAATAATGCGTGGTTAGGAAGAAAACTCTGTGCAAAGTGGGGTAGCTTGACTAATTCTTCTGAACTATTTTGGAACTGTTTTTGTCAACTTTGAGTCCATTTTTTTATCATTCCAAGGCGCCTAAATTTGTTCCGCTTGAAGAAATTCCTAGAGGGTTATGTTATGAGCATGTACGAAGAGATCGTTCGAAAAAAGGTTAAGAGGTGGGAGAGATATGTTACCAAGAAGAGAGGGGGTTCAGGGTTTCAGTCTGCTTTCAGGCGCGCGTGGGGCGGATCGGCCGGCTTTGGCGGCGGTCAGGCGTGCAGAGACGGTCATCAGAGGCTGGGTCGTTAGGGGGAAGGCTGAGCCACGAGTTCTCGAGTTCCTTAGGGTTTGAGAGGGTTATATATATATATATATATATATATATATATATATATATATATATATATATAAAAGGTAGGGGGGTCCGGTACTCGCGGGTCTAGGTTGTATGGTTTGTGTGTGCGTGTATGTATTATGTTGTGCTTTGTTGTTGTTGTTATGGTGGTGGTATTGCCTGCCTTTCTTTTTTTTCTTTCTTTTTCTTTTCTTTTCTTTTATACTTATATTAATATATATATATGCATATATATACATATTTACATATAGATTAGTGTATAAAAATCTGAGAAAAATATATTTGCATACTAAATTAATTCAAAAAAAATTATAATATTTTAACAAGAGATAAATAATAATAATAATGGTTTTGGCGAAATAATTCTAAATAAGTATTTTTATAATTAATTAAATCAAAAAAATTATTTTCTAATTAACTAAGAAAATACTCTAAAGAAATTCAACATTTAAATAAAAATACATAAAAATACAAAATAAAATTTGGGAGGGGGGGTACAAATGACCAGCCTTACCGCAAGTCTTGGCTTGTATATCCCTGACTTTTGTCTTCTTCCGAAATAAGCTACCATTTCGACGAGCTTCTTCACCCTTAGCTGGCCCAACCAAGAGGATGATACGATTCCCTCGAGATTCGAGCTCTAGAACATTTCCACCTTCATTTTCGATATTAAAGATCTCCCATACACATGCATCCTCGAGCAAAATATCATGCAGTGTGTACGCCATAGATGACCCATAGTTCCTCTAAAACTGTGCAAATAGAGACACACCTGCCACTAATTGAGTTTGTTGTATACGTTGATCTCCTCAATGGTTGCAAACTGCTGAAACCAATGTCGTTCCATGAAGCTTTAGAAAACCACCCATCACCAAATCCAGATGCGTAGAACAACCCCCACCTGGAGACCGACCAACCGTCATGCGACCGATATAATGACCCTCAATCGTTGGCTCATCACCATTTTTTGTTTTGTCTCGATGAATCGAATCCTCCAAACCCTCAAAGCATCTCGAAGAAGACCCTCCTTAGAATATTTTCGACGATCCATAAACTCCTATCGAACAACCCTCGAGCCTCCAATCGATGTTTGTGGCCTACCTGTATAACTCAGTAGCTTAAGCCTTTACATGCCACAACATATATCTCCTCGAGCCAGTTGTTGGAAATCCTTCTGTAAACCCCCTCACCCAAAATAGGTATTTTGTGTCTATTTTATATTATTAGATTTATTATAGATTATATTAAGTATTAAATTTCTTTAGAGTATTCTCTTAGTAAATTGGAAAATAAATTTCTTCATATATTTACTTATATAAATATTTATTTAGAATCATTTTTAGGCTATTTTAGATTTTGAAGATTTTTCTAGAATTTTTAGTTAATTAAAATATAGGAAAAATAAATTTCTATGACTTCCATGATTTACTATAAGAACATGCTTGCATGTTATTACTACCAAATATTTAATTTAGGGTTAAAATATCTAAATATATTTTTTTATAATTTATTTAGAATTTTAAAGAATTTATTTGGATTTTTAGAATTATTTATGATTTACTTGGATATATATAGTCTTTATATTAGATACATGCTAATTTAGTATTAATAGATATTAATAAGATTATATATAAATTATTTGTATTATCTTTAATTCTATTTAAGATTATAAATTATTGAGATAAATTCAAAATCTATTTTAAATTAATTCAACTCCTGAACCTACTAGGAAAGCAACTTCATGCATATCATATCCTTATTTAAATTGATCATAATCATATCCAAATTAGCCAATCATAGTCGTATTCAATTAAGTAGTCTCCACCATTATAAATACCTATTAGACTTATGGAATAAACTCTTCTTTCATATTTTTCTTCCCCAAACTCCTCTCTTTTTTGTCCAAAAACAGTCGAAATTTATCATAAATTTAGCCTCATTTTTTAGTAGTTTTGACGACTTAAAAAGACGATATCTCCTAGCTCCGGACTCCAAACGCACTCCAATTTTTTTTGTTAGAACCATATCAAGGTTAGTTTTATGAATATATAAATTATTTTAATAATTTCTGAAATTATTTTTCTAGAATATTCTAAAAGTGCCAGTTGTCTGAAATCAGACACATTTCGGTGTTTTTGAGATTTTGGGAGATCCCGAACTTAGAATTACGAGACGTTTAAAGTTTCAAAAAACTGATATGATAAAATTCCATAAATTATTTTTCCAAAATTTAACATATAAGTTTAATCTACTGTAAAATTCGTGCAATGTAGACATAAATAGAAAACCACCAAAAACTGTCATATGTGCGCCCTTGTGGCCATAACTCTTTACCGACTTGTGATTTTATAAAACCATCGATTCTGGTGTTCATGTAGCACTAAAATCTATAGAATTCTATACACAAATCAAGTATTTGAGTTGGTTGACTTTTTGGTCAATGGATTGCCTCGATTTGCGTGCCACGGATCACAAATTTATAAAGTTGACTTTTTTTGGACCAAAATTAGGGTTTAACAATAAAATCAGATTATAATAAGATTAAAATAATATTTTAGATTATTTTATCCAGAATTAAAATATATTAAAATAGAGGAACCTATTCACCCACTTTTGTAACATAACTTGTTTAATTTATGTGACGGGTAGATCAGACAACGCCTTGAGTTGGGACTTCATTCTTTTTCAGAGCAGGCAAGTATACCTTGCCATTATACAATGATTTACATTCTATATGGTGCATGTATTTTATTTCTGTTATTTAGTTAATATATTTTAAATGCTATATAAATTGTGCGTCCATGAATAGCTTGGGTGCAACGACGGTGACATCGTATTTTGTCTTTATTATATATTATGCATGTCGACCTGGTTTTACGAGACCACCACATAATCATAAGGCATTCTTATATTTCATTTGGTTGTGACATATTTCTTACACGAGTTGTGAGTCTCATATAGATCACGGACTTATGTATTGACTGATCATCAGTACGTGTAGGACGTGCGATAGGGAATAGCTGCTGATAGAATTTGCATACTGGAAGACTTGGCAGTTATTAGAGGTCTTATCATGTCATGGATATAACATGCTTAGAGCATGGGTGGGGAGGACAACAAGTAAGGTGTTTGGGCTCCTTTGCACTTTCCTTGTGTAACCCGTACGCTCCGCCGGATATGCGCGATCATGATAACCACTATACATTATTATTATCAGGCGGCCTCTGGCGTTCAAAAGATGACATCCTTTTTAGGCCCCTGAATCTCCGAGAGAATCATGCCAATCCCAATTTAGCCAGATAGCCCACGTGTTGGAAAGTTATTCTCAAAGTGCATTCACATAGATGGTTAGGCGACCCATTGAATGTTTATTTTTTAGTACTTTATTGGCTTGCTTCTATGTATCTTGTTACGTCCCTCTGAGGAGCTGGTCCCTTTCCAGGTATAGACGATCATGACTATTTACAGGAGCACGGATCAGGACTTGCTACTTCATTCTCTTTCGAGGAGGCCTTCTCTTCGAGCCTCATTGTTCATTAGATGTACTTATTTTGTTTCTCTCATATTCTAGTTTGGTAGTGGATTTGTCTCCACCTAACTACTTGTTCTTATCAAGCACCTTATACTTGATTTAGTTATATAGTTGATTGATTATTCATTTATATTTGATTCTGTGGATGAGATTTAGTTATACCATGTGACTTGTGATAATATATATATATACCATATGTGAGTTAATATTTATATTACAGCATACGTGTGTATTATGGTATTCATATATTGGAGTTTCCATATACCTACGACTGGCATGCTTACGTATTCCTAGTCCTACGTACTTTGGGCTGGGGCATGACACCTTCGTAAGCATCCAATCTTAGTCTCCAAACAAACTGTGACAACCATCATCTGCCAGCCTCTCTACCGAAACCAAGTTGTAGCACAAACTCGGTACATATCGCATACCCTTGAGAACGAGCTTCTCGACAAGCTTCGTTCTCAAGTGCACATCATTGATGCTACAGCTGAAGTCGTTCCCTTGTTGCCCATCTTCATACGTCCAAACTTACTGCCTCGGTATGACGTGAAGACCCTCCTCTGCGAAGTGGCATAACACGACGCCTCTGTGTCCATGACCCAATGGCCATCATGACACATGCCACAAGATTCCTTTAGGTCGATTGTTGCGATAATGATATCTTCCATAATCATGAGATATTTCTGACCATCCTTGCTTTTGGCCTTCTCAGCTTTGAACTTTATACAATTCCTTTAAATATGACCCCATTCGTCAAAGTGATAGCATCCCTTCTTGCGGTCCACTGTCACAAGATTTCGAGAACTCCCTCTGTTATCTCCTGTGATTTGGGTCTTCCTTTCCCGTAAGAAGCAACCCAAGCAGACTTCTATGATGATTCCATCTACTTACGTCGGACCTCCTAGTTCAATAAGCTACTTTTAACTATAACCCAAGCTTTTCGGTAGGGAACTCAAAAGTAGAAGAATCTGAAGCTCATCATCAATCACCATCTTCTTCATCACAGATAGCTGATTGATGATACCCTAAACCTTGTTCAGTGTCATCGGGGCACCCTTCGTGTACTTCGAGTTGATAAGTTAGAGAATAAGAAATGCATGATGACGGCCATCTTCTTTTCATACAACGAATGCAGCTTCTCTTATAATAATTTTGCCAAACTTTTTATAGGCACGTGGTTAAATACCGAATCGTCCAGCTATTAGTGAATGAATCCAACGGTCTTTCGATCCAATTGTTTCTAATCTTCAGCAGCTTTGATCAATGGCTTGGCCCTGTCGCTCTCCAATGGGCCATGCAAGTTCTTGTACCAAAGTAAATCCTATATCATTGGCTTCTAAATTGCCAAGTTTTCCCCTGTGAGGATGATCATATGTGTGTTCATCTGCTCCTTAGTGAAACCACCATTTTCCACAAAAGGGGTATTTTGGTAATTTTGCAAGTTTCTAATATTTTTATATATATTAATTGTTGGTTAGAATTAGTTAGAACTAATTCTCATGAATAGAATTTTCAATTTTTTTAGTTAGTGAGATGCCACCCTTAATCAAATGATTCCATTCATTTAGGTTTAGAAATCAATTAGAGAAAAATGACAAACTTGTAAATGAATCAAATCTATCATGACAAAACCATTTCCCTAGGCCTTCTTCATTTTATTTCATTTCTCCACCACTTCTTCATCTTTTTCACCTTCTCAAGAGCACCAAACTCTAATTTTCTAATTTACACCAAATCCCGAAATTATACCATTACCATACCATTTCACCTTCAAAACTTCTTCATATGGAGAGATAGTGCTTAGAGCTTAAGAAGGAAGTCAAGGGGGAGCATTATCAAGAGGATTAGTGTCACTTATTCTTCCATCCTTCCCCAAATTTTTGAAGATTTATTGGGATCCAACTCCTAATAGTTAAATCCCTCTTTTCCTTTATTTTTTTATAATAGTAACCCAAATGGAGCCAATAGGAACCCTTCAATAGATAAAAATGACCTTATAATGGTAAATCTAGGTGTTAGAGGGATTAAATTCATTAAATCTAGGCTTTTGTGGGTTTGGATGATGTTTTTTAAGTTTTATTTGGTTGAACAACAACATTTGACCAACAAATGTTCGTAGAATGATCTCAAAAAAAATTTGGTCTAATTTAGTGTTGTGCTTGTGTCCATGTGTCCAAAATTGGAGACGCGATGTCTGCGTCATGGTACACCATGATACGCACGGTTAGGTTTGGTGATTTGAGTAGATTTGAGTCTCATTGTGTCCAATTACATTTATTTGTACTAAATTAGTTATTCTAGCTAATTCTTGATAATTTTTAATCTATAATTGGGTGTTCTTGTGATTTTTGTGTGGTAATATGAGGAATTAGGTGCATTTATACATATATTTGAGGTTGGAGGAGGCAAGGATCTGTATAGGTAGGTAAGGGGGCTTGGGTATGTACAGAATAGGTTGGGAATTAGGGTGTTTCGGGTGGTTGTGCAGGGGGTAACATGGGGTTGGTTGCTGCAGTGGACATGTTTAGACAAAGTTATGTTGAGTGTTAAATCAGTGAGTTGTGTGTCTAAGTAAGGAAAGTATGGTAGGCCTAATATCAGAGTATCGGGTTATAAGTTCAGGTGTGTATCATATGGAGTTTTGGTATTGGGTGCTAAGTTGAGTGTCCTATATGTATATATCTATATAAAGGCATACATATATTGATATAAGGGAATTTATGTGGGTACTATTTTCAGTCATATGTAAGTGTGTCTATAGGAAGAAATAGAGTGTGCAACAGTGCAGAGAGCTTTCAGTATGGTGTAAGGATATGTGTATATATGTATTAGTGTATAGTGTATTGTCGTGTATGTGCACTTAGTATACCAGTGTATCAATAGTACACGTGTGTCTGTGCATGATATGTGTTCAGTATGTGTGTGTATACTATATTTGACAGTTGGTATCGTAGTGTTGATATTGCTGTGTATTATGTGTAGATTTGTGGGTGTTTGTGTGCATGAGCACAAGGAGGATAGTGAGAGTGGCTGATCTGTAACAAAGCAGTCGAGGGAAGATCAGGATTAGGAGGTAAGGGAGCTTGTGGTGAGAGCAAGGTATGAGGGAGAGTGATCAAGAGACATCAAGGTGTGGTCTGTGTGTGGGGGTTGTATCATGCTGGTGTGGAGATTTGGTTGTGGTACCATGGTATTGGTTGAGTATCATGGGGGTATCCTACATAGTGTGGGTATTTTAAGCCTTTCACTCTTAGTGATTGATGTAATAACATTATATATATATATATATATATATATATATATATATATATATATATATAAGTGTGGTGGGGGGGGATAGCAGGAGCTACTGCAGCAGAAGTAGGATAAGTCAGTAGTAGCAGCTGTTATATGTTGCTACAGGTGGGGGTAGTTGGCTCGAGTGTAGGGGATTTTGGAGGCAGGAACTGATACACTAATGTATCAATATATGACTGCCAACAACAGTCAATAGGCGAGTAGCATATGTTCTTTCACAAGAGTTTTGGTTAGGGTAGAGCTTGTAGCAGCAGGTCATTCGAGCAGTAGATATTGTCATTCTGCTCTGTAGATGGATAGAACTGAACATTAGATCTGCAGGTAGGAGCAAGGGCGACTGTGTACTGATACACTTGCATCAGTGGAGTGTGCTAGCAGTGAACCACATGTGGCTCAATTTCTGCAAGACTTGGTGCATGGCATAGGGTTAAGGCTTGGGGTAGTATTCAGGTGTATCATGAAGAGTAGTACTAGCTGTTGAGGAGACACTTGGCTAGTATTATTAATTATACTAGATCTGTCTCCAGCTTCGAGACTATCGGCATGTTGTTGATACTTTTGACTTATTGTGTTATTGCTAGAATCATAGGCTTGGATATTTTGTTGTGTCTCTTCTAGTTTGAGACTTTGTGACTTTTCTTTCTTATTTGATAGCGTGCCATTCCTTTCTTATAGATATTGTGATTAAGTATTGATTATCAATATATTGTAATCTTTTCATCCATATGAAGTTGAGATATATTTGACAGGTTTTATATTGTTGTGTAAGATGGATAGATATTGTTGTTGACCTTGACAACGTTCTAAGTCGATGTTGCGACATAGACTGGACGTACCTACGTACTCGTGTCTGATCATCCGGGTGCGGGTTATGACACATTTTTGTGTTGGCATATTCAGGTCAGGCTTCCCAATTAGTATGATGTCGTGGTTGTGCAATATCTTAGTTGTACTACTGCGAGCCTGCGATAGGATATAGGATATAGGATGAGAGAATACTCAATCACAAATTAGAATTTCTTGAGAGATTCTTGGAATTACCCTTGGGAATGTTATTTTGAATCTATTTTCACTTACTATATTTCACCTTCGGCTTTTTACTTGTCCGTTGTTGAATTTGATTCTTGTATCGAGATGAATCTTATGGACTAAGTTGAGGTATATTCTGATAACGTAAATAGATAAGAACAATGAGAAATATAACCGTCTGCCTTAGTTATGGAGTCTAGAGTTTATCGCAGCCATATTAACTGGCGTGGTGAAGACATAGAGCCTGATTTTGGATATATTTTTCTTTGTTATAGAATTTAGAGTTTTCGCAGCCAAGCTAGCGGCAGGGCAAATTTTTTGGATACCATGATTCTAGAGTTATGTACCATAGTTACGGACTCTATAGTTTATCGCATCTATGCTTCCTGGCATGGCAAGGATTCTGGATAACATAATTTTAGATAGACGTGTATGATTATCAGACTGTATCTAAAATTAGTTCTTAACATATTATCTCTATCATTTAGCCTTGTTATCATTGATTTCTGTTCCATCATCCTTACTATCTCAGGATAGAGATATCTTTTGTTTCTCTCGTTCAGTTTTCTATAGAGCTTCACCATCATTAGTTTCTGAAGCAGCTTCTTTGGATAGTGTAGTAGTTGGTAGCTTGGAGATAGGTTGTGTCGAGGTGAGTATCAGTTTGATTTTTGAGAGTATAGTTGGTGGGTCAGAGAGTGCTTCCTAGTTGGAAAGTTGAGCATCAGGTATAAGTGTATATGACCTAGAAGTAACTCATGGTGTAGTATCATTTGTGATAATAGTTCTAAGTTAGGTGTCAGAGTATAGTTAGTTGCGGGTATCCTAGAGTATTAAATGCATGTGTCTAGTAAAACTATAGAGTTAGTGCAAGTGTATCAAGGGTACCTAGAGAGTGCAAGTGTCCAAGGTGTATCAGGATTGGTGAGTAATAAGGGATAGGTGTAGTGTATCAGTTTAGTAACAATAAGTATTATTGTGTTTGATAGTATCGGTTAGGTGTATCTGTGTAGTATGAATATATGATATATAAGGGAGTATCATGAGAGTAGGAGTACACGTGTTCCAGGAAGTAAGAGAGGTATAATAAGGCTACTTGTGCTATCGCAGATTGTCCAACACTCGCAGGGGGAGTCACTCCAGTAGGATGGGGCATTTACGATGGCAGTCGAGGCGGTCGATACTACAGGTTATGGGTTAGCATGTTATGCTCTGTTCTTTCTTCTTGACCCTTTTCATCGATTGATTTACTTGATTCCTTAGTACCTTATAGATTGCTTTAGTAAATTTTGTGCTATAGTATAGTTAGTAATATACTCTTTATAGAGTCTGTAATATCATGACATATAGAGACCATAACCATATATGAACGTTTCTTTTTCCAATTGAATTGTATGTTTGTATAATTTTAGATAGGACTTCTAAGACCATAAATAGCTTGTGGTTGCGACTATTGGGAGAATTATGTTAACTAGGTTATAACTATCCAAATGAGAGGACGGGATTTTTTAAATTTCGAGGGAAAAAATTTTCTAAAGAGGGTAGGATTGTAACCACCACTTCCCCCCATAGAAGTATTTTGATAATTTTGCAAGTTTCTAATATATATATATATATATATATATATATATATATATATATATATATATATATATATATATATATATATATTAATGGTTAGTTTGAATTAATTAAAACTAATTCTCATGAATAGAATATTCTTTTTTTTTAGTTAGTGAGATGCCACCCTTAATCAAATGATTCCATTCATTTAGGTTTAGAAATCAATTACAGGAAAATAAAAAACTTATAAATGAATCAAACCTATCATGACAAAACCTTTTTCCCAAGCCTTATTCATTTTGTTTTATTTTGTTTTATTGCTCCACCACTTCTTCTTCTTCCCCACTTCATCTTCTCCCCCTTCTCAAGAGCACCAAACCATAATTTTCTAATTTATACCAAATCCCAAAATTCCAACATTACCATACCATTTTACCTTCAAAACTTCTTCATATAGAGATATAGTACTTGAAGCTCAAGAAGGAAGCCAAGATGGAGCATTATCAAGAAGATTAGTGTCACTTCTTCCTCCATCCTTTTCCAAATTCGTGAAGATTCATTAGGATCCAGCTCCAAATAGATAAATCACTCTTTACCACTAATTTTCATGGTAGAAACCCAAACTAAGCCAATAGAAACCCTTCCATCGGTAAAAATGACCTTATAATGGTAGATCTAGATGTTAGAGGGCTTAAATTCATTAGATTTAGGCTTTTGCGGGTTTTGATGATATTTTCTAAGTTTTATTTGGTGGACCTACGAATTTTGACCACCAAGTGTTTATAGAATGGTCTCAATAGGATATTTAGTCCAATTTAGTGTTGTTCTTGTGTCCATGTGTTCAAAATTGGATACGTGGTGTCTGTGTCATGGTACACCAAGATACGCACGGTTAGGTTTGGTAATTTGAGAAGATTTGAGTCTCCTTGTGTCCAATTACATTTATTTGTACTAAATTACTTATTCTAGCTAATTCTTGATGTTTTCTATCTATAATTGGGTGTTCTTGCAATTTTTGTGTGGTAACATGAGGAATTAGGTGCAGTTATACATATATTTGAGGTTGGAGGAGGCAAGGATCTGTACAGGTAGGTAAGGGGGCTTGGGTATGTGCAGAACAGATTGGGAATTAGGATGTTTTAGGTGGTTGTGCGGGGGTGACATGGGGTTGATTGTTGTAGTAGATTGGTTTAGACTGAGTTATATTGAGTGTTGATTCAATGAGTTGTGTGTTAAAGTAGGGTAGGCCTGATTTCAGAGTATCGGGTAAGTTCAGGTGTGTATCACATGGTTTATTGGTGTTAGGTGCTAATTTGAGTGTCATATATATATATATATATATATATATATATATATATATATATATATATAGAGAGAGAGAGAGAGAGGCACACATATATTGATATAAGGGAATTTTTATGGGTGCTATTTTTAGTCATGTGTGAGTGTGTCTATGGGAAGAAATAGATTGTGCAACATTGCAGAGATATTTGTGTATGGTTTAAGGATAAGTGTATATGTGTATTAGTGTATAGTGTGTTGCCGTGTATGTCAACTTATATACCAGTGTATATGTAGTACACGTGTGTCTGTGTATGATTTGTGTTCAGTATGTGTATATATCCTATATTTGACAGTTGGTATCGTGGTGTGGATCTTGGTATGTATTATGTATAGATTTGGGGGTGTTTGTGTGCATAAGCAAAAGGAGGATAGGGAGAGTGGCTGATCTTCAACAGAGCAGTTGAGGGAAGATCAGGATTAGTAAGGGAGCTTGTGGTGACAGCAAGGTATGGGGGAGACTGATTAAGAGGTATCAAGGTGTGGTTTATGTGTGTGAGGGTTGAATCATGGTGGTGTGGTGATTTGGTTGCGGTACCATGGTATTGGTTGAATATCATGGGGGTATCCTACATAGTGTGGGTATTTTGAGCATTGCACTCTAAGTGCTTGGCGTAAATAACATTAGTTATATATATATATATATATATATATATATATATATATATATATATATATATATATATATATATATATATAAGTGTGTGTGTGTATGGGGATAAAATGAGCTACTACAGCAGTAGGATAAGTCACAGGTAGTAGCAGTAGCTATATGTGGTTGCAGGTGGGGGGGGTGGTTGGCTTGAGTGTTGGGGATTTTGGAGGCAGGAACTGATACACTAATGTATCAGTGTATGACTGCTAACAGAAGTCAATAGAAGAACTGCATATGTACAGTCACATGAGTTTGGGTTAGGGTAGAGCTTGTAGCAGCAGGTCATTCGAGTAGTAGGCACTGTTATTCAGCTTTGTATATGGGTAAAACTGAACATTAGATCTATAGGTAGGAACAAGGGAGAGTGTGTACTGATATACTTGCATCAGTGGAGTGTGTTAGCAGTGAACCACATGTGGCTCGATTTGTGCAGGCCTTGGTGCATGACATAGTGTTAAGGTTTGGGGGTAGTATTCAGGTGTATCATGAAGACTAATACACTGGTATCAGTTCAGGGGTTGCAAGAATTTATCTAATATAGTGTGTACTCGAGATGGGGAGAGATTCAAATGTTATTGATGCTGGTTTTAGGCAAAGGTGTGAATATGAGTGAACACTGATACTTCGTATTAGTGTACCTGCAGTCAGGAAGGCTGGTTGTGGTATGGGTATGTGTGAGTGATACCTAGTATATGGGTGTGAAGGATAGTATGGGTATGGAAATGTCGGTTAGGTGTGATAACATGATACAATTGATACAAAGCTAAAGGATAGAAACCAAGGTATAGCCATATGATAAGGTATTGGTATATAGTGTAGGTAATTAGTCTATATACCAAGGTAATAGGAAATAGGTAATTTGGTTAGGTAATGAGCCAAGGTAGTATTAGTCAAGATATTTGTATTGATATATCAAGATATCAATAGATAATAGTAGTATAGTTAAGTTATAGTAGTTATTAATAGTATAGTGTCCATATATATAGCGTATGATATATATAGTATAGGTATAACTAGTATTGACCTAGAAGCATAGCTTGAACCTAGAATTGACTAGTTTGACTTAGTGTTGACTAGGTTTGACCTAGAGTTGATTTAGTTTGACTATTTTTACCTAGTTTGGCTTAGTAAAGATTGAGACCTAGAAATTAACTAGTTTAACTTCTTTATCATTGTAAAATACTATTGTGACTTGATATTTCATATTTGGGTCCTTGAGGCACAGATACTGATACTATTGGACATTCCACACCAGATTCCACACGAGTACATCTCTCTATTAATTTATAGTACTTGATAGTTTATATATCATATATTCTAGATATGTACTACTTGATTCTGACATAATATGACACGAGCTAGCATTATATGGATCAAATCAGTAGATGTTATTTATTTATGTATGCATCGGGCATTCCTTGTATTTGTATCTTATTGTGTACATCGTATGCTCCTTGTGCTCGAATTTATTTATGGGCCCTGTGTGCTCATGCCATATTTGACTGCTCTGTGGGCTCATTTTATACTAGTGTGCTTCGTGTGCTCATATCATATTCGTGTGTGTAACGTGTTTTGATTGGATCCATGAATATTAATCGGGGAGGGAGAGTAGGAGTTGGTTTTTTAATCAAAATTTTAGTGTATTCGTGTGCATGTCTATTATATATCTCATGTATAATCGAGTTACCTTAGTATATTCGTGTGCAACCCAAGCCTACCACATAACAAACTTGTGCTCTAAATCACATAGACAGTATCACTAGTGCTCTTACTTATAGTTCATACCATATGCTTGTATTTATCTTTTCAGTTACCTATCGTATTTATCTGCATATTTCAGATATATTTCTATTTCCTAGTTACCTGTGCATCATGTATTCTTTTCTGTTACTTGTCATATATGCTCTACCATGTATTTAGAACTGCTTTCAGAGTTTTGTACTTCTCTCCAATCCTGACTGGTTATATTTTTCAAATAATTATTTAGAGGACTGGTGTCCTACGTATTATGGACCACATGTTGGAGAGCTAGCTAAGATAGCATCGTAGTACAGGAAGACCAGTACCAGCTGTTGAGGAGGTACTTGGCTAGTATTATTCATTGTACTTGATTTATCTCCAGCTTCTAGACTATTGGCATGCTGTTGATACTTTAGACTTATTGTGTTATTCCTAGACTCAAAGACTTGGATATTTTGTTGTGTCTATTCTAGTTTGATACTTTGTGACTTTCCATACTTATTTGATATCGTGCCATTCCTTTTGTAATGCCCCGCTCCGCGTCGGCATTATGTATCAAGGTGAGTGGGCAGAACTTTGTTCTCTGATTCTTTCACACCTTAATAATAATCTGAGTTTTTGCTTGCAATATTTTCATAAGAGAATAATAGATAATGTCTTGCATGTTAATGAACGAACTCACCTAGCTTGTCTTTGAAACGATCAAGTCTGCTTAATGAAGAATCCGGAAACGCTTGTCTAAGAGTGCATGAACATGTTTATTATCGCCTATGCTCCGAGAGAACCATATCGTGTGCCTGAATGTGTTCAAATGATAAGGCGGCTTGCCCCCGCAACAAGAATATAGTCTGATGGTTTGTCTCGTCTGTATACTAAAGTTTATTTGATAGTGTTTCCATGCATTCACATCGGTCGGACAATGGCTATTGGTGGAGAGCTGAACTGCATATGTCACGACTGCTACAGAGATAGTGGAAAGCAACCATAAGTCACAGCACCATTAGCATCAGATAAAGAGTCATTGGTATGCTGGTCCAACAGCTGCCGATCCTGAGATACTCGGGGACCGCACTGCATATAGCTAGTTCATTGTGTTGGCTTGGATAGAGGACTGCCCCTAAGATATGCATGTGTGTCTAGCTATGCATTTGTCCCTAGAGTCTCATGAGACACGCTGCGCACACCCTAAAATAGAATGAAAGGCTTGCTTGCTTATATTCAATATGAAACTCTACTTTAAAAGATGTTTCCAAAATAATATAATATGACTCCGTTCTTCTGCTGCATGAAACGAACATAGATAAAACTAGAAAGATCACTAGTAATGTAATGTGTTATAATATGATTACTTAGTGTTGGTTTTAGTGAATGCTTGCTTCTGTTCAGTTATTTTATCTCACCAGTACTTATAAAAGTGCTGACCCACCAACAGTTTACTTGCTTGCAGGTACTGGATCGTCCGAGGGAGCGATAGGCGTGCCTCAGTCCGTAAGACCCGGAAATTCTGGTTTCGATTGCCTCTTGAATGTTATCGTATAAAGGGGCATAATGTATGGAAGGATGCTTTTGCCTAAGAGAAACACAGTCCCTCGATATGTCCCAAATACTCAATTGGCTAAATGTATTGCATTGCAACAATGTCCCTATACTGCTTACTCGATTGATGCAATGATAGCCAAACAAACTCTAACGATGAAGCCTTGTGCCGGCGCAACCCCAGGCTCGCACGGCATCACGTCCCGGTATCGAACGAGCCACACATTCCTTACCCCGTTGAGAGGAAGGCGCCGAGGCACGGTGATTCGCATTCGGTGCGCCGAGGCACGGTGGTTCGCGTCCGATCCCGGCGGGCGAGAGGCGGTGGTCAGGACGGCCCTCGGGGCCAGGGCATGACATAATGGTATCAGAGATAGTGGAAAACTTATGTCACGCCCCGGCCCCGAGGGCCGCTCGGACCACCTCCTCTCCCCCGCTGGGACCGGACGCGAACCACCGTGCCTCGGCACACCGAACGCGAATCATCGCGCCTCTGCACCTTCCTCCCGACGGGGCAAAGAATGTGTGGCCCGTTCGATACCGGGACGTGATACCGTGCGAGCCTGGGGTTGCGCCCGCACAAGGCTTCATCGTTAGAGTTTGTTTGGCTATCATCACATCAATCGAGTAAGCAGCGAAGGGACATTGTTGCAATGCAATGCATTTAGCCAACTGAGTATTCGAGACATATCGAAGGACTGGGTTTCTCTTAGGCAAAGGCATCGTTCCATACATTATGCCCCTTTATACGATAGCATTCAAGAGGCAATCGAAACCAGAATTTCCGGGTCTTAGGGACTGAGGCACACCTATCGCTCCCTCGGACGATCCAGTACCTGCAAGCAAGTAAACTGTTGGTGGATCAGCACTTTTATAAGTACTGGTGAGATAAAACAACTGAACAGAAGCAAGCATTCACTAAAAATAACACTAAGTAATCATGTTATAACACATGACATTACTAGTGATCTTTCTAGTTTTACCTATGTTCGTTTTATTCAGCAAAAGAACGGAGTCATATTACATTATTTTGGAAACATCTTTTAAAATAGAGTTTCATATTGAATATAAGCAAGCAAGCCGTTCGTTCTGTTTCAGGGTGTGCGCAGCGTGTCTCATGAGACTCTAGGGACAAATGCACAGCTAGACACACATGTATATCTTAGGGACAGTCCTCTATCCAAGCCAACACAATGAACTAGCTATATGCAGTGCGGTCCCCGAGTATCTCAGGATCGGCAACTGTTGGACCAGCATACCAATGACTCTTTATCTGATGCTAATGGCAGCTGTGACTCATGGTTGCTTTCCACTATCTTTGTAGCAGCCGTGATACATGTAGTTCATCTCTCCACCAATAGCCATTGTCCGACCGATGCGAATGCATGGAAACACTATCAAATAAACTTTAGTATGCAGACGAGACGAACCATCAGACTATATTCTTGTTGCGGGGGCAAGCCGCCTTATCATTTGAACACATTCAGGCACACAATATGGTTCTCTTGGAGCATAGGCAATAGTGAACATATTCATGCACTCTTAGACAAGTGTTTCAAGATTCTTTGTTAAGCAGACTTGATCGTTTCAAAGACAAGCTAGGTGAGTTCGTTCATTAACATGCAAGGCAGGTTCTATCATTCTCTTATGAAAATATTGCAAGCAAAAACTCAGATTATTATTAAGGCGTGCAAGAATCAGAGAACGAAGTTATGCCCATTCACCTTGATACATAATGCCCACGCGGAGCGGGGCATTACACCTTTCTTATAGATTTTGTGATTTAGTATTGATTATAATTATATTACAATCTTTTCCTTTGTATGAAGTTGAGATATATTTGACAGGTTTTATATTATTGTGTGAGATGGATAGATAGTATTGTTGACCTAGACAATGTTCTACCGCCGATTCTGCGATGTTGGCTGTACGAACCCACGTACTCGTGCCCGATTATCTGGGTGCGGGTCGTGACACTTAGACATGGTTGCACCTTTTCTTTTACTAACCTAAGATCTTTGATACTAGATGTTAGGAACGGACGTGCCCTACAAGCGTTCTGATACTGTATCTAAAACTGACCGTAGTGAAACTTAGGCCAACCCACCTAAGATAACCAATCCCCGTCTAATGCAAGCACAAAGATAAATGAGAAAAAGTGTATGTTTGGTGACTACGTCACTTGGACAAATCCTAATCTATATATCTCAGGTGAAATTACAAGATTGATAAAAATAACTTTGAACTCTTTGCCCAAAGGTTCAATACCTTCACCAAACTCAAGAATAAAGGGAAGATACAACTTGAAATCACTCACACTACATGTAGCAATCTTTCTCTATGAAGATGACGACCCCTTGCATAGATTTTCTCCTTTTGTTGTCTTGGATGGCGAGTCCTAAGAGGAAAGTTCAATTTTCTCTTAAATTTTATGTGCACAAGCACCCTCGAAACTCTTGTGTATGCTATATATGTGCCTCCACCCTCAACACGTATAAAAAGGTTTAGATACCCTATTTCAAGTCATAAGAAGCCCTAAAATAATCTATCACAAATCTGGGTCGTTCGTACGAAACCAACGGTGCTGATTAAAATCCAAACATCGTTAGTTATCGTCGAACCGAACTCAGTCCGAGTTCGGTTGACACCTTGCCAAAGGTTCTAGATCAAAATATACCAAGTTCTGATTGAACTAATCTAGGGACCAAATTCGGGCCGTGTTTAGTCCCTCTATATCCATACAGTCCCAATACTCGAATCCAGATTGGATCCAAATTTTTTGTAGTCAAAATCTCCTACAGTTGGATATTTTCCATGTTAATAGTGATAGGGTGGTGAGATAGCTAAAAATCTTGGGTCCTTACTGTCACTTCTCGTTTTCGATATACGTATTTGGAACGTATTCTTGCTAGCTGGCATGGTTATCAGGTTGGTTGGAGGCCATATTATTTTCTGGTAGAGTTGGTTCTTGGTTTATTTTGAGATCAGGGCTTGGTCATGACTTGAACAATTGGTTAAGTGAATCCAAACCCTCCCTATATAAACCAAAATACACTCTCTCTTCTCATTATTTTCTTCCATTATCTCTCTTAGGTTTTCTCTCTCCCTCCATAGTCAAGTACACCTTGGATGAAAATGAAAAAACTTTCTTTTTTATGAGTCCTTTATGTTTCTATGTGATTCTTCTTACTTTTAGAACTTGGTATTTTCGGTTTTGGTGGATGGATTAGTGTAGATCTATATTATTAAGTTTAGAGATTTGTATGTGTTCTTGAGTTTTCTTGAACTTTGATCTCTAAAAATATGCTATTTTCAAAATTTTGTTGTTCTATGTTTATAAGCATTTAATTTTGAGTACTTTAGAACTTTAATTTGTTGGATTTGGACTTCGCTTGAGGTTTTCATGGAAGGAACAAAACTTGGGTTTTCAGAACTTTCATGGCCAAAACATGTTCTTCTGAGACGAAGGAGCTCCATGCGGCACGCCTAGCATGCAGCCTGGATTTCTCGCTCCAAAGTTAGCATGCGACCATCTTGTTGGACGCATGATTAAAATCTGCACATGCGTCCCTTGGCCAAATGCATGAAACTTGAACGAATAAAATTTTACTAAGTCCAAAAGATTTTGTGCGGCCAAGTGTGTATGCGGCCAAAAGGAGCATGTGGCCTCGTCGTCCATGCAGCCTCGAGCTATGCGTTTCCTCTTTCTTTGAACGCATGACTCAGCACCGCCTTGGCTCATTTTTTCATGAATTTGTCTTGTTCTTATGACACACTTTATTCTATGTCACATCAGTCACATCCATCACTTTATGTTACCTTTCTAACTTGTATTTATTGACCATTACTTTGGCACTTGTCCCGAAGAGTGGACCTTGCCCCACCCATGCTGCCTTGACATCCATGCGGCCTCGACTTCATGAGGCACCCTAGCTATGCGCTTACTGTTTCATGCACACATTGAACACTTGCTTGGTTTAAAAATGTTCTCGTTTGATTGAATAATTGAGAAGCTATGTGTTAAACTTAGAAAGTACTCGTATGACCCAGATGTGACCCTGTACTAAACTGACTAAGTACCTCACATAATCCCTGTAGATGTGGCCTTATATGAACTTACTAATTTTTCTTGATCATCTTATTATACGTTGGATAGCATAAGGGGCGTAGTTCAACTTGGGGGAATGTATGCAATCTCGGTCCTTGTTTGGCTTAAGGATTGTGGATATGATCTCGAAGAGTTCTCGCACTACTCTTATTCTCATCTATCGATATAATAAAGTGACAATTAATATGACCAGTGCTTAACTGTCTTGTCCTTAATGACTTGCTACTTGATAACTTGTCCATGATCTTGACCTTAACCTTGGTACTAGAACTTGTTCCTGCCCTGACTATTGTATCAGTGTCGATACACTTGATCGCACCGGGAGTGCTACTTGATATATATATATATATATATATATATATATATATATATATATATATATATATATATATATATATATATATATAGTAAGACATCGTGCCACATACTCCGGCTACTTGATATATGCAGTTATTTCCATGCATGAATCTGGTAGTTGGACAGTGACTTTAGTCGTGGCTAGATAGTATTGATTGTTGTATCACACTTGGGTAAATCAATATTTAAATTACGGGTAACAATATGGGCTCGTATGAAGAGTGTTCGTACTTAAACTACAACATCTAAGAAGAATGTTCATATGACGGCATGGGATTCTATTAACCTAGGGTTAACTAGGCAACTTAACTTGTTGAGCATTAGGAGGGATCGATATCCTAAGATCGTGCATGTCGAGCCACCCTAAATTATCTGGGAGTAAAGGTTGGCCACCACAGATACCTATATCATCCGCACTAGTGGAGTGCAATATCTGATCTAATTATAAGACCGAGCTAGTATCTTTCCTATAGAAAGCCTGCAACTGTTACTAATCCTTAATTAGCACAGTTCCCTTGTAAGGGACTGGTGCATCTTATACATATAGTTTTGCTCGTATATCATTGGTTCAGCCAGTGCTGCTTGATTAGGGCATGATTTGATAATACTTATATTATATTTCTAGGATAACCCAGAGATCACATATTAAGCCGTAATACATGATTGGCCGTTTAAATTTCTTTTAATGTATGCCTAGCCAGGAAAGTAGGATATTATGGCAGGATAATTCAACCATTGTCCTTGTTTGGTTGTAGGGTTGCGTCGTTATGTTACGATAATCCATGGACTGGAGCTAGATTATTTCTCCTATGTAATTTCGCTGATTGTGTATTGTGCCTTTTGTTAAGTGGAATTAGGAACATAGATTGTTGCAGCATGATGGTGCAACTAATGTGTCACTACCTTATTTTCTAGAAAATAGTATTTTGGCCATTTCATAATTAATTAAATATTGTGCATGTTGTATATTTTTTTATTGTATTATTTATTTATTATTAGATATTTGTTTATTATTTTGGACTTGTGTTAGTGGACCTAACTAGTTTAGATTAGATCCATGGACCAACATTTAAATCTAGTTAGAATTGAGTCCAATTAGCAGCCCATTCATTAGGAGGATGATTAATTAAGTTAAACTCATTAGGCTAGAACATTCCTTCCTTAATTATTTCTTCATGAGAGGCCCCAATGAGTATTATATACTTTACATAGTAGCTTGGAAAGGGGGTATAGTGGCCGGCCTTGATAAAATAGGGGGGTTTCTTACTCTTCATTTTTCTATTTCAAATCTAGATCTAGAATTTTTTCTTCCAAATTTCTTTATTCTCACATTAAATTATACCCAAATTTCTTCCCAATTCCTTCCATAATCATCATTGGAGGCTATTAGAGCAATGATCTACAAGGAGAAAGCAAGGATCTACAAGAAAAAGTAAGGATCTACAAGTTGAAGGCTCTTTTCACCCAATTTAAAAGTTTTATTGGGAATCCATCTTCCAATATATATAATTCAATTTTTTTCCTTTAATTAGACTCTAAATCTTTGTTTTAATTATTAGAAACCACCATATATGCTAAGGCTACCCATAGGAATTGGTATTAGGTTCATAGGAGGCCTATGGAGAAAGTTATATGTTATTTTGTGTCAATTTTGGAGAAATTTCGAGATTGACACATCTTGTGTTTGTCAATTGGTCAATTAGACCAAATTGACATGTGTTTGATTGTGTGTGGTTAGTGTCGTATCCACAATTGGATACGTGTAGGCTTTATCCCGATAATTTGGAGATACGGGTTGATTTGGAAGTTTTCTTCCGACACAGGTATGTCACATTTTGACACGGACACGTAGATGTGTAATTAACTCTTTGTATTGTTCATAATTATTATTTTAGACTTACTCGTGTCCTTCTGGGTACGTTTGGTGGTGTGGTGGACTTGTATCGCAAGTGTATCATAGATCTAGTGTGATACGGGTGCGATGCACTCCACGTATCTGTTTACTTGTATTTCAATATTCTTGTTTATAGCTATTAGAGTATTATAATTGTATGGTTATGTATATATATATATATATATATATATATATATATATATATATATATATATATATATATATATATAGTGATATTGTGTTTATATGTGTATATATATCTATAGTATTACATATATATGTATATAGAGATATGTATATATATGGTGATTGGTAGTTTTATATATATATATATATATATATATATATATGATGATTCGTGTGTATATGTATATTTATCTCTATTGTATATTTAGATATGTATATATAGATATGTATATGTATCTCTAAGTGTTATGTATACCTCCCCATATATATATATATATATATATGGGGAGGTGATTATATATATATATATGTATAGAGATTTCACATATGTATTTGTATCTCTAAGTGGTATGTATATATGTATGCTATATGTAGATGTGTATGTATATATATATATATATATATATATGTGTGTTGTATCTAGTGTTATATATATATATATAAATATATATATATATATATATATATATATATATATATATATATATATATATATATATATATACTTGTATTGTGTGTGCATAGATGTTTGTGTGTGTGAGTGAGAGAGAGAGAGGGGGGGTTGAGCTGTACAGCTACGGTAGCAGTATCAGTGAGCAGCAAAGGCAACAACATAGCAGTATCAGCAACACAGCAACTGCAGCTGCAGCAGCAGCAAGAACAAGCATAGGTAGTAGCAGCAACCACAACAACATCATGCAGCAGCAACAGCATGCAGTGCAGCCGCAACAACATGCAGCAAAGTCAGCAACAGCAGCTGCAGCAGCATGCAGCAAAATGCAGCATGTAGCAGCATTAGTAGCAGTTTCAGTAGCAGCTAGAGCAGCAGCAACTCAAGGCAATAGCAAAGGCAGTAGCAAGGTAAGTTGGTAGGTAGTTAGTTCGTTAATAGTTTAGTTAGCTAGTTAGCTTGATGTATAGTTTAGTAGTTGGTTCATTGATAGTCTAGTTAGTAGTTTAGTTAGTTAGTTACTTGTTATGTAGTTATATATATATCTATACATATTGTTATCTAGTAGTTAGATATATACTTTGATTACTAGTTAGTGTGTGTGTATATATATATATATATATATATATATATATATATATATATATATATATATATATATATAAGATAGTAAGTAGTTAGTAGGTAGTTAGTTGTATTGTATTAGTTAATGCATGTTAGTTATAGTTTAGAGTTTTGTGTAGTTAGTTATATGTTAAAATTCACATTACCTTGAGATACCAAGGTAATGTCAAGGTATTGATGAATACTCAAGGTATTGGGTTTGAGTATCGAGATAGGTGTGTAGTGGTGAGATACCGCATTGGTTTGAAAGCCAAGGTATCCACTTAGCATTAGTTTAGTTATGAATATTATATATTGTTGATTGTATATATATATATATTATGATATTTTCATATCTAAAATTTACGTATCTTACGATACGGTACTTGTTTGCATCGTAGTATCTTAGCATAGCTAGTGTGGCCTAGTTACATAGAGTATGGACCCAATTTCTTAGAGATAGACTCATACAACCTAGAAATAGCTAGTTTGACCAAGTTTGACTAGTTTAACCTAGAGTTGACATAGTTTGACTATTTTGACTTAGAAATGGCTTTATGACCTAGAAGTTGACTAGTTTAACTTATTTTTATTCTAAAACCTTGTATTGATGTAATATTCCATATTTAGGTCTTCGAGGCACCGTACTAGATATCTTTGATATTGTTTACCGGATTTCAGGCGAGTACATTCTCTGATAGTTTCTCATTTATGATATCCTCTATGTCTCTTGTATCTAGTGTAGATATCCTTGATTTCTTGACACGTTGGTTACATGGATTGGTATATCTGGATCTCGTCATGAGATATTATTCCTTGGTATATATGGTATATCTTGTGCAATCCTTGTTTTCTTGTTCTTCTTGTACATATACAGACACTGATTCTTAGGGAGACTTGCTACCTTCCCAGATAATTCCGTTTCATAACGTACCATGGTTGGATCCACTATACCAGTCGGGAGCGGGGAGTATTTAGTGTAGATATGTGATCATACCCTCCTTGTATCATATTTTGTTCATTGAATACTGTTAATCATACACCGCACGTATGATTAACCAGGCCATAATTCTTATATCAAGTTCCCAAGCCGATCGCATGTTAAAGTTGGTACTCACTCACTTAGTCATTAGTATTTCTTGTTCATTTCTATATTGCTCATTCTCGTATTTATTTCCAGTATTTCCTTTATTGCATATCTCTTGTATCTGTATATTGCAGCTTGTATACTCACATCTATTTACTGTTACATAGTTTATATCATTTATTAGAACTAATGTTACAAATGTACTTTGCTCCTTTCCTGACTAGATATATTTTTCCCAGATGACACTGAAGAGTGGTACCCCACTCACTACGGGCCTCAGGACGTGTTAGGCTTAGAGCCAGAGACCTTGGCTCAGGAGGGTCTCATCCCGACTGAGACAGACGACCGAGGAATCGTAGCTTAGTAGCTAGTTTCCTTTTGTACTGGATTTGTCACCATCATTGTTATTAGTATTTCTCTGACTTATTGGATATTATTTTGTCTAATGAGTTGTATTTGTGACTCTTCTATTCTTTTATCATATTCGTGCTTATTCCATCTATATATCTGTGATTGAGTATATTCATTTACATTGGTGACTTATTATATCTTGATTGCTAGATAGATAGTTTACCCAAACAGTATTCTACCGTCGATGTTGCGGCGTAGGCTGGACGTTGTTCACTACTTGCATCCCTACACAGGGTGCTGGTCGTGACATCATGTCCTTGTTTGGTTGTTGGATTGCGCTATTATGATATGATAGGTTGTGGACTGAAATTACGACGCAGAGTTATTTCAGCTTGACCATAATCAAGGGACATATTCTTTCTTGATGTAATAAGGCACTTCATGTCCTTGTTTGGTGAAGGGGTGTCGTGTCATGTCATGGATATGATATATGACTTTGATTGTTGACTCAAGCATCTCATGTTATATAACTGATCTTTTCTTTATTTCGTGCTTTCTTTGTGGTACTTGCTATCGCGGGTTTTGCTTAGCCAGGTTTAGAGCCATCGCCTAAGGAACAAGCTTACTTTCCCCTCACTTATGGCACACACTTGAAGGATGGCTACTGAGGGACACGAGTGAGTTTCTTTATTCACTGCTGAAGGCATTTAGCCAACCTACACCAGTTAGCCGGCAAATCTGGACACTAGTTCCCTATATGACTATAATATATTCAGACTGCAGCTGACTCATTGTCATGTATACTTTTGATCTTATATATGGCTTATCATTTTGTCTTGCTATATCTTTAAGAATATTTTGATGCGACGTTTGGGATGCCTTGCTACTTATTCTGAAATATTCTATGTTATTGCTACTTGTTTGAATGATTGAGATATAAAAGTTCTTGACCCGAGGAGACCTGATTGTAGTATGCACCCCCATGTCTCTAGACAACCTTAACACCTTGCGGATTGCTTCGGTATTCTGTAAGGTGTGGTTCGCTGAGTCATTTTCTGCTCTCTAGTATTATGAATCTAGGGCGTGACAAGGTTTTAGTAGTGGCTCATATAGGTATGTCTTTCATTTTAGACTTGTGGGTATCTTGATGATAAAAAATCTCAATCAAACATGTTCCTCCTGAAAATCCTGAAATTTGTCTCTTCAAAACTCAGCTTGACTTCGGTACCATTGATTTCTTGATCATTTCTTATCTTGTCCTTGATTTATCGTGTGTTATTTTCTTTAGGGCTTCTCCAATTTCGGTAGTTGGAGCACCAGTGATGTTAGCAGGGCAAGGATCCGTTGGCCCACAGCAAAAGGCAACACCAATTTCTGGAGGAATCAGGATAGAACCAATAGAGAAGCACGAGGAACAACATGTACCAGAAGCTCTATTACCCCCCGTCGTACCAGTAGTGCCAGTAGCACTTGATACTCCGGCATTGCTGAAGATTATACGAGGAATAATGACAACACAACAACACCAACAACTTTAGCAACAAGAGCAGAATGTATTGTTGAACCAAGGATTACAAACAGCCTTGGAAAGGAGTATTAGAAGAAACCCAGGGGCATCAGTGAGATTCTTTTGACTCAACCCCAAGTACTTTGAAGGCACGGAGGACACCATTACCGAAGACACTTTATTGTAGAATATTGAAACAATAGTGGCAGCGACAAAGGTTCCAGCTGAGGAACAAGTTGATCAGGTCCGATTACAGCTCTAGGGCCTTGCTAGAGCTTGGTGGGCAGAAGAAGAAGTTGGTTTATGACAACCTATATCATGGGAAAACTTTAGGGCCCATTTCAAGGTTAAGTATTTCGTGGTGGTAGCACAATATGAGCTACAATAGAGGTTCATCAACCTCAAGCAGTCTAGAAGGACAATATATGGCTATGTGGCAAAGTTCTAAAGGCTTAGCAGATTTGCCCCGACGATGGTAGCAACAGAACCAGAGAGGGCGATAAGGTTCCAGTACGGACTTCATCTGGAAATTTAGCAACTGGTAGAGTTCCATTACTACCAGACTTTCGACGAAGTATTGATCGCATCTAAGCGACATGAGCTGACAATGCAGAGGTTAGCTTCAAGGACAGAAGGAAAGAAGAGGTCTCATGCCCAAATCGGAGGAGGAGGAACAACACAGCGAATGTCAACACCATCTCCTAGCATTCGCGTTCATGAAATAGCACCAAGAAGGCTAGTGGCATCAACAACAACAGCACCTGTTTGGTCGAATCAGCCGAGGCAATAACAGTAACATCGATTGGGAGCCTTAGTCGGATGTACATATTGTGGCAAGGAAGACCATACACGAGAGGTTTGTAAGGCAACACACGGGTTGTGTCTGTGATTTGGTAGTCCAGATCATCGGATTGCCAATTGCCTTATGATACAGAGGATTAAAGGACCGGTGTAGCTATTAGCATTACCAGCATCGGGGGCAGCTCAGTATAGTGGGCAAGCATTGGCAATCAGGCCATTAGCTCAGCTTCCATTGCTGATGCAAACTAAGATGTACAACCATCAGAAGAATCAACAGTACGGGCAACATAGGCAACAACTGCGTCTTCAAGGGGGGCAGCAATAAGGAGCATCGCAAGGCCAAGGGAAAGATTTTACTCTATCTATGGAGGAGGCTTTGTCATCAGGTGACGTAGTGGCAGGTAACATTCTCGATATATCTTTTCTTGCCATGACATTATTTAATTCAGGAGCATCACATTCATTTGTATGTGCACGATTTACGACACATATTGGATTGAAGTTCGAGGCATTGCCAGATAGGCTGAATATACTCACTGGTAATGTTCTCATAGGAGTCATTAGAGTGTGTTTAGCTTGTCTGATCGTAGTGTGCGGGCATTTATTACCCGCAAGGTTGATCAAGTTGTCTACGTTATTTTAGGCATGGACTAGTTGAGAGACAGTCATGCGATGATAGATTGTCGTAGGGGTAGATTATTGTTTAACATCTCGAACAAGGAAGAGTTTATCATCAATAGAACGGTGAAGGACTAGCATTAAGGTGTCATTGCAGCAGTAACAGGAGTTGAAGATCAGTTCCCAGAATAATTAAAGAATTTCTTGACGTATTTTTGGAAGAGCTTCCAGGATTACCCCTTGTAAAAGAAGTGGAGTTCTGCATAGAGTTGAAGTCAGGAACCAATTTTCAACAAGGTCTATCAAATGTCACCAATGGAGCTCAACCAGCTATATAAACATGTGGAAGAACTAAAGACGAAAAAATTTATTCGAGCTAGTGGATCACCATGGGGAGCACCAGTGGTTCTAGTAAAGAAGAAAGATGGGTCGACATGATTATGTATCGACTATAGGCAGTTTAATGTAGTAATAGTAAAGAACCAATATCTGTTGCCTATGATTGATGACTTGTTTGATAAATTAAGCGGGGAAAAGATTATTTTCAAAGATAGATATTTGATCAGGATATCATCAAGTAAGCTTCCGGGAGCAAGATATACCGAAGATAGCATTTTGATCTCGATATGGGCATTACAAATTCTTAGTTATGCCATTCGGATTGACTAATGCACCAGCAATATTCATGAACTTGATGAATCGTATCTTCATGCCATACCTAGATCAATTTATAGTGGTATTCATAGACTACATTCTTATCTACTCCAGCAGTGAAGAAGAGCATGAAGAACATCTTCGGAAGATGTTGCAAGTTCTGAGGGAGCATCAGTTATATGGTAAACTCAATAAATATGAGTTTTGGTTAGATCATGTGTCATTCTTGGGGCACATCATCTCAGGTGCAGGAATATCAGTGGACCCCAAGAAGGTGGAAGCAGGAGAGAATTAGCCAATCCTGAAGATAGTAGCAGATGTACAAAGCTTCTTGGGATTAGCAGAATATTATCAGAGGTTAGTGGCAGATTTTCCACGAATTTCAGTACCAATGACTCGTCTAACCCGCAAGGATGTCACTACCATAATAATTCAAATTAACGACATCTGGAAACGTCACTAAATGGCATAAAAATGTCGCTAAAAAAAATTTAGCGACGTAATTAGCGATATTTCATTGAAGTCGCGTTTGAGCTAGTCGCTGACAGAAAAAATATCGTAAAATGTCGCTATAGAGACGTTTTCTAGCGACGTATTCACGTCACTAATATTTTTCAAATTAGCAACGTTTAGCGACTCAATGTAGCTATATTATCAATGTGTTGTGTGTCGCTAAACGTCGCTATTATTTTTCTATTTAGCGATATTTTGTAACACATTTAGCGACGTTTTGCTGACCTGATAAATACTGAAATATCAAAAATTTAACGATGTTTAGCGACATAATTAGCGACGTTATGATACAGTTAGCGATGTATTTAGCGACGTATATAAACATCGCTAATAGTAGCTAAATGTCGCTAAATTTTCAGTAAAAAGTAAAAAAATAAAATATAAAATATTTTTCAAACCAATCTTCCTGTAGTTTATGAATTCACAATTTATATAAATAGACTCGGAGCAACCCTCCTTTCAATTTTCTGGGTTTGCCAACCCCTTCGGTGGAACACTCAACACCGATAAATTCACATAAATTTAATATGAATAATAAAGTAAAATTTGAAGAAAACGACACATTGGAATAACAAATCGAGTCTCAAGAAAATTCCGTCGTAAAGAATGTAAAAAATATGTAGACAACTGAGTGCAAGAAATAAAGTCTGAAAATCTCAATAAATGTATAATATTCATAAATGACCCAATATCATGAATCAAAACACAAACAACCAATAAACTATCCTAACTGGGACTACTGCAGATCTGGAGGAGGATGAGCACCGGCGCGCACCAGGGATAAGAATAACTCATACTTCTCCCATAAAATTGACACCGATATCGATGAAGAAGGCAGTGACATCGGTGGAGTCGGTGTCGATGAAGACGCACCAGGAGGACGCATCTGCTCCAACGCTGCTAGTCGATGGTTGTATGAATCCACGTTAGATAACTGCCTCGTACTGCTATTAGCCATTGAATCTTGCATCGTTGTTAGTCTCTCGCCCATGAACAATTGTGATGCCTGGAGCTCCGTCACGCTGCGCTTTGTCGAAGATCTAAGATCAGTAACAATATGCTCCATCCTCTCATTCATATCCCTGAGCTCCATGATGCTGTGCTCGAACATATCAAATCGTGCGATGAGAGTCATATCGTCCGTCTGCGGCTGAGACAGTGGCTACTCCTCCATCGTTCGCAGCAACTAGTTACGGGGAGACGCAATCTGACAGTCAACAGCCTCCTGGACTCGGACAGACGCCTGCGAGGGCTGTGGGGAATGCACGCTTGCAGAGGAGGCCCTAGAGGACTGCGTCGCAACACGGGTGCGATAGGATCCCGTACCGTAGTATGTACCCCTCTGGAGACCACCAGCGGCAGTCACCTACAACTCGTTCGCCAACGGAGATGGAGTGGATCGCGAGAAAGTATCAGGCTCTCCCGCTGTAGGTGCAATAGCAGTCGCCCACTCACGGAGCCTAAGATACTCGACCTAGAAAAGTATGGATACTCGATAATTGCTAATGTCTAAGGTACTTATTACTAACTACAAGGATATTTATTTGCATATTTTCTTGTTATATTAAAATTAACACAAAGTAAAGTAATACTTAAATAGGTCTGTGATGCCCTCTCATCAATGAGCTTTCCGTCCTTCCGATGGGTGGCCAGGAAGACGGTCACCATGTTGGCATCCCCACCCCTCTGTCCCTGTTAAAAATATATTATTTAGTACTAAAATTAAAAATTATCCTACTATCATTTTATCATACTTGTATTAAAATAATATATCTGAAATAAAAATATATACAAAACGACGAAAATATACCGTCATCGAAATCGAGCTACCATACCATTTTGTTGCATTCTTCCTAGCCGACTTGGCATTCTCAGACCTTTCCTTATACCTTGGATCATCGAATCTAACCCTCATCGCAGTCCACTGCTCAGGTATGATCCAACCTTAGATAGATTTTCTTTCGCGATCATGAACCTTCTGGTCATCCATAGCATCACGATCAGCTTGGCGGCGACGGCAGGAAACATATGCTCAATCAACTCATTCCGGTATGGTGGATAGAAATACGTTTGCTACAAGAAATAATTTAGTAAGTTATATAATATGAATAAATTAATAATTAATATTAAAGCCAAATATATTTCTACCTTGAAGTGCGCAAACTAGAACGTCTTTCTCTTATTCGGAGCATCAGAGTAGTTGATCCATGGGCCACCATAGTTATACTTCAGAAAGTGGCACGTGTCTTTGTACTAACGAGGGCACTACAAGAGAAATGGCCTTTCTTGACGGTTTTTTCCCGTCAAGAAAGATTTTTCTTGACGGTTCTGCATCCGTCATCTAGGCCAGAGTCAAAAAAATCCCCTGCTTTTCTTGACAGTTTTTGGTTTAGTTATCTTGACAGTTTTAAACCGTCAAGTAAAAAAATTGTCTTAACGGTTTTAAACGATCAAAAAAATATAGCCAAAATCCATCAAGGTAAACATGAAATTTTCTTGACTCTAGCCTAGATGATAGTTAATGACCGTCAAGAAAAGTCGTTCTTGACGAAGAAAACCGTTAATAAAAATCTTTCTTGATGTTTAAAAACCGTCAATAAATAATATTTTGTAACAAAATTCAAATATTTGTTGACATTTTATAACCGTCAAGAGAAGCTAATTATTTATTAATCAAAATTCTATTTATAATTATATATTATATGCTTCCCTTTGCCAGCTACCGAACACACATAATATTATAATACACAATCTTTTTATCGATCACAAATACACAGTTTGTACATCGTAAACATCCAAGAATGATATATACAAAGTGTACAAAAAGTCTTCTCTAGATATATTGGAGGAAGAATAGTACAATAAATCATAGGAATCATAAGTAAGACCATAATCTAAGCTTGAGTTCCTTCAAGAGTCTTCTAAGAAATGTAAGAAGGAGAACAGAGAACAAGCATTAATTAACCAAAAAAATCTCATTAATGTAAACTCTAATCTTTGACTACTGCTTGTGATCACTAAATTGACACATACCTACAATTAGACGAAGTCCTTGTTGTAGTGTCCCGTCAACCAATCTTTGTCATAATCTCACCTAACAATCGAAATTGAACATGAAAATCTCAAACATTTAGGCACTCTTTATTATTTGACAACTTTATGCTTGTTGTGATGTTGTTCATGCTTTCTATGTAGATAAAGATATGAATACAGACTATGGCATATATTGTATAAATTAAATCTAGACTAGTGTCCTAAGCAGGCATATATTGTATCGTCTCATGTCATATCCATGTCCATGCAACATAACTCATCTTACTAGAAAGATGACAAGATACAAACAACAAAAATCCATATTGAGGAAGTTAGTAAACGGTTATCTAATTTTAGAAACAAAAGGTGTTATGTAACTGCATTACAGAAAGTCATATGTAATTGATATTATATAACCACGGAAGATGAATTAAGAGACAAATATGAATCTAGTTATACCACAGTTTCAGGCATAAATGTCAAAAGGCGGGCAAGGTTGTGACATGTCCAGGACAAGTTTCAATTAGGTTCAAAAAGTGAACCTACTCTTTAATCTTTTCTCCCTTTACCTGGGTGTGGTGAAAAGTTTAAAGAGTGAAAGACATAAACTACACCAAAAAGCAAAAAGAAAAAAGAAAAGAAAAAAAGAAACAATTGTATCCACAGGCCACAAAATTACTAGTTACATCATATACTTGGACCTCTCCTGAAGAGCTAAATGCATCCAGAAAAGGAGCACTCCATGAACTAGACATTGCCTGCTCAGAAATAAGTATGAAACTATTGAGTTAGAAGCTTGAATTATGAACAACTATCCCATGTAAAAAGTGAAGTTAAATGTAAAGCTACCACTTTATATACTTCATATAACATGGAAACGCGAACCAAGTTAGTACATATAATTTTATACAAGGGAGAACATATAGATGATCAAGTCGTGAGTTTGTAATTGTTGGTATCAAGTTGAAAGAAGTTATATACATGTAATCAAGAGAAAATGATCATGGCTTCCAGAAAGCAGACCTATGGGATATATCTAGCCTGCAAAATTTTCCTCTAGCTTGAAAAATATTGATAAAAGATTAGGACAAGAGCATAACTTATAACTATGGCATACAAGAAGATCCTGCAACATTATTATAACCACTAATTTTTAGAACATATCCATGCTGAAGCGCACAAGTCATGTTTCCAATACCTCTGCAATATCCTTTTGTGTATATCAACATTATCAGCACTTTGTGACTTGAAGGAACTATTTTAGAAGATAAAAGTTCAAACAATAAATTTCCCTTTTTTTGTGATGTTTGCATAGTTTTCAGTATCGACAGATATCGATCCAATACAGCTGATAACAATACGGTTTGGTAAGTCCCGATCCGATACCGACTGATACCTGATACCCGATACTGACCGATACTGACATTGTGGGTGTCTTTTCCGGTCAATTTGACAAAGAAAATTGAACGACAAAGACAAATTAACAATGGTGTAAGGTTTTAAAAGCATATAAAAGAAGAAAACTTATCTATAATATGTAAATTAATCGACAAGGATGACTACCTTTTCATCCAATTTCAAAACTACTAAAAAACAACACTGAAAATACTTAAAATTATACGTAAATGTATAAACTATATTTTCAAAAATATTAATCATGTAGTAATAAGTATTTTTTTTCAATACCAAAAAATTCGATACTTCCATCCAAAACCTCTAATATTGTCGATCCTGCCATTCCCGATACTCATAGGAATGATCCGATAGCGATTCCGATACTGATCCTACGAACCTTGTTGTATTCATATTAATTCTATATGTTGCAGAATGTCATTAACATCGCATATCCCATGTACGAGAAGCACCAGAGTTTGGTAAAAATCAAGTAGTTCCAATATTTTAAAGAGCTAAGACATCTTGCAAGTCATGTAGATATGTTTAGTTCTGTAAGGCCTAAATAAATAAAGTAGGCAAGCTTTTGATAACCATATATGTGTATATATTTATTAGCTCTTATCTTCTAAACTAAAGTATTATAAACATACAAAACAAAAGTAAAAGATTAAGAAATTGTATAAATTTAGGGAAGATAAAAGAACAAGTATTTCTCATACCTGCAAGCTTGCTTGAAAGGAAATGCAAAACAGTGTTATAGAAGGAATAGTTCTTTCACAATTATCAGTTGAATTTTGTCCAGGAATAATTGACAACTTAAGCCATCTACCATCAAGCAAGTTCACTTCTAAATCAGGAAATTTAGCCTCTGTTAGAGATGGAATAAAAGTTGTATTTTCCATAGCAATCTGCATGAGCCATGCCATAAAGGCAAGTCGTCTGATGCTACAAAGGAATAACGCAAATTATGGACATTGAGAAAACAACAAACAAATGAATATTAGTGTACAAAAAGTCAAAATCCCATTGAATACCACAAAGAAACTAAGAATTGGTATGTTCATTGTTTATATACCTCTGAAGAACTCAAACCAATAAGAGCTCTCTATTGCCTCCTTAAACTGCTTCAACTTTGGCTCATCAAGTTCGAGTGTACAATTAAGCCCTTTTCAACATTTTCTGATATAAAAAATAAAATAAATAAATAATGCCATCATTATCTATTATCCTGCCTCTTGTTCATAGTTCATTATCCCAAAAAAGGGAAGAAATAAAAGGTAGAATACTGCATACTCTGGAACTTTAAGTCGATCTGGCTGTCAATCAGTTCATTACCACCTAAAACTTCCCCAAGCCCACCTCACTTATAAGCAGGGTTCTCAGACAGTTGGCAAAAATGAAGGATGTAATAGTTGTATGTTTCCAACCATGGCAAAAGAAAAACAACATAGCAAAAAAGCCAACACATAGGAAATTTAGAATGAAGCATTAAATGAACAAAGACGATGTATTAAAATGAGATGAATTAATCCCTTCTTACATTCAAAATCTTTCTCATATCTATATTTTCAGGCATGGCTCCAGCATGCCTCCAGGCATTCCGCCAGGCATTCCCCCAGGCATACCGCCAGGAAATCCTCCAGGCATACCTCATGGGAATCCTCCAGGGAAACCCCCAGGCATAGTTCCTGGTCTACTTGAAGATGACTGTTGTTTCTTTTTGGCCTTCTCATAAGCTAGCTTGTAAGAAGGTCAACATCACGACATAATAAGAAAACATCAAGTTAACTTCCTTAGTGTTGGAGAAAGTAAAATGACCTGGGCCTCTGCTCGGCGACGCTGTCTTTCCCGTTCAATTTTCTTTTCCTCTCGCTCCTTCCTCAGACGATCATACTTGCGACGATGTTCCTCAATCTTGTGCATATTTGGTTCAACCTGACACCAAGTACATGTACATAATCAATATAAATTTTTACATTAAAATGTTCTAACTTAATCCAGACTTACCTTTTTAAGTACAAAACTTATCTCTTCATCATAATCCAATTTGGATGTTATGTACAGATCCTTGGCAGCTTCTGCCCATTTGCCAAGCATGGCAAAGTCCATGCCATGGGCTTTGTAGCCTTTCGCAGAGTCAGGGTTGATAGAAAAAAAAAAGGCAAAAGGAAAAATATAAGGCTTCTCCAAACTATATAAGTGCATAAAACTGAAGTTACACCAATAGAAGCTATGAACATCAAGCACAAACAGATCCATTTTATATAAGACAAAGGACCAGCAATAAGAGAGAACATATGAGTAAATCGAAATCTCTAACAAACTAGCTCAACATATAAAATTAGTAGTCTGAGACGTAACTCTGATGATGGTCGTAGACCAAAAAGCGGATGGTCCATCAAATGTATGTGTGTGCATGAATAAAAACCAAGTAGCACGTAATCATCTTCCATGGAAACTTAAATTCACTATCACTTGTTTAACACTAGCAGGATTCCTGATAAGTGACATAAGGATAACCTACTTTCCGATGTATAATAAGATACATAAGAAAATTCTGCAATCATACCAATAGAATAATTAATGCACATACAAATCATGAGTACAAATTTTCCTATTTTAAATTTAGGACATGATATTATGAATGAGAACTTACTCCACATGAATCACAACCAATTCCAACTAGAACAACATATCTAATAGACATCAATTCATAAGATTTGACAAGCAAAGCAAATTGATTTAAAAAAATTAACGAAGCTATTTGACCACTACTAACAAATTTCTTGTAAAGTTTGTATCTTTGACGCTAAAATACTACAGAAAAGTAAATTATTGGGAAAAATAGATAGATCATAAAGAATTTTCGTACTTTTCTTTGACATAAGCATTTTTTTACAGAGCACATGGAGCAATAGGTAAATATATAAGTACCTACCTCATTTATGTATTCTTTTAGAGAGTAGCAAGAGTAGAGTTTAGGGATCGTGAAACTCAAGAAAAATCTACAAAAATTAAAAAGTCTCCTATCATTAAATCACAAGCATTATTAATACTAGAAGAAAAACTAACATAAAACTTGGGGAGAGAGTTATCTCACTCATTTGGCACCAGTACCTACTGCCAGAAGACTCTGTGGGGTTATTACATGTCCATACTTTGCCGTGAAGATTATAGTAGGTGCTACCTAAAACCAATAGAGATTCAAGAACAGGTTAAGCTATATATGGCCAACAAGCTAAATAGAGCAAGACTTGAAGCTATGGTGCATCATAGCATGATTACATGCCACCATAAATATTACAGTGATTGACTTGGGTGCACTTCTGAGACTCAGAGAAAATGCGCCTAAAGTCCCAATGATCCCCAACCTATCCAAATGCACGAATGATAGAAGATTAGAGATCTGGTCGACAAAGGAGAGGTAATAGAAATGGTAAGGGAACACCTCACTAACATTCTCAGATGGACTAAAAAATCTGACATGGTGGTAAATTGGACTAAACTGCAGTTAGGTTCAGCACCTGGTTCTTCCGTGCTTGATATAGGAAATACCCATCCAGAGGGTTCATCTGTCTCCTTATTCCTTTTCCATATTGGTTTAACCTATGTTACTACCACTAAGGTAAACTCATGCAGTTAATTCAAATTACAAAAGATCTCAAGCCGATCTAAAGCAATCATTACTAATGGATAACAACATTTGATCATCCATAATAACAAGTCTATCTAGCATCAAAAATATAAAATAGAAAGTATCGTCATGGCTGGCATGACATTGTTACCTTTGATTGATGAGAGTACACAACCTCGAATTTTTGAGGTTGGGAAACTCTAACTTGTCTCGGAATAATGGGTTTGCCTCGAGGAACTTCTTTAGCTCAATAAGAATTATCACCCTTGCTGATTTTATGTCCCTTCCTCTGACTTCAAAATTTGAAAATTGTTCATTTTCCCTAAAAGGCACATATTATTTTAGAAGCAAAACATTCAAGCTAGCATGTGAAGAAGTAATCGATCATACCTGAAGTTTTCCAAAGTTAGGAGTTGAGTAATCTCTTTGAAGAGGTCCAAATTGAACAACACAAATACTTTCAAATTCTTGACAAGGATCTCAGCCATTGTACAATTATGCCTGCAAACCCAAATTTATAAGATACAACCAACCAACTACATGAATCAGCATAACAAATTATCAATAACTCACTTAGAGTTGTTCTTATATGTTTCAATTCAGATATCACTCAAGTAAGGTCTATCGACTAAAGAAAAATGTCATTTGGTCAAGAGGGAAAAAGAAACAAACCTAACAACAGCTTCCCTTGATGTCGCACCAACAGGCTCGGGCTCCATGATGTCAACCACTACTACATATGAGCGTGGAATCAGGGATTAATATTGAACAAGGATGAGTCTGCAAAGTACTGACCATGTGCATAACCTGCATTTTTAATATTCAGTTTCCTCTGATACATTTCTACAAACAGATGGTGGATGGACTGAAACTAAGTAATCATGGCCATTGTTATGTTGTAGCAATTTCCACCCAACAATCGACATTTTACTTGGTGGATGTGAAATAAGTTGAACATATGGTCTGGGATTTAGCTATGCAATATAAGCTTCTAACGAAAATGTGTCATTTAGAAAAAATGTACATGTAACTTCATTTACCACATTTGTTTTAACAAGTGGAAAAGAAGATACTAAGAATAAGAAGTCAAGAGCTAGAGCAGGATAGTGGGACTTCAAATAAAAATAAGTTACCAAAGGGGAATACAAAAAAGGAAAACTTTGGTTGTGTACGGTCTCAAGTTGTAGTGTATGTATCAATATAGTACTAAAAGATATCCTTAGCGAATAAAGGTAACAAGGCATGCAGACAAGTATGAAACTAAGTTCAAAAATTGTTCAGCTGTCTAACCAATTTATCCATTGCTCAAACTTTTATGAACTTATTAAGGAACCGATGAGTATTATAGATTGCTGTTTAATCAAGTATAACCATCACAATAAAGATTCAGTACTCAAACTTATTATGTTTAGGTGTTACATATAATTTAGAATCTGGGTATTAAAGATGACTAATTAAGAACACCTGAAAGAATCACAAATGGAAAACCCACAAACAAAGGATAAACACAACTTAAGATGAAAAGCCATATATAGTGAAGTTTATGACAGTATGCCAAACTTACAGGGTCCTGGTGAAGGTTGAGAGAGATATTTTTAATATTATTCCAACATGTCACTGACAATAATATTGAATAGCTTCAAGATTTAACATGACTTTTAGATGTTAAAATACTTGAGCCATAGACTAAGGTTAGAATTCAATAAGTATCAGTAGTTCGGGGGAATTCAACTTTTCTGCAAACAGTTATTTGTGCTTTAGTTTTTTCTTTTCCTTTTTCCTTTCTTTTAGAGAGAGAAGCAATAAGAGATTCAACCAGGGTATTTTAGTTGCTTCCAAGTGCGAAGTACACATTTAACGGAGGAAAGCATCGACAGCAGAACAGGGGGTCCGACCCCCCTGTACCTAGCCCGCTGTGCTGCCAGAGTCCTGTCATGGATCCCGAACGCCGCTTCCCCCGACGCCGCTACCGTGCACACCCCCCTGCGTGCGATTCCTCCCTGCCAAGACAGTGAAAACTGGGTTAGGGTTAGGGCTCAGGAGGAGAGAGAGAGGGGGTGGGGGGGAAGGAGAAGGAGAGGGGTGTTTGATGGAGTGGTACGGAGAGGGAATTTTTTCTCAGGAGAGGGGTTTCTTCTCAGAGGAGAGGGTGGTTTTTTAGGAGGGGTTATCGAATAGTCAGGATATTGGTTTTCATACAACCGTCAACATAAATTCTATAATAAAAAAAATTTGAAACAAATAGTGCAATGGTAGCTGAAAAATTACCGAAATTTTTTTGCACATGTATTACTTGACGGTTATTAACAAACCGTCAAATGCAATGGGTTTTTTTGATGCTTCATCTAAAACCGTCAAGCAATATTGTCAAATTTTAATACTTAACAGAAAAAAGGTATTTTCTTGACGTATGTCTAAAACCGTCAAGATAACTGCTTTCCTTGACGATTTTGACCATACGTTAATAAATCGACTGTCAAGAAAGGCCATTTTTCTTGTAGTGGGGACGATATCTATACAGAGAGAATTTTATTTATAAAAAAGTGAATATATGATGAATGAAGAAATATATGATATATATGATGATAAACCAACTAATTGACTTACTTTGTATCGTCGGCCCAAATCTCCGTCCTCGTCTCGTCCGGAGGTGCGTATGGAGGATCTCGCTGATACGGAAACGACGTCGTCTCAACCTCCTCCATCTGCTCATTTATCTCTATGGTTCTGTCCGCAGGAGGAACGCTGGACGAGGGAATAATCTCAGACCTGGAACTACTCATCCCAGGAGTGCTGCCACGTAACGCCGTCGCAATCGAAGATGTGGCAGGTCGATATACTGGAGTACTTGGCAACGAGGATCTAGAACCAGTCGGCAGTACCAGAGGAGCATTCCGTCTACCTCGGGACCTGACGAACGCTCTGCATCGCCATGTCATACCTGATAACAACATATGATGATAGAACAAATAAACAGATATATAGTACATTCTACAATCAAAATATTATACATATCTCATAGTATTAATAGAATTGCACAGTAAATAATCAGTAGTGTCACAAGTATAAGTGGATAGTACATTCTACAGTCAAAATGTAATACATGTCACAAGACCAAATGGATTTATTTTATTTTATTTTTAATCATCTTCAGAAAATTTATCTTTTTTGCGTTCCTTGTCCTCCTCTTCATCTTCCTCTTCATCATCACTTTTAACTACTTCGTCTTCGTCTTTATCTTCCTCTTCGGATAATTTTACATTTTCTATATTATTAATCGTGTAATGAGTAACTTATGTTGAGTCCACATCTAAAATATTTGTTACAAGAGGTAGCTCGTCCTCCTGATAAACTATTTCGTCAACGTCAAAGGTATTTCTAGCTTTAGTCTTGCATACTGCCCACCAGTCCGACATTGTTGTTTCCCTTCTAGAATAAGTTGTAAAGTACACGAGCTGAGCCTGACTTGATAGGACAAATTGTTCGTAGCCTTGATATCTATGCTTATAGTTTATATCCACAAGATCATGCTTGTCAATTTTCCAACATTGATCTTAATCGGATCTGTAAACCCCCTGATTTTTCAAAATTTTAAAAACTGGATTTTTCACAATTTTCTGAAATTTTCTGGGAATTTTCTGTAATTTAAAAACAGGGTTTTAATTATTTAATGATTTTTAATTGATAATAAATGATATTAAAATATTATGAAAATAATATTTTTGGATGTAAAATGAAAAACTGGACTTAGGACAATTTTTCTGGAATTTATTGGGCCTCAGACCTATTTTTTAAAAAAGCCTAAAAACTATTTTTTTTCTAATTATTAATTAATTACTGTTTTATTTATTTTTATTTTTATTTGGTTTTAGGGCCCGGCCCGGCTCAGTGGGCCGAGCCCAATAGCAGCCCAGCCCCAACCGTTGTTAGCGGGTCGGGCGGGTCCGCTCACCCGGAGCCCGCCGCCCGACCCGACCCGGCCCACTGCCGGTCACCCCGTCCCCCACGACCCCACGATCCGAAAACTCCGCCGGCGGCCGCGTTTTCCGGCCGCCACGACCCCTTCTCCTCGCCGTAACCGACGGCCACGTCCCCCCAGCCCCGCCTTCCCCGGCCTCACCACCGCCCGCTAGCCCCCTATAAATCCACCCCCTCCCTTCCTCCTCCGCCTCACGATTTACCCTAAACCTAACCACCCCTCTCCGGCGAGGCCGACCACCGGCGACCCTTTCCCTCCTCCCGCCGTGAGCCAGCACCCGACGCCGGAGCCCCTCTTCTCCTCCTCCGGCTCCAGCACCTTCGCCCCCTCCTCAGCCGCAGCGCCCCGCCCGACCCGCTGCTGTTCTCCCCTCCGCCGGAGCCGCAGCCACCGCCCAGACCCTCTGCCGGCGCCGCCTGCCTCCCGAGCCCTCAGCGGTGCCTCGCCGACCGTCGGCCAGCCACCACGACCACACCCTAGGTCGGACACGCCGCTGGACACGCGGACGCAGCCCTAAACCCTAGCCCTAGCAGCGGACACTGTGTCAGTTGGACACAGGACACGGCTACGAGGATACGAAGATCTCGGTTTTTTCAGCCTCTGTTCAGGTACTCGTAATTTCCTTTTCGTAGCTCGGAATTCGATTCCGCAAATTGCGTTGCTAAGCCTGTATAACCCTCTCGGTGTCCGGACAAACTGTTCGGGACATCGCATCCTGTGGTGATCGCACACCGCGATCCAAAAACAGGAAAAACCAGACCCTATTTTACCCCGGAACTGGGTACGCCCCGCCAAACGGTACGACTTGGTCGCGTGCGGTCTTCACAGATACGTGCGCCTCATCGATACGGATGTATGGGATTTCGCAGAAGCTGATTCGGGTGTGCGTGCACACTGGAATCAACGCGTATCCGCGGACATCGCCCCGTATCCGTACTTTCTGGAACGCGCCCTAACTTTGTGTACACGCGTCGGATCGAAACGAAACTTGCGCCATCGGACTCGTAGCGATACGCTGGTCCTGTGACCCAAGTCTGGTTCGATTCTGAGAACGTTGACGAAATCGCGTGTCGTGGGCCCCACAGGCCCCGCTCGACGGGCGATTTTGTGTTCGGCTCATCGAAATCCAATTCTGGAAGTTCCGTTGGGTTCGTATCAGCATTTTTGACCTGTTGACACTAAGTTTGGTGAATTTGGAGACCGTTGACCCGGACGCATTTTTCGGTGCAAAGCGGGCCCGCATGTGGACCCCGTTTTGACCCGAAACTGCCGTTTCTGCCCTTGTCTCCAAATTGGACCCAAGGACAGGCGTTTCTAGCTGATTGATATTTTCTGGATCTGATGGTGATGTTTGTTTCAACAACCGGAGTACCGCCTGCAAATCCAACCGAAGTCAGAACCGCAAACATAGCCGGAACCACAGGCAAGTGTACCTCGCCGAAACTTGCAGCTTGCTACATATTTCCTGGACTTGGTTATACATCAGTGGGCAAGTAAAGCCTGCCAATTCTTAGATATTTCTGATTATAGTATTTTACTTGATTTTCTGGTAGTTTCTTATGTAACTTGTTTAACTGCTCAACCCAGGACACCTGACACTATTCATGTGACGGAATTGCCTGAGATATACCTGGTGATTCCGTATAGGTTACATATTCATGTCATTACAGTTTATATGCTTAGATTCTAGCCTGACTCATTGCATTAGTTCAAACTTGCGTGACTTGTACCTGATATATTCTGGAACTGTGACGTGAGATTACATGAGGTGGGGAGAGTATTACCATATCAAGACTGATTATAATGTAAATAATGTTATCTGGAGGTGTCCTAGTCTCTGATACAGAGCTTTGGCACAAGTTCTGGCTCTTCGAGAAATTACTGCTATGGTTTCTTAGACACTGATCCTGTAGTAGTCTCAGCCTGAGTATGACTAAAACTCTCACTTGCATATCACTAGCTGGTTTACATATTTATCCTGCTGTTTATTTTATTGCTGCACTGCATATGTTTTAGCTTGTATTTTCTGTACCTTGTTATGTCCCCTGAGGACCTGGAATGGACTATGTCCCCAGGTACAGCTGAAGAAAACTACCCCGAGGTGTACGGTACTAGAGCACTCCTTGGAGCAGAACAAGGAACAGGGGACGAGATAGTGGCCGAAGACTTCTCTTGAGCACCGGCTTAAGTTATACAGTATTTCCATTTCCAGCATTTTAAATTCCTGTCTTTTCTTAAATGTAACAGACTAATTCTCGGATTTGTTCCCGAGATAGCTTATTTGAGATTTCAGTATTTATTTCCATTGCATAATTTCTGGCTTTTAATCTGTGACTTTCTGTGGATGAGATTAGAAATACCTGAGACTTGTACTTAGTATTGCTAGACTACAGCTTAAGCATGCCCTGATGGATCCATTAAATTGGGTTGTCTATCGGTGCGTGCTGTTGGCCATTGCTCACGTGCTCAGTCCCTCGGCATTTTGGGACTGGGGCGTGACATGGTTTTTGTGGTGGCCCATGCAGGTCTACGACTAAATTGTTCGGTTTCAACTTAGGGACCGAACAGGCCTGCAATAAGATAGGATAAAATTTTAGGATCTCGTCCACTTGCTTGAATCGTTTTTGATATCTGTATCGTATTCGAACTAACTTGAACTTGCATCTCGCCTTGTTTCCTGTGCGCCTCTTATTGGGTATTTTGGATACAGGAAAATGGACCCACAAGAATGCAACGAGACTCCCGCCAGAACGCCACAAGCTACAGGTGTCACCTACGACGACGACGTGACACCAGTCGGAGGAATCCCCACAACTCAACAGAGCCAGCAGGCAGGTCAACCTACCTCCCGATTCCGGCGCGATGACATCCCACCTCCGCCGCAGTTCGTTCCACCAACGCCCGTACTCCCACCAGGACAGCCGATTGACGGGCAGCAAATATTCCAAATGATCTACGCGATGATGCAAGCACAGCAACAAGTCCAACACGAGGCTCAGCGTCGCGAAGCTAATTTCTTGAGGGACAGCATTGTGACTGCACTAGAGCAGGCCAACCTACCAGCTCGACGGCCAACTACAGGCTCAATCACTGACTTCCGCCAACTGAAGCCCCGCACTTTTTCTGGAAAAGAGGAGCCCACAGAAGTTCATGAGTGGCTCACCAACATCCGGCATCAACTTGAAGCAGCTGAACTTCCACGGGAACGCTGGATGACTGCCGTCCGAATGCAATTGACGGACAATGCCCATCACTGGTGGCTATCCGAGGAGATGCGACTCGGACCAGACCGAGTCACCTGGGAGGAGTTCTCCAGACTCTTCCAGGAGATGTACATTCCTGCCATCGCTCGATCAGAACTGCGGGACAAATTCAATCGCCTCACTCAGGACTCCATGACGGTGGAAGAGTACAACGCAGAATTCATTCGTCTGAGCCGCTTCGCCCCCACCCTGATCCCGACTGAGGAAGAGAAGGCCGAGAAATTCTTCGACGGACTGAACATTGAGCTGCAGAAACTAATTGGGTCTGTCGCACCAACATCATACTCGGACGTCCTTGCTGCGGCTCGACGCATAGAGCGCGTCACCAAGAGAGAGACCAGACTGAAGTGGTCGTCCCCATCCGCACCAACCAAAGCAGCACAAGAAGAATCTGCAAAGAGACCGCACCAACAGCAGAAAGCATCTACACCACCAGTGGTAGTCCTCCTTACTTGTCATTACTGTGGCAAAGCAGGCCATATCGCCAAGGAATGCCGACGCAGACTAGGATTGTGTTTGGCATGCGGATCCCGTCAGCATTCGGTAAGGGATTGCACTCAACGTGGAGAAGGAACACCAAGGGCGAACCAGCAAACTCTACCAGCAAGCTCAGCAGCAGCAGGGGAATCTACCTCAAGGACGAGAGCAGGCTTACGCGATGACTGTGCAGGAAGCCGATGCGAGTAAGTGATTTATAGTTATCCGATTCTAGTCTTGTGTAGCTCGTGCCTATTGGTTCGTGACCTCAGCCCCAACCTAGTAATTTGCAACTTGTTAATAACAACCTGGTTTTCATAAAAGTTATAGTTTTAACTAAATTTTCCTGGAAAGTGTAAACTTTCAATTTTTAGGGAAACGGTACTTCCCTAAGTATCTTGTGATGTGTTTTCGAACGACGTTTGCGACCGCGTCATCTCTGTTGACCGGTTATTCTTTGATTGCGAGGATGCAATCCTCTTAAGGGGGGTAGATTGTAAACCCCCTGATTTTTCAAAATTTTAAAAACTGGATTTTTCACAATTTTCTGGAATTTTCTGGGAATTTTTTGTAATTTAAAAACAGGGTTTTAATTATTTAATGATTTTTAATTGATAATAAATGATATTAAAATATTATAAAAATAATATTTTTGGATGTAAAATGAAAAACTGGACTTAGGGCAATTTTTCTGGAATTTATTGGGCCTCAGACCTATTTTTTAAAAAAGCCTAAAAACTATTTTTTTTCTAATTATTAATTAATTACTGTTTTATTTATTTTTATTTTTATTTGGTTTAAGGGCCCGGCCCGGCTCAGTGGGCCGAGCCCAATAGCAGCCCAGCCCCAACCGTTGCTAGCGGGTCGGGCGGGTCCGCTCACCCGGAGCCCGCCGCCCGACCCGACCCGGCCCACTGCCGGTCACCCCGTCCCCCACGACCCCACGATCCGAAAACTCCGCCGGCGGCCGCATTTTCCGGCCGCCACGACCCCTTCTCCTCGCCGTAACCGACGGCCACGTCCCCCCAGCCCCGCCTTCCCCGGCCTCACCACCGCCCGCTAGCCCCCTATAAATCCACCCCCTCCCTTCCTCCTCCGCCTCACGATTTACCCTAAACCTAACCACCCCTCTCCGGCGAGGCCGACCACCGGCGACCCTTTCCTCCTCCCGCCGTGAGCCAGCACCCGACGCCGGAGCCCCTCTTCTCCTCCTCCGGCTCCAGCACCTTCGCCCCCTCCTCAGCCGCAGCGCCCCGCCCGACCCGCTGCTGTTCTCCCCTCCGCCGGAGCCGCAGCCACCGCCCAGACCCTCTGCCGGCGCCGCCTGCCTCCCGAGCCCTCAGCGGTGCCTCGCCGACCGTCGGCCAGCCACCACGACCACACCCTAGGTCGGACACGCCGCTGGACACGCGGACGCAGCCCTAAACCCTAGCCCTAGCAGCGGACACTGTGTCAGTTGGACACAGGACACGGCTACGAGGATACGAAGATCTCGGTTTTTTTAGCCTCTGTTCAGGTACTCGTAATTTCCTTTTCGTAGCTCGGAATTCGATTCCGCAAATTGCGTTGCGAAGCCTGTATGACCCTCTCGGTGTCCGGACAAACTGTTCGGGACATCGCGTCCTGTGGTGATCGCACACCGCGATCCAAAAACAGGAAAAACCAGACCCTGTTTCACCCCGGAACTGGGTACGCTCCGCCAAACGGTACGACTTGGTCGCGTGCGGTCTTCACAGATACGTGCGCCTCGTCGATACGGACGTGTGGGATTTCGCAGAAGCTGATTCGGGTGTGCGTGCACACCGGAATCAACGCGTATCCGCGGACATCGCCCCGTATCCGTACTTTCTGGAACGCGTCCTAACTTTGTGTACACGGGTCGGATCGAAACGAAACTTGCGCCATCGGACTCATAGCGATACGCTGGTCCTGTGACCCAAGTCTGATTCGATTCTGAGAACGTTGACGAAATCGCGTGTCGTGGGCCCCACAGGCCCCGCTCGACGGGCAATTTTGTGTTCGGCTCATCGAAATCCAATTCTGGAAGTTCCGTTGGGTTCGTATCAGCGTTTCTGACCTGTTGACACTAAGTTTGGTAAATTTGGAGACCGTTGACCCGAACGCGTTTTTCGGTGCAAAGCGGGCCCGCATGTGGACCCCGTTTTGACCCGAAACTGCCGTTTCTGTCCTTGTCTCCAAATTGGACCCAAGGACAGGTATTTCTAGCTGGTTGATATTTTCTGGATCTGATGGTGATGTTTGTTTCAGCAACCGGAGTACCGCCTGCAAATCCAACCGAAGTCAGAACCGCAAACATAGCCGGAACCACAGGCAAGTGTACCTCGCCGAAACTTGCAGCTTGCTACATATTTCCTGGACTTGGTTATACATCAGTGGGCAAGTAAAGCCTGCCAATTCTTAGACATTTCTGATTATAGTATTTTACTTGATTTTCTGGTAGTTTCTTATGTAACTTGTTTAACTGCTCAACCCAGGACACCTAACATTATTCATGTGACGGAATTGCCTGAGATATACCTGGTGATTCCGTATAGGTTACATATTCATGTCATTACAGTTTACATGCTTAGATTCTAGCCTAACTCATTGCATTAGTTCAAACTTGCGTGACTTGTACCTGATATATTCTGGAACTGTGACGTGAGATTACATGGGGTGGGGAGAGTATTACCATATCAAGGCTGATTATAATGTAAATAATGTTATCTGGAGGTGTCCTAGTCTCTAATACAGAGCTTTGGCACAAGTTCTGGCTCTTCGAGAAATTACTGCTATGGTTTCTTAGACACTGATCCTGTAGTAGTCTCAGCCTGAGTATGACTAAAACTCTCACTTGCATATCACTAGCTGGTTTACATATTTACCCTGCTGTTTATTTTATTGCTGCACTGCATATGTTTTGGCTTGTATTTTCTGTACCTTGTTATGTCCCCTGAGGACCTGGAATGGACTATGTCCCCAGGTACAGCTGAAGAAAACTACCCCGAGGTGTACGGTACTGGAGCACTCCTTGGAGCAGAACAAGGAACAGGGGACGAGATAGTGGCCGAAGACTTCTCTTGAGCACCGGCTTAAGTTATACAGTATTTCCATTTCCAGCATTTTAAATTCCTGTCTTTTCTTAAATGTAACAGACTAATTCTCGGATTTGTTCCCGAGATAGCTTATTTGAGATTTCAGTATTTATTTCCATTGCATAATTTCTGGCTTTTAATCTGTGACTTTCTGTGGATGAGATTAGAAATACCTGAGACTTGTACTTAGTATTGCTAGACTACAGCTTAAGCATGCCCTGATGGATCCATTAAATTGGGTTGTCTATCGGTGCGTGCTGTTGGCCATTGCTCACGTGCTCAGTCCCTCGGCATTTTGGGACTGGGGCGTGACATGGTTTTTGTGGTGGCCCATGCAGGTCTACGACTAAATTGTTCGGTTTCAACTTAGGGACCGAACAGGCCTGGATCGACGTCTTTGTAGTTCGAAGATTTGATACACAAACAACTATTTTTTGTGGAATCAAGATCCAAGAAGCTGTCTCTGATCGGAATATTTGTTGACTTGAATCTAAACCCATTCACACAGTAACTTGGCCATATTTTGACGGCAATAATTGGTCTCTTGGCTAGAGTTCTAATAGATTCAGTCTCGGGTGTTATTAGATGATCGACCAAAATACCAAATAAGCGATAATAAGTTATTTATTGTGCAAGTGTATACAAAAATAGTAATTACCTAGCTCCTTACATATTGACTCAACCAAGAGCAAAATGATGTCTCATTTCTTGTTCTACTTCTTCGTCTGTTTTGTAGGGTCTAACCGACCTCAGTTCATCATTATATGTGCTAAAAAATAATGAAGCAACCACCGATTAGTAGCATAATATTAACTTATACTATTATATGTGCTAAAAAAATAATAGAAAACCTTCTTGAGCTTGCACAATATTACCGAAATATTCTTCTCTTACTTTTCTAGATGATCAACGAGAAACTTAGTAGAACAAAGATCTCTGAAGAATATGTTGAGCTCTGTAAATAGATCCCAAATGACCTGCGCTAAAAATTCTCGAAATACAATCGGAATTAACCTCTCCATGAATACATGACAATCATGGCTCTTCATACCCGTCAGTTTGTTCTTCTAGAGGTCGATGCATCTTCTCAAGTTTTACATGTACCTGTCTAGAAATTTTAGGCCATGAATCCACCTACAAAGTCTCCATTTATCCTCCTTCTCCAGTAAGAAAATTGCCTTAGACTGCTTTAACTTTCCATTCCCCTCCTCTATCAAATTCAACGCATGACGTCTGCATATTTTTCTCCCTAGCCTTCGGATTGTCTTTCGTCTTCCCCTTTACGTTTATTATAGTATTAATTATGTTGTCAAACACATTCTTCTTGATATGCATAACATCAAGGTTATGTCTGGTCAGATTGGTGCTCCAATATGGCAGATCCCAGAATATACTCATGTTCGTCCAGTTATGAGTGCGACCAAATCTGTCACACTTGTACCCCTTAGCAGGCACTTCGATAACACTTAGTAAATCTTTTACCTCTTTCTATATCGTGTATCCGGGCCACCTTGGAGGTGGATTAGCCTTATCCACAACGCTGGCACAAAAAGCATTATTGTTCCTCCGGTACGGATGATCCTTCGGTAGGAATTATCGATGGCAATCAAAGAAGGACGGTTTATCTTCGTATTTCAAATGGAAAGCCTTAGTGTAGTCCATGTAATACAAATATGAGAGATGGCCATGAGTGCTCCATCCCGATAATATTCCATAGGCCAAAAAGTTGTTGATGGTTCACATAAGTGTTGCCCTCATCTGAAAATTCTACTTTCTAGAAATATCGCACGTATTGGCAATTACTTTCCATAGCTGATTCAACTCATCTATCAACGGTTGTAAATACACATCAATGTTCCTCTTCAGATTGTTTGGACCCGGGATAATAGCGGTTAGGAACATATATGGAGTCTTCATGCACATCCAAGGCAGTAGACTGAACGGAGTGACGATCAAAGGACAACACGAAGACTAAGAGTCTGAAAGTCCGAATAGGGTAAAACCATCGAAGGAGAGCCCCAATCGGATATTACGCGGATCCGAAGCAAAATCTGGATACTCATGATCAAAGTGCTTCCATGCTTCTCTATTAGAGGGATGATCCAACACTCCTTCAATCTATTTTCGCCTGTGCCAACTTATGTTTTCTGCAGTCTTCTTCACCATAAACAACCTCTGTAATTGCAGCGTCAACGACAAGTAGTGCATCGAATCGGTGGCTTCCTTGCACCGACAGACATTCCTCTACCAGTGGCCTTGTAGCGATCAGCACCACAGAATATGCACGCATCTTCATCCTTATCGTCTTTCTAGTACAACATGTACCCGTTGTGACATGCATCGATTTTTTCGTTTCCCATTCGTAGCGATCTAACCATCCTCTTAGATCGGTATAAGTCTTTAGGCAACTTAGTAACCTCCGACAAGATCTTCATAATCAACTCCAACAGTTGATTGTAGAATTATTGTGACATGTTAAAATCGGACTTGATGCTCAACAATCTTATAACCACCTCTAACGGTCAATGGTCCTCACAATCAGGATATAATAGAGTCCTTGCATTCTTCAGTAACTTCATGAACTTTGTAGCATCGACATTCAGTGCCTTCTCAGCTGCATCATGATTATCCGGATTGAAACTATGTCCGACAACATCAAAACCATTTTCACCCACCCATCGTCGTAATCAGCGTGGTCATGGACATCCATATACGGCTCCACACAAGGCTTCAGCTCCGATGCTAAAGACACAAGTTCTCCGTGTGAGGTCCACTGATAGTAATTTTGCATAAAACCCCTCGAGTACAAATAATATGATACATATATTTCTGAGTGATATTTTAAGTTACGATATATCACACACGGACACTTAATTTTGGTACCGTCCATGTACTGAAGGAACACCTTGGCAAAATGCAGGAACTATTCCATCCCCTATATGAATTCATTCTGTATACCACACATGTCATCAGGATGACGGTTTTACATCCACGAACGATAACGCAAGTAGTAATCTTTCCTAATTAGATCCATTTTTAGATACTTCTGCCAAGATGAATAGACATCGTTCAAGTATATTATCCAAATAGATGTAAGAAAGGATACACATGTGAACACTAATAAAAGCTATGTGTGATATCACGTATTCAATGTGAGTCATTCTCTGAAAAAAATTATCTCTGCAAGCCTCTTGAGGCTATTAGAGTTAGACTAGTTTCCAAAAGTCTACTAGATTTTTGGTAGATCTCTAATAGCCTCAAAAGGCTTACAGAAGTAAAAAAATTTCCCAAGAATGGCTCACATGGACACTTGACTTCGAAGGTGACGACAAGCGTTCCTAATTATTCTACTTTTATAATAAGTATTATCTATGTGAAACTATTTACCACTTAACTTATATTTATCTAGTTTGTAACATAAATCTAGTTATTCTACTTGTATAGTGAGTATTATCTATGTGAAACTATTTAACACTTAACTTATATAGCTAATCATTTACATGTAACTATATATGCACTTGGTATCTAGGTATCACTTGACATTTAGTACCCCACGTACTTAAGATATTCATAATTAACTCAATACCCCATACTCATATGCACTAGATACAAGTGTTATATATATATATATATATATATATATATATATATATATATATATATATATATATATATATATATATATATATATATATATATATATATCACAACAATTATAATTAGCACTACACTGACAACTATAACCCACCAATTTACTCACACACAGCCTATATATGGGGGCACACACTAATACTCTATGAGTACTCTGATACAAAGATCCCTGATACTTACATTTCATATATATCTACTACCACTTCACAACCCCACCAATTTTATATATATCTCCTACAGTCGCTAAATATGTGTTATATTCTAAACCAACTCTATTTGATCTTTGATGAAAATGTTAAAAGATAAATTGTAGTCGCATGATTATCAACATTATCTCAACTTTTAGCTGAAAACTCTACCTTCGAACAATTTGAACATTACATATAAAATTTAGAGATATATAACTTTATTTTACTTATTTATTTATATACTTCACAAGTATGGATCTATATTTTATGTAAATCTATGTAAACACTACAAATTAAAACCGAATGAAATGGAATAGGTTGACCGGAATATGTCATATTTTAAAAGCAAATGGGACCCTTATATATGCATGAACCGTGGCGTGTATGTGTTTGTGTCAGTTTTGTATGTCTGTGTCATGTCTGTATTTGTGTGTCCTTCATACAAGCCCTAACCCTAGTTTCGTGTTATTGTTTGTGTGTCCATGTCGTGTCTGTATGTGTGTGTTCGTGTCGTATCAATGTTTGTGTATGTATATGTGTCATGTCAGTGTGTCTGTGTTGGTGTGTCTGTATAGTGTTAGCTAGAGGGAGATAGGGTTAGGGTTATTTGACCCTCTAATCGAGGAGGGGGGTAGTAGGGGTCGAGGGGGGATGAGGGGCGTTGGGGCAGGGGGCGAGAGGGTCGTCAAGACCGAGGGGCACCATGGCAGAGGGTCGTTGGGGGCTGCCGGAATCGAGAGGCGTCGGGGTCGCCGGGGCAGGGGGCCAAGGGGGGTCGCCGGAGTCGAGAGGGGTCGGGGTCGCTGGGGTGGGGGGGCGAGGGGTGCATAAGAGTATTTGAAAGAGGGAAGATCGAGAGAATGTGGGGAAATAAAAAACTCAAAATCCTATATTAACTTTTTAGCAACATCTAAATTGAATGTCGCTAATTAAAAATATTTGTGACGCCTTGCTACATTTATAACTGTTGCTAATTAAAATATAAGGTACGTCGGTAAAAATGTCGCCAAACAAAGTTAAATCAAAAAAATTAGCAACGTTTAGCGATGTTAAATAAGCGTATAGCGACTATTCTTTTAAAAACCCAAGTATAGTCGCTACTCGTTGCTATGCGTCACCAATAGCGACGTTTATTTTTAGAGTCGCTAAAATCTTTACCATTAGCGATATTTTATGACGATGTTGCTAAAAACGTCGCTAAAATATCATATTTTTATAGTGTGTGAAGTTTATTTGGACGGTAGATTGCTAAGCAGCATTCGAGAAGTTGATGAAGAAGTTGATATCAGCACCGATCCTTACACTTCCAGTAGGGTCAGGACGATTCACAGTTTATTGAGACGCATCTGAAAAAGGACTCAGGTGTATGTTAATGCAGCACGGAAGAGTGATAGCTTATGCATCTCAAAAAATTCGAGATCATGAGAAGAATTATCTAACACATGATTTTGAATTAGCAACAATAGTGTTTGCTCTCAAGTTATGGCGATATTACCTATATGCCGATTTGGTGGAGATATTCACATATCACAAGAGTCTGAAGTACATATTTACTCAGAAGAACTTGAACATGAGGCAGAGGATGTGGCTAGAATTATTTAGTGATTATGATATAGCACTTCAGTATCATCCAAGCAAGGCAGATATTGTGGTAGATGCTCTCAATAGGAGGGGCAGTGCATTCATCTTAAAAACTCAGAAACACATTCTAGAAGATTTTCGAGAGATGGGCATCGAGGTGGTGTTACTGTAAACCCCCTCAAATTTATTCTATGGATAGTTAGAGTGGACCAGGAAAAAAATTTATAGAAAATATTGAGGTTTAGAGTAGAGTATATTTATCTGAAATTTTAATCCAATTAATTAAAACCCATGGCGTGCACTATCTTTGTCTAAATATTCGGAGCCCATTTTCAGCCCATAAATTCCATACAAATATTGTACTTCTGACTAGACCCGCCAAATTAGGTACTGGACTTTTCCGTCATAAAAAGTCAGATTCCGTTGTGCTCTAAATTAATTGCACAATTTTTCGAATCCGAAATTCATATTTAATTCGGTGTCGGACTCCTGTGTCGTTACTCTAAATTTTGGGATACCAACTTAACCCGTTGAGCCGGACCAACAAAAGGGTCCAAGACTGACTCCAAGCCCCCACCATTTTTGGCTTTTGCGCCATTTCCGGATTTTGACCCCAAGTGCCCCAAATTAAATTAAATTCGTGGGACGCTTATTTCTATTTAATTCGGAATTACCAACTTAGTAAATCCTATTTAAATTCTAAATTAATCCCAATGCCCATTTAATTAAACCCGTTCCTCACCCACACTACCCCTTGTCATACAATTTAATAAACGCAATTTTCGGCATAATTTTCGCGTTATTTCATGTGTTTATGCAAATTCCCGAATTTACGGGGGCTTATTTGCAATTAACAAATTATTGGCAACACCTCTTTGGTCATGATTATTTATAGGGTCCCAAAATGGGGTCCCAAACCCATTCCCTCATGAAGGAATCCCACCCCTATCTATAATGCATCTCAACCACTCATTCAAATAATTCCATTCATTTCTAGCCACACATTCACACACTCTCTCCTATTTAATTCCCCCCTCACACACATATCCCTAGGCCGGCCCTAATTTCAAGGAGAGCATTGAAAACCCCCCTCCCCTCACTCTCTCTCCTCCCTCCCTCTCCCATTCGGCCGACCCCCTCCCCTTTTCCTTCTCTTTTCTTCTTCTTCTTCTTCTTCTTCTTCTTCTTCTTCCCTCCTTCTTCACCATTTAATTCCCTACTTCACCAACACCTCCATAACTTCACCACCTTCACCACAGCCCCTTCCCACACCCCCATGGCCACTGTGCACAGCCCACTTTATTCTTCATCACCACCTCTCCACAATACCACCTCCACTTCATTTCTCCATCACCACCACATCCAACTTCTTCACCACCACCTCATTCAACTTCACCACCTCACCAACAACTAAACTAGGCTTTCCACCACCACCATCCAGCCCCACAACCACCACGAGCATCATCAACTCCGACGAGCTTGGTTGAGGTTCATTCCTCCACCTCTTTTGTATTAATTTCCAGAATATTAATTGTGTTAAATAGGAAGTTTATATATTGGAATGATGTTAATTATAGGAGATGTTCATATATTGTTAGAGTGTATATTGTGTAGATTAGTTTAGTGTTTTTTTGAACATGAATAAGTGTCATGGATATATGCATGGGTGAAGGAAATGATAAATAAATTACATGTAGATTAATTACAATTTGAGAGAAGGATTCTTGAATATATATAAATGGTTAGTGTAGGTTTACATTGCACTATATGTTAAGATATACTTTGATTATTTCAAATGAGATTTTAGGTGAATGCATATGAAAATTAAAATGACTTGAGGATGGGTTTAATGAGGTTGACATAGTTTAAATATTTATAGTGAGCATGTATCTCGTATTTGATAAAGTTGGACTGTGGATTAGAGATTGTCTTCGACATAAAATATAACAAATAAAATTAAATTATGAATTCGAGGAAAAGTGAGTTTTTGACATTTAAATAAATAATCGGGATGTATGGTTCATGATAGAAATTATTAATTTAATTATGGAGAATTAAATTGAGGAGAGACAATGAGTTTAGGATCAATGGTAAAGTTAGGGTTTAAATCCAAATTGAGGTTATGAATAAAATACATGGTTGAAGATAAATAATTAAATCCAGTATTTTTCGGATGAATAAAAGATTGATTGAGGGTATGAAATACCTGCAAAAGGAGAACAGGTGATTTATTTTGGAATAGGTATATTATCTGATCAAGAGTCAAGATTGAGGACGGTAAATGATTAGTTAAATATTGAGACTGAGTCTAGATGTAGCTGTGTGTAGCACACCTGTCTGTCTTAAGTAGATTATTGATTCTGGTTTGTATCCTTTCACTAGGTACTACGGGAACTGAGGACTTGGACGCGGTACCCGATCCCCGTCATCAGCAGCCGCACGCAGGTAAGTGTACCTTGCCACCCTGTATTTCAGTTTACAGATATTTATTGTTCCATTATGTACATTGTGCACGTAGTTATGTTGACGTTCGATACTCCACGTCCGGATCGCAACCGGGTGTTGACATTTGACTTAACGTCTTAGAATAAATACTAGATGCTTCATAGCACCTCGATGCACGTACTTGAGTACATCGATACCCCAGGACACACTCATATACTGTGATCGTGCCAGATTCATGTATCCTGATACTGACATCATGACCAGAGACTGGGACGACCTTAGGGTCGCGTCTGTTGAGTTATTTCTGTGTGTCGAGACTGTAGTTAGAGGTTCAGGTTCAACGCACAATCGTTGACCGCTTGGGAAGGGGAAGACAGTTACTAGACGTTTGGGCTACTCTGCACGCGCTTATATATATGTAGTATTTTCTAGTGATACCTGTTTCTAGTGATACCTGTTTCTAGTGTAGCTGTTTTACCCGTGTGACTCTTTGCCCGGAGCTGCGGTACGTGCCGTGTATTTCCGTGTCCGGAGCTACGGTTTTATTTTAGAAAGCCCACGCGTTGAACGTTGTCTTTAAATTGTGTCACACTAGATGGTTATGATAGAGTACCCTGTCGTGCACTTGTACTTTCTGTTTACTTGGCTTGCTATATTTCTGTACCTTGTTACGTCCCTCTGAGGACCTGGTTCCCTGCCAGTTTTGCAGCATAGACGATTACAGAGCACTTGGAGATACTGATGGAGTGGCATATCTTGCAAGCATGGTACCAGGTACTCACATTATATCTACCGGCATTATGGTTATTTATATTGATTATTCATCTGCTGTTGTAGCCTAGTTTTGTAGACTCATACTTCTTCTCGAGTCTATTCGAGTTAGTGTGTTATTGGGCGGCCGACCTTAGCACATATAGCTCTTTCTTGTATACTGATGTACATTGTGGATTAAGACATAGAGGTTTACATTTATGGAATATCTAGATAGTGCCCTTTATATTACAGCTTATACGTATTCGAGTCAGACCAGAGTCTGGTCGAATGCGTAGCTGGCGTGTCACGTATTCCTGGTCCTACGTATTTTTGGACTGGGGCGTGACATGTTTTTGTGGTGGCCCATGCAGGTCTGATTTAAATCGTCTTGGTCACCTGACTGTGCCAAGCGAGCCTGTAAATTAGGAAAAGATATTATGATTGTTGAATAGGATCTCAATCCATAATCGATTTAAAACTCTTTGTATGTGATTACCGCCCTTGGACTTCTACTTTGCATTCGTTCAATCTTCGTCAAATATCGTTATCCTTGTTTCTCGTCCCCTATTGTTCGGGGAGACGAATGCTTGTGACTGATGACTTCCCTCCAGAAGAAGATCGAAGACCAGACGACAGAAGACAGAATTCGTAAACCTTTCCTTGAGGAAATTATTACCTTGTCAGGATAGATTGATGGGTTCTTTGAATTCTAGAACTAGTGTGGAAGATTGGCAAGAGAGTTGGACACAGTGGTACCCTACCCGTGCTGGAGGTAACAGTGATCTTAGAAGTACTGAGAGCTAGAAGGATTGTTGAACATGACCTAGAATGATTTATGTGAATGCATAGCCTAATGATGGAAACTAGTGGTTGTATATGATAGCAATACCAGGAATGATATTATGGATTAGAGGAGATAAAATTTCAAGCTCTCACATAGAAATAAAATGATAGAAATTTTAGTATGAGAATATTAAGTATGATTGTTGACATCATTATTATAATTGTAATTTTGACTTGGAGAGATAAATAATGAAAAGAAGAAATTCGAAGAATAAAATTTTTGGGAAGACCTTGAGGAGAAGAGAAATTATACATTAGTCAAGAAGGAATTTTTCTTTTGGAGGATTATTGTGGTAAACAGAACGGGAGAATTTATTTTGAGGTTAAGTCTGGACGATGACATTGTCCTAGGCATGGATTGGTTGAGACAATATCACGCAACGCTAGATTGCCATCGTGGTTGTGTCATCTTTAGACCCCCAGATCACCCAGAGTTTAAGTTTCTTCGGGGAGCCAGAGAGCATGGTGTCCAACCCACCCTAGCGACACACATTGCTGAAGGTGAACCGATGTACCCTCACTTTATAGCAGAGTTCGAGGATGTGTTTCCAGAGGATCTTTTAGGCCTGCCACCTGACAGAGAGATGGAGTATGTTAAAGAGTTGACTCCCAGAGCCGAGCCAGTTATTCTCTCGTCTTCAGACTAGCACCGATATAGTGGGTTGAGTCGAAGATCCATAGTAGAGGATCTCTTAGACAAGGGTTTCAGTCGGGCTAGTATTTTTTCATGGGGAGCAACTACCTTATTGTACCAAAGAAGGACGGGACATTACGTTGCATAACGATTACAGGGCATTAAATATCGTAGTAATAAAGAGCAAGTACCCTTGTCGCACATCGAAGATTTATTTGAATCAGCTAAGTGGCACATATGTATTTTGAAGATCGATCTCAGATCCAGATATCACCAGATCAAGGTACAGAGAGAGGACATTCCGAAGACGGCTCTTCGGACGAAGTATGGACACTGTGAGTTTCTTGTCATGTTGTTTTAACCAACGTGCCAGCAGTATTTATGAGTTTGAGGAACAATATTTTCCACCAGTACTTAGATAAGATCGTGGTGATAATTATCGATGGCATATTGGTATGTTCCAAGAGTCAGGAGGAGCATGAGAGACATCTCAGGATTGTGTTGGAGACGCTGAGACATGAGAGGCTGTATGCCAAACTCAGCAAATGTGAGTTTTTGCTTGGACAGAGTACCATTTCTGGGACACATAATCACCGGAGATGGACTATCAGTAGATCCGGAGAAGATAGCTGCAGTAGAGACCTGGCCTACCCCTACATCAGTTACGGAGGTTAGGAGTTTCCTCAGACTTGCCGGATATTACCGGAGGTTCGTGGAAAACTTTTCGAGGATAGCTGCGCCTATGACGCGACTGACGCGTAAAGGCGAAGAGTTTATCTGGACCGACGAGTGTCAGACGGCTTTCGATGAGCTGAAGAAGCGTCTGACATCAGCACCGATTTTGACACTACCTTCCGGATCAGGAGGATTTGTAGTGTACAGTGATGCGTCAGGGAGCGGATTGGGATGTGTACTGATGCAATACGGCAAGGTGATAGCCTACGCATCGAGACAGTTAAGAGTTCATGAGAAGAACTATCCAACGCACGACTTGGAGATAGCTGCGGTAATATTTGCACTAAAGCTATGGAGACATTACCTTTATGGTGAGCGTGTTGAGATTTATACAGATCATAAAAGCCTGAAGTACGTCTACACGCAGAAGGAGCTTAACATGAGGCAGAGACGTTGGCTAGAGTTGATGACAGATTATGACATTGAGTTGCAGTACCACCCTGGCAAGGCGAATGTCGTAGCAGATGCCTTAAGCAGGAAGCCCATGGCATACTATTTGACAACGCAGCGACAGTTGCTAGAGGATCTCCAGGAGCATGGAATAGAGATCGTAATGCCAGGCATGGATGGATTTTATGGACAGTCTCGAGGATTCAATCCACATTTATTGAGAGGATCAAGGCGGCCTTGCCTACAGATACGGGATTTAGACGACAGCAAGACAGGACAAAGGCCAATATGCAAACAAGACTCAGGATTCAGGAAGACGGAACGCTGAGGTGCGGAGATCGCCTATATGTTCTGAATGGCGAGCTACGCCAAGAGTTGATGACCGAGGCTCATAGCTCGATTTATTCCATTCATCCCGGGGGTACGAAGATGTACCGAGACTTGAGACAGCATTTTTGGTGGCATGGGATGAAGAGGGAAATTGCAAGGTTTGTGGCGAGGTGTTTAGTTTGTCAGCAAGTCAAGGATGAACAAGAGAGGACTGCAGGATTATTGCAGCCACTCCCCATTCCCGAGTGGAAGTGGGAACACATTACCATGGACTTCGTCACAGGATTTCGCGAAGCCCTAAGCGGGAAGGATGCAGTTTGGATTGTCGGGGACAGACTCACCAAGTCTGCATATTTCTTGCCCTTCAGAGTTGGGCAATCCACAGAGATACTAGCTGACATGTACATGAGGCAGATAGTATGATTACATGGAGTGCCTGTCAGCATTGTATCGGATCGTGATTCTAGAGTCACGTCATGTTTTTGGCGGAGTATGCAGGAGAGCCTAGGAACTCGTCTCAAGTTCAGCACTGCGTATCATCCACAGACTGATGGACAGTCAGAGCACACGATACAGATATTAGAGGGTATGTTGCGAGCGTGCATGATTGATTTTGGAGGATCTTGGGAGGACCATCTACACTTGGTGGAATTCTCCTACAATAACAGTTACCAGGCCAGCATACAGATGGCACCTTATGAGGCACTGTACGGCAGGAAATGTAGGTTGCCAGTTTGTTGGAGTGATGTGGGAGAGCGTCAGATACTTGGTCCAGAATTGGTGACACAGACAGTAGATAAGATCAAGCAGATTCAGAGCCACCTGCGCGCAGCACAGGACAGACAGAAACACTGGGCAGATGCGCACCGCAGACCATTGGAGTTCAAGGAGGGTGACCACGTATTTTTGAGGATATCGCCCACTCGTGGTACCATCAGATTCAGAGGCAGAGGCAAGCTGAGTCCGAGGTATATCGGACCTTTTGACATTCTGAAACAAGTTGGCGAAGTGGCTTACCGTCTTGCATTACCTCCATCATTAGAGGGAGTACATGACGTACTTCACGTATCGCAGCTGAGGAGATATGTCGCAGACCCTAGCCACGTGCTTGATCATTCGGAGATTACAGTCGGGCCTAGTCTGTCTTACGTAGAGCAGCCAGTCGAGATTCTCGATCGCAGCGAGAAGACTTTGAGAGGACAGATGATTCGACTGGTCAGAGTGGCATGGAAGCACCATTCACCAGGCGAGTCTACTTGGGAGCGCAAGGATTCTATTCGGCAGCGATTCCCGTACTTATTTGAGGAGCAAGGTACGAATTTACGTACGACAATTTAATTACTAGTTATTTTTAAATTCTGTTAGATATTATCGTGCTTTACTTTTAATTTCGGGGACGAAATTTTTCTAAGTTGGAAAGAATGTAAACCCCCTCAAATTTATTCTGTGGATAGTTAGAGTGGACCAGAAAATTTTTTTATAAAAAATATTGAGGTTTAGAGTAGAGTATATTTATCTGAAATTTTAATCCAATTAATTAAAACCCTTGGCGTGCACTATCTTTGTCTAATTATTCGGAGCCCATTTTTAGCCCATAAATTCCATACAAATATTGTACTTCTAACTAGACCCGCCAAATTAGGCACTGGACTTTTTCGTCACAAAAAGTCAGATTCCGTTGTGCTCTAAATTAATTGCACAATTTTTCGAATCCGAAATTCATATTTAATTCGGTGTCGGACTCCTGTGTCGTTACTCTAAATTTTGGGATACCAACTTAACCCGTTGAACCGGACCAACAAAAGGGTCCAAGACTGACTCCAAGCCCCCACCATTTTTGGCTTTTGCGCCATTTCCGGATTTTGACCCCAAGTGCCCCAAATTAAATTAAATTCGCGGGACGCTTATTTCTATTTAATTCGGGATTACCAACTTAGTAAATCCCATTTAAATTCTAAATTAATCCCAATGCCCATTTAATTAAACCCGTTCCTCACCCACACTACCCTTCGTCATACAATTTAATAAACGCAATTTTCGGCACAATTTTTGCGTCATTTCATGTGTTTATGCAAATTCCCGAATTTACGGGGGCTTATTTGCAATTAACAAATTGTTGGCAACACCTCTTTGGTCATGATTATTTATAGGGTCCCAAAATGGGGTCCCAAACCCATTCCCTCATGAAGGAATCCCACCCCTATCCATAATGCATCTCAACCACTCATTCAAATAATTTCATTCATTTCTAGCCACACATTCACACACTCTCTCCTATTTAATTCCCCCCTCACACACATATCCCTAGGCCGGCCCTAATTTCAAGGAGAGCATTGAAAACCCCCCTCCCCTCACTCTCTTTCCTCCCTCCCTCTCCCATTCGGCCGACCCCCTCCCCTTTTCCTTCTCTTTTCTTCTTCTTCTTCTTCTTCTTCTTCTTCTTCTTCTTCTTCTTCTTCCCTCCTTCTTCACCATTTAATTCCCTACTTCACCAACACCTCCATAACTTCACCACCTTCACCACAGCCCCTTCCCATACCCCCACGGCCACTGTGCACAGCCCACTTTATTCTTCATCACCACCTCTCCACATCACCACCTCCACTTCATTTCTCCATCACCACCACATCCAACTTCTTCACCACCACCTCATTCAACTTCACTACCTCACCAACAACTAAACTAGGCTTTCCACCACCACCATCCAGCCCCACGACCACCACGAGCATCATCAACTCCGACGAGCTTGGTTGAGGTTCATTCCTCCACCTCTTTTGTATTAATTTCCAGAATATTAATTGTGTTAAATAGGAAGTTTATATATTGGAATGATGTTAATTATAGGAGATGTTTATATATTGTTAGAGTGTATATTATGTGGATTAGTTTAGTGTTTTTTTGAACATGAATAAGTGTCATGGATATATGCATGGGTGAAGGAAATGATAAATAAATTACATGTGGATTAATTACAATTTGAGAGAAGGATTCTTGAATATATATAAATGGTTAGTGTAGGTTTACATTGCACTATGTGTTAAGATATACTTTGATTATTTCAAATGAGATTTTAGGTGAATGCATATGAAAATTAAAATGACTTGAGGATGGGTTTAATGAGGTTGACATAGTTTAAATATTTATAGTGAGCATGTATCTCGTATTTGATAAAGTTGGACTGTGAATTAGAGATTGTCTTCGACATGAAATATAACAAATTAAATTAAATTATGAATTTGAGGAAAAGTGAGTTTTTGACATTTAAATAAATAATCGGGATGTATGGTTCATGATAGAAATTATTAATTTAATTATGGAGAATTAAATTGAGGAGAGACAATGAGTTTAGGATCAATGGTAAAGTTAGGGTTTAAATCCAAATTGAGGTTATGAATAAAATACATGGTTGAAGATAAATAATTAAATTCAGTATTTTTCGGATGAATAGAAGATTGATTGAGGGTATGAAATACCTGTAAAAGGAGAACAGGTGATTTATTTTGGAATAGGTATATTATCTGATCAAGAGTCAAGATTGAGGACGGTAAATGATTAGTTAAATATTGAGACTGAGTCTAGATGTAGCTGTGTGTAGCATACCTGTCTGTCTTAAGTAGATTATTGATTCTGGTTTGTATCCTTTCACTAGGTACTGCGGGACCTGAGGACTTGGACGCGGTACCCGATCCCCGTCATCAGCAGCCGCACGTAGGCAAGTGTACCTTGCCACCCTGTATTTCAGTTTACAGATATTTATTGTTCCATTATGTACATTGTGCACGTAGTTATGTTGACGTTCGATACTCCACGTCCGGATCGCAACCGGGTGTTGACATTCGACTTAACGTCTTAGAATAAATACTAGATGCTTCATAGCACCTCGATGCACGTACCTGAGTACATCGATACCCCAGGACACACTCATACACTGTGATCATGCCAGATTCATGTATCCTGATACTGACATCATGACCAGAGACTGGGACGACCTTAGGGTCGCGTCTGTTGAGTTATTTCTGTGTGTCGAGACTGTAGTTAGAGGTTCAGGTTCAACGCACAATTGTTGACCGCTTGGAAAGGGAAAGACAGTTACTAGACGTTTGGGCTACTCTGCACGCGCTTATATATATGTAGTATTTTCTATTGATACCTGTTTCTAGTGATACCTGTTTCTAGTGTAGCTGTTTCACCCGTGTGACTCTTTGCCCGGAGCTGCGGTACGTGCCGTGTGTTTCCGTGTCCGGAGCTACGGTTTTATTTTAGAAAGCCCACGCGTCGAACATTGTCTTTAAATTGTGTCACACTAGATGGTTATGATAGAGTACCCTGTCGTGCACTTGTACTTTCTGTTTACTTGGCTTGCTATATTTCTGTACCTTGTTACGTCCCTCTGAGGACCTGGTTCCCTGCCAGTTTTGCAGCATAGACGATTACAGAGCACTTAGAGATACTGATGGAGTGGCATATCTTGCGAGCATGGTACCAGGTACTCACATTATATCTACCGGCATTATGGTTATTTACATTGATTATTCATCTGCTGTTGTAGCCTAGTTTTGTAGACTCATACTTCTTCTCGATTCTATTCGAGTTAGTGTGTTATTGGGCGGCCGACCTTAGCACATATAGCTCTTTCTTGTATACTGATGTACATTATGGATTGAGACATAGAGGTTTATATTTATGGAATATCTAGATAGTGCCCTTTATATTACAGCTTATACGTATTCTAGTCAGACCAGAGTCTGGTCGAATGCGTAGCTGGCGTGTCACGTATTCCTGGTCCTACGTATTTTTGGACTGGGGCGTGACAGTTATCTTAAGAGACAAAAGTGTTATCCAGTCTTCAAATACAGTCAACTTTGGTGGATAGGATCAAGTCAGCTCAGACAGAAGATTCCAAGATTCAGAAGCTTAAGACAAAATATGAGTCAGGTCTTAGGAAGGAATTAAGGATTCACGAAGATGGAACACTTAGATTTTAAAACCATTTTTGTGTTCCAGGTAGAAATATCAGACAGGAAGTGATGACCGAAGCACATAGTTCCCAATATTCTATTCATCCGAGAGTCATGAAGATGTACCATGATATCAAGTAGCATTTTTGGTGGAATAAAATAAAAAGAGAGATAGCTCGATTCATTTCACGATGTCTCATATGTCAGCAAGTGAAGGCAGAGAAGCAAAGATCAGTGGGATTGTTACAACCACTGCCTATTCTAGAGTAAAATTGTGAACATATTATGATGGACGTTTTGACCGGTTTACTAGATCCTCTATTGAACGTGATACAGTTTGGGTGATAGTAGATTGACTCACGAAAGTGGCACACTTTCTTCCCTTCCGAGTAGGACAGTCCACAGAGCATTTAGTAGAGATGTATATGTGACAGATAGTGAGGCAGCATAGAGTTTCAACAAGTATAGTGTCAGATCATGATACTCGCTTTACATTCCATTTTTGGAAAAGCTTGCATGAACGCTTGGGCACCAAGTTGAGATTTAGTACTGCATATCACTCCCAGACAGATAGAAAATCAGAAAGGATGATCCAGACATTGGAAGATATGATGCGGGCTTGTACCTTAGACTTTGGAGGTCTTGGGAAGATATGATACGGGTTTTCGGAACTTCCATGGACAAAACATGCTATTATGGGACGAAGAAGTTCTATCCGGCACGCCTAGCATGCGGCCTGGACTTCTTGCTCCAAAGTCAGCATGCGGCCATCTTGTTGGATGCATGACTGAAATCTGCATATGCATCCCTTGGCTAAATGCATGAAACTTGGACGAATAAAATTTTGCTACGTCCAAAAGATTTAGTACGGCCAAGTATGTATGCGACCAAGAGGAGCATGCGTCCTCATCATCCATTTTGCCTCGAGCTATGTGTTTCCTCTTTCTTTGAACGCATGACTCAACACCGCCTTGGCTCATCTTTTTATGAATTTGTCTTGTTCTTCTGACACGCTTTATTGCGTGTCACATCAGTCACATATATCACTTTATGTCATCTTTCTGACTTATATTTATTGTCCATCACTTTGGCACTTGTCTCGAATAGTATCTTACCCCACCTATGTGGCCTTGACATCTATACGGCCTTGACTTCCATGCGGCCTTGACATCCATGCGGCCATGACATCTATGCTGCCTAGACTTCATGCGGTACCCTGGCTATGCGCTTACTTTTTCATGCACACGTTGAACACTTGATTGGTTTAAAAATATTCTCGTTTGATTGAATGATTGTGATGCTATGTGTTAAATTTAAAAATGACTTGTATGACCCAAATGTGACCCTATGCTAAATTGACTAAGTACTTGACATAAGCCTTGTAGATGTAGCCTTATATGCACTTACTAATTTTCCTTGATCACCATATTATACATTGGATAGAATAAGGAGCGTATTTCAATTCGGGGAAGGGTATGCAATTTCGGTCCTTGTTTGGTTTAAAGATTGTGGATCTAATCTCGAGGAGTTCTCGCACTACTCATATTCTCATCTATTGATATAATAAAATAAAAATTAATATGACCAGTGCTTAACTGTCCTGAATGACTTTTTACTTGATAACTTGTCCATGATCTTGAACTTAACCTTGATACTAGAACTTGTTACTACCCTGACTATTATATCCGTGTTGATACACTTGATCGCACCGAGTGTGCTACTTGATATATATAGTGAGTCGTCATACCACATACTCCTGCTACTTGATATATGCAATTATTTCCATGTACGAATCTAGTAGTTGGACAGTGACTTTAGTCGTGGGTAGATAGTATTAATTATTGCATCACACTTGGGTAAATCCATATTTAACTTATGAGTAACAATATGGGTTTGTATGAAGAGTGTCCGTACTTAAAGTACAACATCTAAGAAGAATGTTCATGTCACCATGGCATGAGATTCTATTAACCTAGGGTTAACTAGGCAACTTAACTTGTAGAGCATTGGGAGGGATCGGTATCCCAAGATAGTGCATGTCGAGCCACCCTAAATTAGCTGGGAGTAAAAGCTAGCCACCACGAATACTGTATATCATTCGTACTAGTGGTGTGCAGTATCTGATCTAATTATAAGACTGAGCCAGTATCTTTTTTATATAAATCTCACAGCTGTTACTAATCCTTAATTAGCTCAGTGCCCTTGCAAGGGACTGGTGCATCTTATACATATATTGTTGCTCGTTTATTATTGGTTCAGCCAGTCCTGCTTGATTAGGGCATGATCTGAGAATACTTATATTGTATTTCTGGGATAACCCAGAGATCACATATCAAGCCATAATACATGATTGTCCATTTAAATTTCTTGTAATGCATGCCAAGTCCGAAAAGTGGGCTATCGTGGCATGATGATTCAACCCATGTTCTTATTTGGTTGTTGGGTTGCGTCGTTATGTTACGATAATCCATGGACTGATGCTAGATTATTTTTCCTATGTAATATCTATGATTGTGTATTGCGCCTTTCGTTAAGTAGAATTAGGGACATAGACTATTATAGCATGATGGTGCAACTTATGTCCTTATTTGGTTGTTGGATTGCGCTATTATGATATGATAGGTTAGGGACTAAAACTACGAGGTAGAGTTATTTCATCTTGACCATAATCAAGGAACGTATTTTATCTTGATGTGATAAGGCACTTCATGTCCTTGTTTGGTGAAGAGGTATCGTATCATTTCATTGATAGGATATATGCCATTAATTATTGGCTCACGCATCTCATGCTATAGAACTAGTTTTTTTCTTTATTTCATGCTAAAATAGATAAAATATAGTATTTTTGGTGATTATGACACCTGGACAAATCTCAATCTTTATTACTTCAGGTGGAGATATAAGATTAAATAAAACTATGTTAAATCCTTTGCCTAAAGATTCAACCCTCTCACGAAACTTAAGAAGAAAATAGAAGATTATAACTTGAAATCACTCGCCCTACCCATAGCGATCTCCCTGAACAAAGACTACGACTTCCAGAACAAATCTTCTTTTCCAACTGTCAAGGATGACAAGCCCTAACAGCAAAGTACAAACTTTCTCTTTGATTTTCTGCGGACTTGCTCCCTTAAATCTCTCATCTTGAGCTTCTTCTAGCAATCCCTCCTCAACATGTATATATAGGTTGAAAAATCCTATTTTAGGTCATAGGAAACCTTAAAATAGCCCGACACCAATCCTAGATGTCCAAATCTGATCAAATAAAGCAGATTCGGGGTCCACAACAAAGCTGTCTACCAAACAGACTGGCTAGAACCAAATTTAGACCAAATTTATTTGGGTTAAGCCCAAAAAGTTATGCTTAAAACTGGCTAATGTAGAAGTATAAAAATCTCCAAGTCCACATCATATGCTAGAGAAAAGGCAATTACAAGAGATCCCCGCGGAAAGCCCAAGACTAAGAGACTCCAGCAGATAACTCAGTACTACTATACCTGCGGAAGACTCAGTCAATGTCATTTCCACGGAATACTACAACAGATACCCTCCGGCGAAGGAAAAGGGAAACCTATCATGTCATATCCACGTGACAGGCTATCAAGTCACCATATGTTGCAGGCGGTGCATCACCTCAAGCGCACGTACTATCCTTTGGCCACATCAGCCATAAATAATAGAATTTTTCTTCATCTAATGAAGCTTAATTCTATAAGTCTTCCATCCACGAGAAGGAGTCAAGCCCCCATCTGCCTCAGTAAAACATCTAAATCAGAGTCTTTGCTCCTCGACTCCCACAATGCCACGTCTCCACAAAGCCTGCGCCTCTACGAAGTCTACACTTTCCACATCTCCATAAGGTCCACGTCTTTTATGACTCCTCGACTCCTATGACCTTCGTCAAACAGCTGATGACATGGGGAGGTGGTTTTATCTACTTCCTCCATAACCGCCATTTTCTCTGCCAAGAGCTCTAGCCCAATCGTGTACGTGGGCAACCATTTGCCAACCATCGACTACCATTCATCTCTCACGACTCTTATATAGAGCATAACTGAATCAACTGAAACCCACTAGGCATCTCAAGAGGGAAGTTCTCCCTCTTAGGGCCATGATCCCTACTGAATATGATGGAATATGGGTCACGTACTCTCCAGTACATGCCACGATCGTGCCTATGGAAGCTCCCCACTCAACGACAATGATCTAACGATCATCTCTTTATAAATACTCGACACTTGACAACTTTTAAAAGGATGTTCAACCTGACAGTAGAACATCAGCCCCGACACCAAGATCATGCTCGTTGCCCCTGGTACACTTCCCATCTCATAGCTATATCCGATAGTTAAAGGAGCAAAGGGATCATTCTGACCCGACCTCAACCGTCCCACTTTTCCAGAATCTCAGACTTATCATCACACCATTGTACTTACACCCTCTTTATAATTTGGTCTAATAACGAGTTCAATAAAGTTTATTTCCAACGTCTGGTCTTGTCTCTCGAGCACAAAAATAGTTAAGTTTGATACGAAATCGGTGAGACCAAATTCGAACAAAATTTGATTTGTTTACAACAGAACTTCCCCTATAAATTTTGTGATGTCCAGACGGTCCTCTAGTATCTAAAATCGAGAGTGGAAGACAAAAATCGTCCACTCTAGTATAATAAGAGGTATTGGCCCCATGTCTCCTTAATTTGACTCATGTCTGCCATTTTTTGACTATTCGCTATTACAAGTTATGAATGAACCTATTTTTAACAACGAACAAATAAGTACGAAAAAATCATAAACAGAATATATAAGTAAAATATTTTTATCTGGGTCGTGACGATGGAGTTCGAGCGCTGCAGCGGCTCATTTACTCCTTTGACGGCTGACGAGTGAATACGGATGCTCTTTTCTATTTTTACTCTCCAAAGCTTGTATGCACGTACGTAGCTCCACCTTCTCTTATGGGCATGCTACCCTTCTATTTATGGTTGTGATGCTGACGGACTATCGATGTCGCATATTCCTCTGTTTGGTGGCCGCTTAGGGCTCCTTCAACAGAATACGGTTGTAATTATAGTAGCATGCCACGGGCAGGCTACCACGTGGACTTGGATAAGATATATTGTTGATAACATCTTGGGATTATTTTCAACCCGTTGTGTGCGTGACTTGGTCAGCTGGACACGTAGCCAGCACTGATCGTATGAAAAATCTTCTTTGGTTGTAACGAAAAGATCCTATAAGTCGAGAGCTGCATAACGTCTTGGCCGCATAGCGTTGTGGCAGTATACGTTCTCTCGATCGGCCTTGGTTGGATGGACACTCTGGCCACATGGCATTGTGGCCGCATATGTGCTCTCATTTGGCCTTGGTCAGATAGACACTCTGGCCGTATGATGATGAGTCACATGGGTATGTAGCCGCATATGAGTGAGGATGTAGCAAGGCACGTCTGACGAGGCCATCAATGAGTTGATATAACTTTTTATCTTTTTCTGATCCGTCATCTTCACGAGTCTCGAAGCATCTCAGTATGATGAGTAATGTGTCAAAGAGTCTGCTAGGCATTAAATATCGTGTCAATGGGGTCTTATGCAGCCCCCATGCTCTGTACTTGTTTAGGCCGCATAGGGTGTACTATGTGGCTTCCAGTTTCTTGGTTGATCAGACCGCATGTTGCTCCTTTATGGCTAGATTTGTTCAGGCCGCATGTGGCTCCTCTACAGACTATTTTCATTTTTGTGGGGGCATGACCACTATCCGGCCTGTATGCTTTTCATGCTTCTACAATGCCTCCTTCAAAGTTTCCAAAATGATAAGTTTGGAATACTTTGAATAAGAAGCGTGGTTGCATGGTATCATGGACGCATAGATGTCTCTGAGAGGCTGTCAGATCATTTAATACTTAATTTGCTTCGATCCTCGAGCGGATCTCCTGAGGATTCTATGGCTTCATAGCATTATATTGATCAAGACAGACTGGGATTCAAACAGTTTGACATTATTATCCCTAGCCGCATGTCATCGGCCTATATATAGGGGGTTTGAGGAGAGAGAAAAAAAATTATTTACCAAACTTTCTTCTCTTCTTCCTCTCTGTTGTTGCCATGGTTCCTAAGGTTGCTTCCTCCGCCACCACCGCTGCCAAGAAAGCTCCTAAGGGCAAGGTTAAGGAAAAGGCCAAGAGCAAGTGGAAAGGTCGTGCTGCTGTGGCGGACCCTTTATCGCCCCCCGCCGACATTCTATTGTCGATCAAGGGTAGGTCTTGTGGAGACGAAGTAGGATTCTGGAACACATGTGCTCAGTTGGATGCATTGATACGTCTATGAGCCAACTTCTCTCTACCTCATGGGCAATCATGTCATATGGACGAGCTCTACCGTATACTGACCCGACCGTATGGGTACCTAGGCAACATGGATAACTCGGACTCATAGGTGCCTAGGCCGTATGGCTAACTCGTCCGCATGGGTGTCTAGGTTGCATGGCTGTCTCGGTCGTATATGTATATCCTCATTGATATTTCTCAATGGTTCTGATATAACCCCTTTGTGGGTTTTTTTGCAGTGACTTTTTCCCCCACACCTTCTGGCGAACTGGTCCTCGGGCACGACCCGCTATCCTTGAACATAAATCTAGGGGACCTGGCTGCGCCTCTCCAGAAATAGGTCGACAAGGATCTCTCGCCTGAGCGACAACAGAAGATCGCCGATCAGACTCCTTCCTTCTTATTGAGTCAGATCAACTCCGGGGAGATCCTCGCTAAAGACGGGAAGCACTCCTTCAAGAATTCGTACTTCTTATTTGGTGATACACTGGAATATTTTCAGCCTGAGATAGGAAAGACCAGGAAGAATTGGTCTTTCATATTCTGTGAGACAGAGATGTCATTTCCTTTGGACGTTACCTTCCTTTGTCAGACCTGAAGGTGATGATGGGTCAATGACAGATGGGCTAGAATTTGACCAATGAGCCATAGGGGGCACTTCTTGGCAATATCCGGTGTGGTACCGAAAAGAACAAGGGGGAGTTTTATAGTGCAAAGGAGTCGCCCTCGTACTCTATGCTGGGACAAAACCTCAGCGTATATGCAACGGCCACCTTCCTTCATCAAGTTGCTAAGAAGGGAACCTTTTCTACAGGACAGTTGTGGACTCTCAGTTGGGCACATTATAACGCTTCATGTTGCCGCCTGACCCAGTGGATTCTGAAAAAATACGAGCGGAAGCTCAGAGCCGCGTACTTGTTCTTTGTTGTGAGGGGTACGTATTACTGTTTGGAGATGAACTGCACCATGTTCGTTGCCCTGGTAGAGTTGTACAACCTTCGCACGAGGACCTTTTTTATGCCCGATGGCGATATGGGACTGGCCTTGCATGAGATGCATATCGTCTGAAAAATCCCTTTGGGTGACGAACCATACGAAGAGTATACCCCGAGCAATAAAAAATTTGAGGAGTTAGAAGCAGAGAACCCTGAGATCTTGGCGGTGTACCAATTTTTGCTATGCCATCACGGTATTTGCTAGAGGTCTTCGAAGAAGACGAAGAAGTCTACTGAGGGGTCTTCTCCTCACATCATGACTTGTACTCGCTACCTCTTCACGGAGCCAAAGGGGTCCAATAGAGTTCATGTTCGGGTGTCACGGTCCCAACATGAAGTACCTGATTCCATCTAGGCGCAGAAGGAACTAGTTGCCGGGGGTGAGGAAGTTGAGGGCTCCTTGGAGGAAGAGGACGAACCCCTTGACGAGCTGAGTGACCTCGAAGAGGAGCTCTGCTACTTTTTTATGGACACGCACAAGTTGTCCCCTAAGTCCGTACTGACAGGATATATGTTGCTCTGGTTGCGCAACTGTATAGTCCCAGGCGGTCTGGAACGATTGAAATGATCATTCGTACCCTTATTCTACCTGTTGTAAAGTTGGCTTTCGTCCACAAGCTTGCCCTTCTATCGGCCATGGTGTGTTACATCTATCGTGGTCTCCACAACTTTGCCGAGAAGGTGGAGGACCATCTTGATAACAGGCATTTCAACAGGGTTGAGCTCCTTTACCATTATTTGATGGTTTGGCTTCTTTTGTATCACTGGTCCTTGATAAGCCATGGAGTGATAAAGATATGGTGGCCGCAGATGTCCTGATCCTCAGGTATCAGACGATAAAATGGAACTGCGATACAGTCCCCGCTGGTAAAAGGGAGCTCTGCTTCATGACTGGATGGCCCTTCTTCACGTCGGAGCCAGAGTTTACTGACGACGAAAGAAATATCGTTCACTATGATGAAGGAGAAGCGCCTCGAAGTCTGTCTGGCAAACTCCTCCTCTAGCTCTAAGACATCTGTCCCTCTCATATAGTGTATTAAGTCTACTATATTTGTGGAACCTTACTCGCTTAGCCAGTTCGCTCGTTAGTTCGGCTACACTCAGCTCTTACTGGATCATCCGAGTGCTTCTCTCGGGTACAGTAGCAGTTTGCTTGACGGGGCCCGAGCATGTAGTCACTATAACTCTACTGGAACCCAGGTTCGGTTTTAATTGCCAATAGTTGGAGTCATACCGAAAATGTTGTACACAATGGCGAAGTATTATTGCACAATGAATGCTCCACAGGCTAACTTTAACCCGGAGAGGAGTTATATCGAAGGCACCATGATGATGCATCCGGATGCAAAAGCCCGTAGGACACCTAAGAAGGGCAAGGGAGTGGCCAGACCTCTGATCGTAGAGATAGAACCATCGACCAGGGACGAAACAATATCTCATTTTAATGATCCTTCACCTGCTAAGCGTAAGTCAAGGGTTGATACACATCTTGCTCGCTACTCTAAGAAGGCGAGGACGGATGTGGTCCCAGAGACGGAACCTGCGATAAAGTCAAAGTCCCTTGTGAGCAAAGAGGTATGACCCCTTGTACTAGTGGTTTCAGAAGCAGAGCCCACTTTAGATGCTATTTTGGTATCCATAAACTCTCTTAGTTTGATTCTGCCTAGTCCTCTATATAAATATCTATCTTCTGGTCTGTTTAAAAATTTGCAGACACAGGAGCGAAGAGACCGTCCCCGGTGATTAGCCACTTAGGTGGTTTCTTACTCCGAACCGGAAGAGAAACCCCACCCCGGAGTCCGATGTGGGGGCCTCAGAACCAGTTTCTAAGGTTTCGGGAGATCAGGGCTTGGATGCAGCTTTGGTGGGGCACCATTATACCCCTTTGGAGCACATATTCATAGATGGAATAGATGCCATGGGGGGCTTTGACAACACTAGACGAGCCACAACATGTGTCGTCTCCCTAAGGTATGTCATTTCGCAACTTCTCAAGAGATAAAAATTTTTGGCTTCAGCTTTTAATTCTTCTGGTGAAGTTAATTACCAGTTATTATGGTTCTGCAGACCCCGCATCTCCCTTTAGGACCTTGGACGTTGCTGCCGAGGAGGGTGTCATAGAAGATGGGGGCAGTGAGCTTGTTAGGAAGATGCCTAAGTCCCTCCCTATATTTGGCGAAGGACTCCCTGTAGTTCCCCCAACGGAGGCTGCGGTAGAGGAGGTTCCTACTGTTGCAATTCCTTTTGGTGCGACGGCTTCTCCCCCAACCATTGCTGTTGGGGGCTCTATGACTGAAGCCTCTCTGGATAGCGGGGTGGTAAGACATCACGAGGAGGCCGTTCCCAATGCCTCCGGTACTGTGGTTGCTGGGTTATCTTCTGAGGTTTCCGCAACACAGTCTGGGGTTGGTACACAGGCGGAGGCCGAAGCAGCGGGGCGCCCCGGTACTCCTGTCCCAGGTTGCGGTACTACCCTACCATATATTGCTCAACTATTGGGTATCTAGATGTTTCATGCATACATGAAGGATTGGATCGTAAGCAGGACCGTCGGTTGCTCCTCTACTGCTGCTTTATTACCAACGTCATCGAGCATCATTGCGCAACTTGTTACACCCGTGGCTTCTTCCTCCATCTAGCGGCCTTTAACTCCGGCTACGTTGGAAGTGATTGACGAAAACATCAGACTCTCCATTCGGATCTTCTATATGTTCTTGAAGCAAGGGGTCAAGGGCGTGTTGGAGCGCAATAAATCTTTTGCCAGGGAAAAGAACTTTTCTGAGGGCCAGGTCAACTCTCTGAGGGGTCTCCTCGGTTTTGAACAGATAGCCGACCTCCTGGGCCAGAAATTGGTGGAGGTGGAGCAATGCCTAATGGATTTATGGCAGTACCAGCAGGAAGACATGGGAATGCTCATATCCCACTAGTATTATGAGTTCTCAAAAAAGGTGGAAGCGGTGAAGGCCTTCTTTGCTTCGTCTAAGGAATGCTTGCAGCGTGACCTCCGAAATTTACAAGAGAAGCACGATCGTCTGAGTGATCTCAGAGAAGAGCGCCTCTCCCGGTGGAACGGTCTAACTAAGCAAATTAGAAAGCTCCATGTTAAGCTTGATGTGCTAGGGAATAGGCTGCGGGAGGCCCAACAGAAAGAGGAGGCTATCCGAACCGAGGCGAGTCTAGTAGCGAAGAACACGGTTGACGTTGAAGTTATGGTGCAAAAGCTAGAGGACAGACATGAGTCCTATGCTCGCTACGAGGATCCTAAGGTTATGGCCAAATAGGTTGAGCGTCAGGCCCAGGTATACCTGGATGGCCATATTGCCTGTCTCCATGAGCGGATAGTAGAGTTATTCTCTGACCAGTAGCACCAATAGTTTTTTCTTTGCTTTTTTCATATCTCTTTTTGTGCCTTTTGTTTTGAGTTTGGGTTGAGGACCCCGCTAATCCCTCAGATGTAGTCCGCTTTCAGTTTCTCTTAGGCAAAATAAATAAAAGCTATTCCGCTTGTTGAAAGTGTTTGTGTAAACTTTGGATATCGTACTAAAGATAATATGGACATAGTACAACATCGTAGTCTATTAAGGACGTCCCACTGGGGGACTTTGGTGGATCTATTAGTTCTTGCGTAGTTAGAGTTAAAGTAACATATTTAAAGCAAAAAAACCCTATCAGAGGTGATATGAACGTGAAAGGTTTTGCGAACTTACCACTGCCGACGTATTTAGAGTTAAGTACGGATGATAAGTTTAGATGACGACCGATACCAGAGATAATATGGATATGATAATCGAGAATTAAGTAGAGAGGTTTGCTCATGGAAAACTCTACCAGGGAGGATATGAGGACGATAGCTTAGAGGTAATGTAGACGTGAGCTAATCGATAGTCATACCGAGAGGTTAGGTACGATCCCGGTATTTTTATGGAAGAAAAAGGAAACGAGCCAAAGGTAATATGGACGTAGTTATTTTCTTTGGGTGGGTAACATTGGCAGCTCATAGTTCAGAAGAAATATGGACTTGAACCGTTTGCTTCTATTGAGGATATCTCACTAGAGGATCTTTGGTGGACCTATTACTTCTTGTGTACTGGAGTGCAAATAATAGGTTCAAAATGAAACCCTATCAGAGGTAATATGAACGTGATAGGTTTTGTGGACCAATTACTTATTTTACACCTGTGTGCAAGTAATAGGTTTGAGACAAGCCCTGACAGAGGTAATATGAACGTGGCTGGTTTTGTAGACTTAAAACCATTGGCATACTTAGAGTTAAGTATGGGTGATAAGTTGAGATAAAAACCAATATTCAAGGTAATATGGACGTGATAATCGATAGCCAAACCCGAAAGATTTGCTCAGAGGTAATATGGACATGGCAAACTCAGCCTAGGAAAAATGTTAGGACAGTAGTTCAGAGGTAATATGGACGTGAACCAATATCAGAAAATTCACTGAGGAGTGGTTTATTAAGAGTGGTCTATCCGGGAATATAGATAGACCCGAGGGTTACTCCGCTGCAGAGATCGTTAAAACGATAGCTCAGAGGTAATATGGACGTGACTAGTAACTAATGAGGCTGGGTTTTTTTGGGTGGTCCCTGTGGGAGTGTACAGATGGACCTGGGGAAAGATCCACTGGGAAGATTTTGAGGATCCATTATCCGTTGCGTATCGAGGACTCCTGAATATTGATAATGGCTTATTGAGGAAGGGTAATGTCATGCATAAGCATTCGCTGGGGATGAACAATAAAATATGGGAACCCTGTACATCTTTGTTGTCCTGATAGGGATAAAGAGAAGTACAAGCCTAGCCTTAGACATATTACTTTTTCAGGAACTTGTCGTTGATGGGCATCAGGAGCAATTTGCCATTAGGTTTTGCCAGTCGGTAGCTGCCGTTGGAGAATACAGATTCTATGACGAATGGGCCTTCCCATTTGGGTTGGAACTTGCCGGTCGTCTTATGGTTCATTACCATCATCCTTCTTACTGTCAAGATGAGGTCACTCATTTGGTAAGTCCTCTTCTTAACCCATTTGTTGAAGGATCCTAATAGGCGCGCTTGGTATAGATCAATGCGCTGTTGGGATAAGAAGCATTTCTCGTCGAATGCTACTAACTCTTTTAGCCGTCGATGGTGATTTTCATCGACGGTTAGAGAGTTGGAGAGAGCCACTCAGAGCGAAAGAATTTTGACCTCGAGGGGGAGGACCATTTCGCTCCCGTAGACCAAGGAGAATGGCGTACTACCAGTCGGCGCCCGGACCGTTGTTCTATAACTCCAGAGACATTCACCCAACTTCTCATTTTAGTCGCGCTTATAGGATGACACAAACTTTTTGAGTAGCTTTATGATGGTCTTGTTGAATGCTTCCGCCAGACCATTTGTTGCTGGGTTGTAGGCAGCTGAGGCTATATTCTGGATTCAATTTTTTTCATAAAATTGATAAAAAATATGACTTACAAACTGTAGACCATTATCATGGATGATTCTTCGTGGCAAGACGAAGCGGTATATGACGTGATACTTGATGAAACTGATCATATTTGATGTTTTGACTTCAGCGAGTGGTACGACTTTCGCCTACTTGGAGAAGTAATCGGTAATAGCGAGGTTAAACCGATGTCCCTTAGACGAAGATGGAATAATTGGCCCGATAATGTCCTTTCCCTAGGCTTTGAACAGCCAAGACGCAACTATCGAGTGTAGGAACTTCGAGGGTTGGTGGACGAGTCAGCATAGATTTGGCACATCTGACACTTTCTTACGTAGTTGACAACATCCGCGACCATTGTCGGCCAATAGTAACCTATCCTCCGGAGACGGTCTTGTAGCTTAGGTCCGGGCTGATGGGCACTACATACCCCATCGTGAGCCTCAAGGAGAGCCTGCTTCGCTTTTGCATTCGATAAGCGTCATAGAAGAAGACAATCGTAGGAATGAGGATACAACATTTCGGTAGCCGTATAGTAATAGAACTGGAGGGAACGTCTTCTGATAGAAGTGGCTTCCTTTGGGTTCTCGGTAAGAATTTCATAGACTGCGTAGTCGATGAATGGGAGTCTCTAGCCTTGGAAGTCGTTGCTTGTTTCTATTGAGTAACTCAAGCATAGACAGAGGTTGTTCTTCGGGCAGACCAGCTCTTGACCGACCACAGTGATCAGTTCATGAGTATTGACTGGAATAACTAAAGAGGTTGCGAGGCCGGCCAGGAATCAGCCTCAATTTTTTTGCAGTCAAAGGACATGCTCTATGAAGAACCCCTCGAAGGTAGAGACAATATCGAGTGCGTCTTGGTGGTAAGGAATCAAGTCTTTATTCCAGACTTCATACTCACCTCGGACTTAATTAAGTATTAATTTGGAGTCGTCGTAGGCCTATAAGTTGTCAACTTCCACTTGTTTATCGAGTTGGAGCCCAATGATGAGAGCGTGTACTCTGCCATATTGTTGGAGCATGGCTCTGTGAGGGAGTATGCATGATTGATGACCAGATCGTGTAGAGAAATCAGTACTATCTCGATGCCAGCAACAATATCGCCTTTGGGCCCTGTTCTTAAAGCACCATCGAAAAAAATTTGCCAAACGACTTATGCACTTGTGGTCATGTTTGAGTCTACTTTGTTTGGGATCTCCTCATAGAGCTTAGAGGTTTCCGGTATATGATGGGATGCTAGGAAATCTGTCAATTCTTGTCCTTTGACCGCCTTTTGTGGAATAAATACCATGTCGTATGGTGACAACAGTATTGTCCATGTGGCTAGGCGAGAGTTGAGTGCTATGGGTTTAGTCATAAGGACCCTAGGAGGATTGACTCACGAAATCACATGGATGGTTTGTCTTTCCACGTAATGACGGATCTTCTGAATGGCGAAGACTAGAGCAAGGCACACATTCCCGGTGGAGTTGTGTCACGCCCCAGTCCCAAAATACGTAAGACTATGACACGTAAGCATGCCAGCCGCATGTATATGGCAACTCCAATATATGAAAACTATAGCACACGCGTACGTTGTATAATGAATAATTATTCACAAGTGGTAAAACTATCACAAGTCACAGGGTATAATCTAAATCTCATCCATAGAAATCGAATAGAAATAAATAACCAATATCTATGAAACTAGATCTCAATATAAGGTATCTAAAGATGACAGTCGGATAGAAACAAATCCACTACCGAACTAGAATATAAAATAAACACAATATAAGTACAACAACCAACAATCACTGAGACTCGAAGAGGAGACTCCTCGGAACATAAGTAGCCAGTCCAGATCTGTGCTCCTACGAATACTCATGAACATCTACACCTAGAAAGGGACCAGGTCCTCAGAGGGACATAACAAGATACATAGAAGCATGCCATAAAGTAAATACTAAATAAATAAAGGGGTGAGCTAACCATCTAAGTGAATGCAATTTGAGGACCACTTTGAGTGTATGAGAAAGTGTAGGCTAGACATATGCTGACGTAATTCACCAATCGTGACAACTGGCTAGTATATGCCATATATGCCCCCTATAACACGGGCGCAGTAATATAATAATGTCCAACGTTCTCTAGAGTGTGGTATCTGTAACGTCCATCATTCCGAACAATGAGATATCTGTAAAATAACGTCCAACACTCTAAGGAACGTGGTATCTGTAAAATATATACGTTCATATCGCTCTGAAGAATGCGGTATCTGTATAAAGTAGGTGGTTGTCCCATACGCCTACTAGTTGTCCACCCCTCCCAATGATCTATGCATGTTGTATCCACAACACGCCTTAGCTACTACGTCGAGGCGTCGTAACTCTGGCTCATAGTCTATTGTTAGAACAATAGCCCAATCCTTACAACCAAAAAAGGACAAGGATGGGACCATCGTACCACGATAGTCTATGCTCCGACTACTAATAACTGCTAAGTCTTCTAACATGCATCGCTATTAGCAGTTATACCCTATCCGTCGCACGACCTGCACGTACAGGTGGCCAGCCGGATACGCAGGTCCGTGCCCTACATGAGACTCACAAAACGTGTAAGAAATGTGTCAAGGCCTGGGAAGTCATACCGATAACTCCACAACTTTAGGTGGGTCTACTAGACTCTAAGTCAGACACAAGTCCTAACGTCAACGCCTTCGTTGACTGCACCCGATTCTCTCTTAGACGCGCACAGTTATATAATCTAAAATAATAAACATGCAACTAAATATATAACTGAATTTAAACAGTATAACAAGGCAAGGTATACTTGCCTGGCAAGAAAGCTGCGTAGTACCAGTAACCTGCTCCTGAAGTCGCGCAGAATAACCCGATATGTCCTATATGCATATGATATAATACAATACAACATTAGTCATTACACTAGCACATACATAATCATGAATACCTTGAACTCAGGACATAGCTAGGTATGTCACTGGTCAACTAGGGTCAAGTGTGCGCCTAATCGCAAGGGTGTCGCGTCTGTAATTGTTGTGCAAGACAGACAGTCAAAATGATACGGGGCTCGCCAGTATGTCAGTGTACATAATGGCAGTCTGCTAACAATATTATATGGTTACAGGTTAACGTAACTATGGGATATCCATGGTTACACTCGGGACACCTAGTAAATATATAAATATACATTATTATTATCTAGCATATATTATTAATACTTATAATACATATATACACCAAATAAATACATATACAATATATATATGTGTATGTAAGCTAATTGAATTTATTACTATGTATATATATATATGTATGTATACATACCAATTTTATACATTAAATATATACTAATGGGATACCTAACTATATACACACACAATCACATGAACTGAAAGAGTTGGGACAGGTTCGAACCTGTGTACGTGTACGAGATCGGCTTGACGACGACGACTCGATGGTGATGATGATGACGATGACGATAATATCGATGGTGATGACGATGACGACGAGGGGAAGGAGGTGAGCGGTGGTGGTGCACGATTGAGTTCAGGCGGAGGATCGACAGGGAGAAGAGAACGGTGAGGGGGAGCTGCTGGATGGTGGTGTCGAGGGGGAGAAGATGGCAGCAGTGGTTGTGTTAATGGTGGTGCACAGCGTTCAGGTAAAGGGAAGCATGGAGGAGGAGATCACCGGAGGTTTGTCGAGGTCAGGATTGGCAGCGGGACATTCCTGTCATCGCTGGCGAGTGCAGCGTTCAGCGGTCGGGGTCAGGACTGATCGGTTCAGGCGAAGGGGGAACGTGGAGGATCGAGAATGGGTCGACGGTGGTGAACGGAGGGAACGTGGAGAAACAGGGGTGCCCGCGGGGTTCAGTCGAGCGCGGAGGAACTGCTCTGGAATGACGAGGTATTGGGGATGAAGTCTGGCGGGTGGCGGAGAAGATGGTGCTGCCTGGTTCAGCGACTCAGACTGCTCGTCGTGGACAACAGCGTTCAGGCACCGTCATCCCGGCGTATTGGTCGGGGAGAGGCGTGGGGTGCGTCGACGGGATGTTAGCGGGCTTCTCCGGCGCTGTGTAGGCAACAACGAGGTGGAGGAAGAAGAGGCAGGGCCGTAGGCCGACGAGGATGGTGCTCAGGTGAGGTACGGTGTTACTCCGACGAGACTCCGGCGTCGGCAGAGAAGAAGGAGGAGGATGAATAGGGAAGTCGGCTGAGGCTTTTGGGGGATTGGGAATAGGAAAAATAAAGGAAAAGTAAAAAGAATATTTATATATGTGTATGTCTTGGTTTGACCTAGAAATTTATTTGGTCAAACCCCTCTTGGGATTGGGCCTTCTCATGTAGGATTTCAAGGGCCATGATTCAAAATGGGTTCAAAATGAATTGCTAGGATTGTATTGGTTCAAGGTTTGAAGGGCCATGGTTCAAGGAGGTTGATGTTGAATTACACTCTCCCAAAAATTGTGAAAAAATATGCATGAAGGAGAAATGGGTTTATTCACGTGTCGTGTCCAATGGGGTGGACACCTCAATACACTTTTGCATAAAAATGCCTAACAATTGGGAAAATTGCACAAGGATGAAAATTGGATTTAATTAATTAAAATTATTGCGCAGAGTATTCTGAAATTAATTAAAAGTACATGAGAATAAAATTAGGTGGGACATATGTGTCATGGACATAGAAGACTCAGAGTAGAATATTATCATAAATTAGGCTGCACGAAACGGGTCAAGATTGTGTCTCCAATTTAAATTGGAACGCACATGGATACAAAGTTTGATTTTATTTAGAATTAAATAAAGACGTCTGTGACAAATATTGTGCGACTAAAATATAGCACAAGAGAGCATAATTATAAGTTACACAAGGGTCAAAATGGTAGGCGGGCACGTCTAGGACAAGATTGTAAAATTTGTTGGAAGGTAAAAGCTGATGTAGTGCTTTAATTATCGAAGCAACGGTAAGGCTTACTATGTGATATAAATATTGTATAATTAAACAAGATGCCGTGTTCTATTTCCAATTGGATGCAAACTAGCCATAATCTCTCTATCTAAGCCAAGTAGGTTTAATTTTGGGTGAGGGGGTTTACAATCTATCCAACTTAAAAATAATTTCGTCCTCGAAATTAAACTAGGGTATAATTTGGTTCAAATCCTTCACATGCGTACGTAAGGCAAGTCTATTGCAATATTTTTCCAAAAATTTAAAACTTGTTCAAATCCATCACAATCACTTTCAAATTAATTTAACCATTGTTTAAATAGAACTTCAACACATCACACTATCTTCTCGATTTTCAAATTAAATAATCCCCATCCAAATCTAATTCAAATCTATATGACATCTCACATCAAAATTTATATCGCAATCTCCAACTATCATAATCTCCTCTAGAAAACAATTATAATCACACATTATTTCTATTTTCAACTTGTGAATTCCGTACTCTTTGAATTTTTACTTTTAATTTACATCCTCAATATTTCACTTAGGTAATCCAACAATCAAAATTTCTTTTAATTTAAGGCCTCAATTTGCAAGATTTGAAATCTAATTCACCCATTGTTTAAGTCTAGATTTCTATATTTCCTCAAAGTTTAAATCGGGGATTCGACCTTCAATACTCAAAATTTAAATCATGTGCTCAAAGTATAAATATTCGGTTCGAAATATCAAGATTTCAAAAATTCATTAATTACTCATCCTCTAACTCCTTCTTTAAAATTCTTCCACATTAGTATGACTTAATCTCTTAATCTACTCTTACTTGATCACAATCTTAAAGTATTTCAATGCAAGTTAACATTGCAATTTCTACCCAACTTAGAATTTATCCATCTGTCACATAAGACTCTTACATTTAAGAAAACTTATTCCTCAATTTTATGTAATCATGTTACTCAATCCTCAAAAATTTTAACACCAAATATGTCACATATGATATGCCCTTGATTACAAAAGAATAATCCTTAAGTATGTGATTGGCCTATGGGGGATATCTAGTACTATCTGTGTATCAACTTATAACAAGCACGAGGTTTCGCCTTTCCGAAATAGGGGAAGACGGAGAGTAATAATAAAGAATTCAAGGTGGAGGTAAAAGAATACAAGTAGGGGGATTAAGGAATTTAAAGAATTCAAATGGGACTTGTCAAGGTAGCTGTGGATTAAAATCTTATTTGATAAATTCCTATTCGTATGTTCATATTGGAACAGTTATGTAACCGCTATGATATGCTCAGACATGTCTAGAGGGCAAGTACATTCGTCTAAGAAGCTAAGTCAACTTTATCTCAATCCACATAAGTAGTTATGCGAGGAACGAACCAAGCGCACTATGGTTGATCAGACCATAATACACTGATTCTGAAATGTATTAATGTGTATACCCAATAATACATATATCATGATCAAGCTCGATAAAAGAGTGAGCTTGCAAAAGTAGGCTATAATAGTGACATAAGTCAAGGTAGTTTAGAAAATATAAATACGCTGGATTATGATGAAAGAAGGTACATAATAATTCAAGTTCACAAAAAGATAAGACTCTACAATCTCTACAATTGTCATACAAACTCCTTGTCTAAGTCGCTAGTCGACCAAATAGGGGCATAGACCTCTAAGTGTTGCAGTCAGGATAAACACTATCGTCTTATGCAAGCATATAGTTAATGTCATTCAATTATACTACATTAATGGGTCCCGAGGACTATGTGATACTATGTTATGAGGCATACTACCCAACTTAAAATAATAATCTAATATTGTAACTTCCTTAAAGGAGATTCTACGGAATAACTTTGTACTTGTAATTAAAGCAGAAACTCTTATTGGGGTACATGAGGAAAAGATCTTAGTATCTATTAGGGTCTCCTATTGCATTATATAGGGAATTGTCATCTTAAGTCTTAGTCATAGTGTTCATAGAATACAAGTATTAATACTAAGAATGGAGAAGGTACTGACTCTCAAGTGAAAGAGGATGTAACTTATATCGAGGTGGGGGTACAATTTATGTGATTCAAAACTAAAGGATAATCATTAGGTCATAATCTACAAGAATAACTTAAAACTATCATGCTTTAACTACCAAGCACAAAAAATTTAGAATTTAAATTTAGCAAACTATAATCCCACCACACTATATATCCTAACATAGAATAAAATCACCTGGCCTACAATCATAAGAGTTATGTGGCACGAGTTGAAAGATGAGAAAAGAAGAACATAATTTAGTCGTCGCACAATAGCGAACGCTAAGGTTGCAGAGGCACAAGATATAAAATTAAAATAGAGAGACTCTAGATAAGATCATGGTTTCCTAAGGAAAGATGGTATGCTAATATCTGTGTTCGAGGTATGATCAAGGGAAATATTATATCCATTCCTCTTGGCTTCCTAAGGTACTGTTTGCTAATATCAAGACAAGGATCTAAATTTATAGTTCTATAATACTATCTCACTATAAAAGTTAAGTTTAGTCCTAATGTTCAACCTTGGATTTCTATTGGTCCCTCATTGCTAGGGTCAAACAATATGGTTAAATTTATAACTCACTCTAGTTGTGTCTATACTACTCTCAAGTCATCCCTAATTATCAAGGGATAATGGTCAATCATTCTACAGGTAAGGGTTGCTAGGGTTCATTAGGTAGCCTAAACTTAATGATGTGCCAATGCCCTAGTTGTATTCTTAATAGGAATGTTACCCTAATTATAATCCTATAACAAGGATTCCTATATTCTAGGAGGAGGCTATACTCAAGGAACTATTAGGGAAGAATATGAATCAAGCAGGATACAATTATTTAAATAAAACAGACTGGAAGGAAGATAAGTCATAGTCAATTGTGGATGAGATCCTATACTCTAATCCTAAGTGCAGGCTTGCTCGGTACAGTAACGTAACCGAGACAATATGCTCTGACCTGCATAGGCCACCACTAAAAATATGTCACACCCTAGTCCCAAAATACGTAGGACTAGGACATGTAAGCATGTCAGCCGCATGTATATGGCAACTCCAATATATGGAAACCATAGCATACGCGTACACTGTATAAATCTACTGCCGAACTAGAATATAAAATAAACACAATATAAGTACAACAACCAATAATCACTGAGACTCGAAGAGAAGACTCCTCGGAACATAAGTAGCCAGTCCAGATCTGCGCTCCTGCGAATACTCATAAACATCTACACCTAAAAAGGGACCAGGTCCTCAGAGGGACATAACAAGATACATAGAAGCATGCCATAAAGTAAATACGGAATAAATAAAGGGGTGCGCTAACCATCTAAGTGAATGCAATTTGAGGACAACTTTGAATTTATGGGAAAGTGTAGGCTAGACATATGGTGACGTAATTCACCAATCGTGACAACTGGCTAGTATATACCATATATGCCCCCTATAACACGGGCACAGTAATATAATAACGTCCAACGTTCTCTAAAGTGTGGTATCTGTAACATCCATCATTCCGAAGAAAGAGGTATCTGTAAAATAACGTCCAACACTCTAAGGAACGTGGTATCTGTAAAATATATACGTCCGTATCGCTCCGAAGAATGCGGTATCTGTATAAAAGAGGTGGGTATCCCATACGCCCACTAGTCGTCCTCCCCGCCCAATGATCTATGCATGTTGTATCCACAACATGCCTTAGCTACTACTCTGAGGTGTCGTAACTCTGGCCCATAGTGTATTGTTAGAACAATAGCCCAATCCTTACAACCAAACAGGGACAAGGATGGGACCATCGTACCACGATAGTCTATGCTCCGACTACTAATACTGCTAAGTCTTCTAACATGCATCACTATTAGCAGTTATACCCTATCTGTCGCATGACCTACACGTACAGGTGGCCAGCCGGATACGTAGGTCCGTACCCTACATGAGACTCACAACACGTATAAGAAATATTTCCAAGGCCTGGGGAGTCATACCGATAACTCCACAACTTTAGGTGGGTCTACTAGACTCTAACTCAGACACAAGTCCTAACGTCAACGCCTTCGTTGACTGCACCCGAGTCTCTCTCGGACGCGCACAGTTATATAATCTAAAATAATAAACATGCAACTAAATATATAACTGAATTTAAACAGTATAATAAGACAAGGTGTACTTGCCTGGCAAGAAAGCTGCATAGCACCAGTAACCTGCTCCTGAAGTCGCGCAGAATAACCCGATATGTCCTATATATATATAATATAATATAACACAACACAACACAACACAACACAACATCAGTCATTACACTAGCACATACATAATCATAAAAACCTTGAACTCAGGGCATAGCTAGGTATGTCCGTGGTCAACTAGGGTCAAGTGTGCGCCTAATTGCACGGGTGTCGCGTCTGTAATTGCTGTGCAAGACAGACAGTCAAAATGATACGGGTCTCGCCAGTACGTCAGTGTACATAATGGTAGTCCGCTAACAATATTATATGGTTACAGGTCAACGTAACTACGGGATATCCTTGGTTACACTCGGGTCACCTAGTAAATATATAAATATACATTATTATTATCTAGCATATATCATTAATACTTATAATACATAAATACACCAAATAAATACATATACAATATATATATATGTGTATGTAAGCTAATTGAATTTATTACTATGTATATATATATACGTATACATACCAATTATATACATTAAATATATACTAATGGGATACCTAACTATATACACACACACAATCACATGAACTGAAAGAGTAGGGATAGGTTCGAACCTGTGTACGTGCACGAGATCGACTTGACGACGATGACTCGATGGTGATGATGACGACGATGATGATGATGTCGATGGTGATGACGATGACGATGACGACGAGGGAAAGGAGGTAAGCGGTGGTGGTGCACGATTGAGTTCAGGCGAAGGATCGACAGGGAGAAGAGAACGGCAAGGGGGTGCTGCTGGACGATGGTGTCGAGGGGGAGAAGATGGCAGCAGTGGTTGTGTTAATGGTGGTGGTGCACAACATTCAGGTGTAAGGAAGCAGGGAGGAGGAGATCACCGGAGGTTTGTCGAGGTCGGGATTGGCAGCGGGTCATTCCGGTCGTCGCTGGCGAGTGCAGCGTTCAGCGGTCGGGGTCGGGACTAGTCGGTTCAGGCAAGGGGGGAACATAGAGGATCGGGAATGGGTCGACAGTGGTGAACGGAGGGAACGTGGAGGAACGGGGGTGCCCGCGGGGTTCAGTCGAGCGCGGCGGAACTGCTCGGGAATGACGAGGTATTGGGGATGAAGTCCGGCAGGTGGCGAAGAAGATGGCGCTGCCTGGTTCAGTGGCTCGGGATGCTCGTCGTGGATAGCAGTGTTCAGGCGGCGTCGTCCTGGCGTATTGGTAGGGAGAGTCGGGGAGAGGCGTGGGGTGCGTCGACGGGATGGCAGCGGGCTTCTCCGGCGCTATGCAGGCAACAACGAGGTGGAGGAAGGAGAGGCAGGGCAGTGGGCCGACGAGGATGATGCTCAGGTGAGGTACGGTGCTACTCCGGCGAGACTCCGGCGTCGGCAGAGAAGAAGGAGGAGGATGAATAGGGAAGTCGGGTGAGGCTTTTGGGGGATTGGGAATAGCAAAAATAAAGGAACAGTAAAAAAGAATATTTATATATGTGTACGTCTTGGTTTGACCTAGAAATTAATTTAGTCAAAGCCCTCTTGGGATTGGGCCTTCTCATGTAGGATTTCAAGGGCCATGATTCAAAATGGGTTCAAAATGAATTATTAGGATTATATTGGTTCAAGGTTTGAAGGACCATGGTTCAAGGAGGTTGATGTTGAATTACACTCTCCCAAAAATTATAGAAAAATATACATGAAAGAGAAATAGGTTTATTCACATATCGTGTCCAATGGGGTGGACACCTCAATGCACTTTTGCATAAAAATGTCCAACAATTGGGAAAATTGCACAAGGATAAAAATTGGATTTAATTAATTAAAATTATTGTGCATGGTGTTCTGGAATTAATTAAAAGTATATGGAAATAAAATTAGGTGAGACACAGGTATCATGGACATAGAAGACTCAGAGTAGAATATTATCATAAATTAGGCTGCACGAAATAGGTCAAGATTGTATCTCCAATTTAAATTAGAACGCACAAGGATACAAAGTTTGATTTTATTTAGAATTAAATAAAGATGTCTGCGACGAATATTGTGTGACTAAAATGTAGCACAAGAGAGCATAATTATAAGTTACACAAGGATCAGAATGATAGGCGGGTACGTCTAGGACAAGGTTATGAAATTTGTTGGAAGGTAAAAGCTGGTGTAGTGCTCTAATTATCGAAGCGACGGTAAGGCGCACTATGTGATATAAACATTGTATAATTATATAAGATGTCGTGTTGTATTTCTAATTAGATACAAACTAGCCATAATCTCTTTATCTAAGCCAAGTAGGTTTAATTTTGGGTGAGAGGGTTTACAAGTTGTACCTGTGCTCTGCACCGGCCATCATTTTACTGAGATAGTAGATGGCTTATTCGTGACCTACATCGCTTGTCTGGGCTAAAAGAGCCCCGAGGGAGTGATACATTGCCCGCACATATAACAAAAATGATCTTCCTACAACGGGGGCCACCAACACTGGGGGTTCATGAGATACTCCTTGATGTTGTTGAATGCGTTGGCATTCTTCGTTCTAGACAAAGGAGATACCATTCTTCATGACCTGAGTGAACGGTTGATAATGTCCAGAGAGGTTTGATATGAACCTTCAAATGTATGCCAGACTTTTTTGAAGTCCACAAAGTTCTTAGAGGTTCTTCGGTGGGCGCATTTCAAAGATTGTTTTAGTCTTGTTAGAGTCTATGTGGATACCCTTCGAAGTTATGACAATACCCATGAACTTATCGCTAGAGACTCCTAGAAATGATTTGATAGGATTCAGCTAAAGCAAAATTTAATTGTAGGGCTTAACTCCCTTCTCACTGCCTATTAGCTCCATCTTCCGTAGGGCGCCTTCGGTCGCCTCACTTTGATATATCTCGCTCGCTCAATTTGCTCTAACGCTTACGCATGAGTTTGAACAAAGTATTCAAGTCTCGGAGTTGATCATCTTTGGAGCGACTCATGACGACGATGTCATCAACGTAACACTCCACCGTCTTGCATAGATGTTCACGGAAGATAGTGATCATAGCTTACTGGGATGTAGCACCTGCGTTCTTCAGACCGAAGGACATGACCGTGTAGCAGTACACTCCTATCGACGTTCAAAATAATGTATGATTCTCGTCATCAAAAAATATGTTGATTTGATTATAGCCTGAGAATCCATCCATGAAGGACATGCGCTCGAAGACACAAGTATTATCGATAATTATATCTATAATCGGAAGGAGAAACTCGCCCTTAGGGCATACCGTATTTAGATCACGAAAGTCAATGTAGATTCGGATCTTATTATTATTTTTTACGGCGGGCATGATATTGGCTACCCAATCCGGATGTTGTTCCTCGCAGATGAAGCCAGTAGCTACCAGTTTATTAACTTCAGCTTCGACAGCGTTCATGATATCCGGCTGAACCGCCGTTATTGTTGCTTGACCGGCTTAGTGTTTAGCAATATATTGAGATTATGGACCGTAATTTGGGGGTCCAGTCCTGGCATGTCTTTGTAACTCTAGGCAAAAACATCGATGTATTCTCTAACGAGCTATAGCAGTGATTTCCAATACTCATTGGAGATGCTCTTGCTAATAAAGATTGGTTTAGGGGAGGATTCGCCACCCAAATCGATTTGTACGACTTCGTCCTCAGTGGAAGGTTCTCGCTGTTCAAATTGTATCTTCCATTGTGTATGTAGGCGTTGGGCCCACGATTCTACTTTAAAGATTCCAAGTGGATCCTCGTCGTCTTCCTCAGGGTTAGTGACACCATGTTGGCATACAATATTTGTTTGAGCATCTCTCCGATACTGATATCGGAGTCCCAAGAGAAAGATTCTAAAGAGTGAGAGCGTAACTCATCTTTTTCATCCGAGCCTTCGGGGTTTGTGGGAGGTGTGACGTACCCTAAGCCATGCTTGGTCTTATTATAGTAATACTCAAAATTGCCAGCAGGAGCCTGCAGACACAGAGGCAGTCGTCGACCTTTGTCGTAGTTCAAGACCCTAGCGGCTTTTAGATCGTATCCCATATTCTAGATGAGGTACTTGGCTTGAGAGATGTACCAACAAAGTGGTATTTCGTCGGTATCTGTTTCTGGCTCTAGTTCCTCTTGGTCGAAGGGTTGGAGGCTTTTCACTCTGCTGAAGATGATGAGTTTGTCTTCCCTTGTAAACCCCCTCACCCAAAATTAGGCCTACTTTGCCTAGATAGTGAAATTAGGGCTAGTTTGAACCAATTAGAATTTAGAACACGATATTTATTTAATTATGCAATAATTTATATCGTATAGCGCACATTACCGTTGCTTCGATAATTGGAGCACCTCACTAGCCATTGCCTATCTACACTGTGCCATCTACGTTCCTACACTTGTGTCCCATCCAATTTCATTCCTATATACTCCTAATTAATTCTAGAACATCGTGCGTATTCGATTTAATTAATTAAAATCCAATTTCTGTCTTTGTGCAATTTTTCTAATTGTTGGGAATTTTTATGCATAAACGCATTGAGGTGTCCCCACCATTGGACAATTCATAAAGAAATCTATTTTTCCCTTCATATGGATTTTTTTCCATAATTTTCTGGATGTGCAAACGCGCAACATCGCCCTCTTATTTTAATCCAATCCTTGCATTTAAACCATGTAAAATTTATAGCCCTGCATCCTCATGTAAGTCCAAGGCCCAACCTAAGAGGGGTTGACTAGTCAAACCTATTTTAGGTCAACACCAACATCACATATAAATACACCTTGAATTTCTTTTTCCTAAAAATCTAAAACACTCAAACCCAATCTTAGCCGACTCCTCCTTCTTCCCCTTCCCTCTCCCTGTGCACCTTGCCCGGCCGGAGCTCCGCCGGAACTCGTCTCCTCCACCTGAACTCACCTCTCTCCAGTTGGTATTAAAGAATTTCAAGAAGAGCTCGGCTCTGTAACCACCTCACCTCGTCGAGCTCGAGAGCTCCATCCATGGCGGATTATCTCCGATGAGCTACTATGGCGATCTCCTCCGTAGCACCTCGACTCTCCTCCAACCGGCGGCGAGCATCATCTTCCCTGTCGGCGGCTCTTCTTCGGTCATCTACTCAGGCCGAGAGACGACGACAAACAAGCGAGATTCACGAACTCTGTGAACTCGGCAGCGACGAGTTCGAACCGGTGGACTCTTCTCCGGCCAGTAACCTTTTCCTACGCCGGTGACTCCTCCCTCCTCGCCGAGCTCGGATAGACGAGTTTCTTCGTCCGGTCGTCTGCTCCGATCAGTGGCTGTGCTCGTCGACGGCAATAAACACGTCCTTTTTTGCTGAGGTTTTTCGTCGACGTCGAGCAACGTCTGGTCGTCCTCCACCACGTCTTCGTCGAGATCAAGGCGACGGCGAATCGTTCCTCCACCGATTATTTCTCCGACGAACGATCGTTTCCAATCTCGAACATCAAGTGTTCGATATATTGCCAAAGAGGAGGATCAATAGACATGATCGACGAGTGGCTAGGATAATTGGCCGAGCCTGTGTCCGTGAGCGTGACAGAATCAAGGACTTCATACCCGAACGACGGGCACAGGTATCAGTCTCCTCTTTCCCATGTTTTCTTTATTCGGTGAATATTTCTTATTTTTATGCGTTGTGTTCTTGACTGATATCAATCCCAATTTTATGAGCTTACTGCCCAATTTTGGTGTGCCGCTTTCTCTGGGAACAGAGGAGCACTACTTGAACCTCTATTTTCTGCATTGAGCCTCTCCAGTCAACAAGTTCTCGTATCTGTATCTATATTTCAGGACAACTATCTTTTAGGAAGACAAGTTCATCTTCAAATCGAGGCAACAATTCATGGAGAATGGTTTATGCCTTGGACACGACTACTTGTCTGCAACACAGGTTATTGGTACATCGTAGCTTTCTTGCCAGGCAAGATACCTTGCCAAATTGTTTACAGTATTTTGCATGCTTAGTATATTTCTGTATATTTATTGTATTTCTATTTATTTATTGCATGTGTAGTTTCTTTCAGTCATTACTATGTATTAGATATGTTGACACACACATGGCACTTAGTATCATCAAGGACAATCATTAGGCGTATGGGCTTTTAACCACTCTGGTAAACCGTAGTATATAGTTCGCACTACGGGCGTGTGTCGCACTGGTCGCTACCCCCACGGTATGTCGATTTCTGGAGTCTCGTTGGTCGCTACCCCCGCGGTATGTCAATTTCTGATGTTCATTGATGTGTGTGTGAGTTGTGAGGTAGATCGAGTAGCCTACCCTTGCCCATACGTCAAAAAATTGTCCTCATTTGCATTCATATAGATTGTCTTGTACAGCATATTTATTTATTTTCAAATTATATGTATGTTTACTATATTCAAGTTGGCTCGCTTTTCTGTATCTTGTTACGTCCCTCTAAGGACCTGGTCCTCTGCCAGGTCTATTTGTTCTTGAGTATTTGCAGGAGCGCAGATTGGATGGATATATATGTTTCGTGGATGTCCTCTCTTCGAGCCCATGATTGTTAGCTGGTATTCCTATATGGTGTTGTTGTGTTGTACTTATATCTTATTTGTTCTTATATTCGAGTTGGTAGTGGATTTGTTTCCATCCAACTATTATCCTTAGATACTTTTATGGAGATCTAGTTATATAAAATGCTGGTTATTCATTTATATTGATTTTCTGTGGATGAGATTTAGATTATACCCTGTGACTTGTGACATATGTTTATACCACTTGTGGATTTTATATTCATATTACAGCGTACGTATGGATTTGGTTTCCATATATTGGAGTTGCCATATCCATGCGGTTGACATGCTTACGTGTCCTAGTCCTACATATTTTTGGGACTGGGGCGTGACATCCCTCTTCCTTGCTGGAACTATGAATTATGATTTTTGACTGGAAGAATTTGGTTTAATGCATAGGTGGTAGTCACCTGTGTAAGCAGGTGCAGACCCAGACCGTACTTAAGGAAATATAGTGCGTTGAGATGTGCAATACCAGAGTATTCAAAGATAGCCCTTCACAAAATAAGGTATCTTATCCTCAGGAATTACATCGTTAAGAGAAGAAACGTTAGCATGAGCGGCTACGTACTCCTCCAGTTCGTCCTTCCCGAGATCTACCCTAGTGCGAGCGACGACTTTGGAGGTCTCCCACGCATCTTTACCACTAGAGGTTCAAAAGTCATAGTGGGTGCTGGATCTTCCTTCAACGGTCGAATCGATCTACGTAGGTGAACGACCAGAGGCTCAGGTGCTTTCCTGTACAGTTTTACCATGAGGGGAGAGGCTGTGTCAGGAGCGCTTGCTTTGAGATGGACTTTCAAGGGCTCATCCATTTTTGTCCCAGTCTCTGCCTCATCGTCGGTGCCATTGCCACCTTCATCCTGGTGGACTTGCTTGTAGAGGATCGAGTTAGAGCAATAGGCCTTGACCCCTTTGAATGGATCAACGTCGACAAATTTCATTTTGACGATACCGTAATCGTCCATGTACTTCAAGCACTGGTGCAAGGTTGACTGTATGATCATATACTGGTGTATTCACGGACGTCCCAATGGGACATTATAAGATACGTCTACGTCTATAACATAGCAGGTGATATTTATTTTTTGATCACTGATCTGACACTTCAAGCGAATCTTGCCCAGAGGGTAGCTCCTTGTCACGCCCCAGTCCCAAAATATCTGGAACCAGACCACGTGGCATTGGCCAGCTGACACATCTCCGAGGATATCCCAATTTAATGGATCCTAACAAAGCGTGCTACGCTGTCCTAAATCTAACAAGTCTAATATCAACAACAGGCAGAGTCTAATCTCATCCACAAATAATAAGTAAAATACTGAAATAAAAGACTGGAATATAAGAACATAGTCGAATGTCATAGTACAAACCAGAATATGTCCGGTGGGAACAAACCTACTACAAATGATGAAAATAGAGAACTGATGACTAAAATAAGAGTGAGACTGAAATGACTGCTAACTAGATAAGAAGCTCCAGTCCTAGGCGGAAGGCCTACCAAGATGATCAGGGGTACTCCGATGGTAAAATCTCAAGCTCCTCGTCAAGAGCGTATCTCGTCTCCACACCTGGTCCGTACATATTGGGGTAATAGGCCTCATCCAGATCTGGAAGATAACTAGGTCCTCAGAGGGACGTAACAAGATACAAAATGCATGCCAGATATAGTACTGAATAAAAATAAAGAGGGTGTGCTAACCATCTAAGTGAATGCAATGTAAGGACAACCTCGAAACGTATAGGTAGGTGTAGGCATAACGTCCAACGTCCTCTAGAGTGTGGTATCTGCATCGTCCATCATTCCGAATAATGAGGTATCTGTATATATATAACGTCCAACACTCTAAGGGACGCGGTATCTGCAATGTATATACGTCCGTAACACTCTGAAGAGCGCGGTGTCTGAATATAGGAAGTCATCGGGTTTGTGGCTCCTCTAGATACCACGGAGTCCGATGTGTGTATCCCATACGTTTATCAGTTGTCCTCCCCGCCCAATGTAGGTACACAAGTCGAATACACGACGTGTGTATCCCGTATCTATATGCCAAGTCACATCTAATTATATTACTCTAGATTACTTGCTAGTCCATGATGCATGTCGTACGCACCAATAGCGAATCGGGTACGCGGACCCGCATCCCAATATGAATATACTATCGTGATACGTGTAAAGTGTCACAGTCTAGGAAGATATCAAAATATCCTCACAGTAGTAGGTGAGTCAGCTAGCAGCTAGGTCAAGTACACTACTCATCGACGCATTGTCGACTGCACCCAAGTCAATCTCGGACACGCACAGTTTATGTATATTGCAACATTTATCATTTAATTTAAACAGTAATCCAGCAAGGTATACTTGCCTGTCCCGGGTAGCTGCGAAAGCCAATGTCCTGCTACTGAAGCCTCGGCTGTACGGTCCAGTAGTCCTATATATGATATAATAATGACAACATTAGTCGCTACAATAGCACGACTAAGACACACTACTTGCAGCTATAGCTGACACAGGGTCTGGACTGTACAATTTGTGGGACCCCTTAGTACCTATATTTATACATAGATATCACAAATATATATATATATATATATATATATATATATGTACACTAATACATATTTAAATATATCAAAATAATATGTATGTTTTAATAGTAAATTTAAAAATAGCACCTATGTATTATTTAGTAATACACCAATAATTATGTATATATACACATATTCAATAAATACATATATATGTATATAATAGATAATATTCATAATATCATATATTTATACATATACATATATTTAGATACTATTTATGTACATAAATAAATATACACAATGTTATTTATATGTATTTAAATAGTAATTTTATGTACCTAAGTAAATATACATAACATACTTATATATATTTATATATATATATATATATATATATATATATATATATATATATATATATATATATATATATATATATATATATATATATATATATTCATTAATATTCACAAGTATATATATATATTTATTTATAGATATATAACCATATTTATGTACTAAGTACACAAGTAAATAATAATATATATATGTATATAATATACATATATTTATTACACTAATATACTAAATATATAAGGTATATATATTTATATATATACACACACTTTTATATATATATATATATATATATATATATATATATATATATATATATATATATATATATATATATATATATATATATATATATATATATATATACATATATACTTATATATACACAAACAATAAATATACCAATATATATATTTATATACAACATATAATAATTAGGTAATACATAAAAATGTATTTCAGAAATATATACATTTATATATATATATATATATATATATATATATATATATATATATATATATATATATATATATATACATATACATATACATATTAGGTATTTAATAATTATAAAGTATTTATACTCAAGTATATATATATATATATATATATATATATATATATATATATATATATATATATATATACAAGGTATATACATACATTTATATATATATAATACGTACATATATATTTATATTATATATAAAATATACTCAGAATACATTAATACAGTATATTCACATAAGTATATACATAAATACTAAGAAATATAGGAAATAATAATATATATACAGAATACGTATTAAATACTAAATAGAATACATGAAACCATATATACACCCATTGCAACCCAAATATGTATAAAAATACTAGTATTAATACATAAAATGTTATACCTATACGATGCTCAGGCCGAGGGGGACCCGGTGGCTGACCGTCGACGGCGGGGATGGCCGGACGGAGCTCCGGCAGGGCTCGGGGGGTTCGGCAGCAACAACAACGGTCTGGAGTCGTCGACGCTGCGGGGGCGAGTGCAGCCAGGTGCGACGTCGACCGGCACTGGAAGTTGGCGGGGACGGAGGTGGTTGGCCGGGGGAGAGCTCGGCTGAGTTGGGCGGCCGGGCGAGCTAGGGTGGCAACAAAAAGGGAGGTCGGGTGGTCGGGTTGGCTCGGGGGAGTGAGGAGCTGTGGTTGAGGACGGGGTTGCTGGGGGTGGCTGTAGGCGGTTAGGCGGCGGGTGGCGGTAGCTGGAGGTAGGGGAGAGGTCGCCGGAGGGGGGCCGGGTGGTTACGGGGGTGGCCGGAGTCGGTGTTGGCCGGAAGAGGGCGGCGGGGGTGATGGGCAGGGGTCGGCTGTATGTGTGAGGGTTTAGGGAGAATAGGGTTTTGTTAGTGTATTGTCTTGGTTTGTGTGCATTAAATGAGGTGTAAGGAGCCCTATATGTAGGAGAGAGAGTGGGGATCCTGCCTAGGGATTAGGGCCGGCTGTAGGAAATTTTTGGGGAGTTGGGGAGGTCCATCATGATGAGGGGAGGGCTAGGAATTGAGCAATTTAAATGGAGGGTCATGATGTGCCCTCCATAAAGGGGTGCAAGTACATGAGAAATGGGGGGAAATTAAATGTGAACCGGTTCAAGGAATGTAGGTTCTTTCTCCATATGGTTGGGCTAATGAGAGAGGGGCACCTCATTGCAATTTTGCACAAAGGCCCCTGAACAAATTGGAATTTGTACAGATTCTGGAATTGGGGATTTGATGTAACAAAATACCATGTTTGGTGTTTTGTATTGGGCTAGGATGGTGTATGGTGTTTTGTATGAGGCTTGTGGGTGTGTGGGTGGATTTGGGGTAGAGTTGGGTCTAATTCAAATGAGGTTAGGTCACTACATTAATTAATTCATAATTAATGCACCGGGTGCCTCTAATTTAATTTAATAATTATCGGGGGTCTAAATTTGGGTTGGACAAGGGTCATTAGTGTGGTAGGCTCAGGGTATAATAATGTCATGATCTGGGTTGGTCAAATCGGGTTGAGATTGGGTCTCAATTTCGATTGGAACAGACAACGAACGTATATACGCAATTTATTTAATTTGCGTACGGACGTTTGTAACGACTTTTGTGCGACTAAAATCAGGCACAAAAATTAGTATTTGAGATTTGTTCAAGGTTCATTATGATAGGTTAGCTGGTCTAGGCCAAGTATGTGGAATTTATTTCAGGGTAACAGCTAGGGTAGTGTCCTAAAATAACAAATTACTGCACAGATATTATAATACTATATAATAAATCTTAATTATATCTAGTTAACCCTAATTAGGCTATTTAAGTTAATTAACCCTAATTTCTGGTAGAGGGGGTTTACAACATATCCTCCTTAGAGCATTTCGTCCTCGAAATTAAAACAGACATATAGAAAAACTATTGAATGAAATAAATACTATCACATACCTAGGCCTTCGAAGAGATGGGGAAAGCGTTGCTGAATATCGCCCTCTCGTTCCCAGGTTGATTCACCTGGTGCATGATGCCTCCATGCGACATGAACTAGAGGGATAGTCTGGCCTCGCAGTACCTTCTCGCTTCGGTCTAGGATCTCTATCGGCTCCTCCTGGTATGACAAACTTGGACCGACGGTGATCTCCGAGTGGTCAAGCACATGACTCGGATCTGGTATGTACCTCCTCAGCTGAGATACATGGAAGACGTCGTGAACTCCTTCTAGTGTCTGCGGCAAGGCCAATCTGTAAGCAACTTCTCCGACGCGCTCTAGCACATCGAATGGTCCGATGTACCTCGAACTCAGCTTCCCTCTGCCTCCAAATCTGATGGTTTCTCTGGTAGGTGAGATCTTTAGGAACACATATTCTTCCACCTGGAACTCTAGGGGTCGTCGATGCACATTAGCCCAATGCTTCTGCCTGTCCTGTGCTGCTCGTAGATGCCCTTGGATCTTCTTCACCTTCTCCACTGTACGGATGATCAACTCTGGCCCTAGAATCTGCCTCTCGCCTACATCGCTCCAACATACTGGGGAACGATATTTCCTACCATACAATGCCTTATAGGGAGCCATCTGGATGCTCGCCTGATAGCTATTGTTGTAGGAAAATTCGACCAAGTGCAAGTGGTCCTCCCATGAACCGCTGAAGTCAAGCATGCATGCCCTCAACATGTCCTCCAGCGTCTGAATGGTGCGCTCGGATTGGCCATCTGTCTGCGGGTGGTACAAAGTACTAAACTTAAGGCGGGTACCAAGACTCTCTTGCATACTCCTCCAAAAGTACGATGTGAACCTCGTATCCCTGTCAGACACGATACTGACTGGCACTCCATGCAATCGCACAATCTCTCTCATGTACATGTCTGCCAAGACTTCCGTAGATTGCCCAACTCTGAAGGATAAAAAGTGGACAGACTTGGTGAGTCTATCTACGATTACCCATACCGCATTGCGACCACTAGGACTCCTCGGGAAACCCGTAACGAAGTCCATGGTGATGTGCTCCAATTTCCACTCCGGTATCGGGAGCGGTTGAAGTAATCCGGCAGACCTCTGATGCTCAGTCTTGACTTGCTGACACACCAGACACTTAGCCACAAAGCGGGCTATCTCCCTCTTCATCCTATGCCACCAATAGTACTGCCTCAGGTCTCGGTACATCTTCGTGCCTCCTGGATGAATAGAGTAGGTCGAACTGTGCGCCTCCGTCATCAGCTCCTGGCGTAGCTCTCCATTCGGAACATAGAGACGATCTCCGCATCTCAAAGTTCCGTCCTCGTGTATACACAGTCCCGTCTGTATTTTAGCCTCTGTCCTCTGTCGAAGCCTCTGAAATCTGGCGTCTGTCGGCAAAACAGCCTTGATTCTCTCCACCAATGTCGATTGCACCTGGAAACTCGACATCTGGCCGTCTACTCCGGGCATAATGACTTCGATACCCAACTGTTCTAGATCTCTCAACAGATGTTGTTGGGTAGTCAGGAAAAATGCTATGGGCTTCCTGCTTAAAGCATCGGCTACCACATTAGCCTTTCCCGGATGGTACTGCAGCTCAATCTCGAAGTCCGCCATCACTTCGAGCCAACGTCTCTGCCTCTGGTTCAGGTCCTTCTGGGTGTAGACGTACTTCAGGCTCTTGTGATCGGTGAATATCTCCACGCGCTCTCCATACAGGTAGTGCCTCCAAAGCTTCAAAGCAAAGATCACTGCGGCAAGCTCCAAGTCATGGGTAGGATAGTTCTTCTCATGGGTCCTCAGTTGCCTAGAGGCATAGGCCACAACCTTCCCATGCTGCATCAAGACGCATCCTAATCCTTTTCCGGATGCATCGCTATAGATCACGAATCCTCCGGGTCCAGAAGGTATGGTCAAGATGGGTGCTGTAGTCAGACGCTTCTTCAGCTCATCGAACGCCGTCTGACACTCCTCTGTCCAGGTGAACTCCTGATCCTTGCGGGTCAAGCGGGTCATCGGCTCTGCGATCCTTGAGAAGTTCTCTACGAACCTCCGGTAATATCCGGCAAGTCCTAGGAAACTCCTCACCTCCGAGACGTTGGTAGGGGTCGGCCACGTCTCTATTGACGAAATATTTATGGGATCCACTGAAATGCCTTCTCCTGAGATAACGTGTCCAAAAAATGCGACACGATCTAGAAGAAACTCGTACTTGCTCAGCTTGGCATAAAGCCTCTCACGTCTCAGCGTCTCTAGCACTAGCCTCAAGTGCTTCCCGTGCTCCTCGTGGCTCTTCGAATACACTAAGATATCGTCGATGAAGACTACCACAAAATGGTCCAGATACTCATGGAAGACTCTGTTCATCAGGTTCATAAACACAGCAGGCGTATTTGTCAATCCAAAAGGCATCACTAAGAACTCATAGTGACCATAACGAGTCCTAAATGCTGTCTTTGGAATGTCTTCCCTTCGCACCTTTACCTGATGATAGCCCGATCTCAAGTCGATCTTCGTGAACACCACTGCTCCTGTCAGCTGGTTGAATAGATCGTTGATTCGCGGTAGAGGGTACTTGTTCTTGATAGTCAGAGCATTAAGGGCTCTGTAATCAATGCACATCCGGAATGTCCCATCCTTCTTCGGTACAAACAACACTGCTGCTCCCCAGGGTGATGCACTAGGACGGACGAATCTCTTGATCTGTAACTCCTCTAGATGTAGCTTCAGCTCGTCAAGCTCCTTCTTCGCCAACTGGTACACATTTGATGATACCGGTGCTGCTCCAGGTACTAGCTCAATGGTGAACTGCACCTCTCTATCAGGCGGTAGGCCTGGCAACTCCTCTGGGAAAATATCCTCGAACTCTGCAACAATTTCTGGGGGTGCCGTCTCCATCGCCATGTAAGCTCCATCTGTGTGTCCTACTCCTCGCTCGATGGTGCCTCGCATGTACTCGAACTCCGGGTGTCCTGGCAGTCTAAAAGTAACGCTACCCTTTCGACAATCTAGTACGGCATTGTACTGTAACCAGTCCATGCCCAGAACTACGTCGAAAGCTGGCATTGGGAGTACCAACAATCGCGCTCTCATCTCTCTACCACAAACTACTACCGAGCACGTTCTAATGGTGCTGGTAACTGGTACGATGCCTCCTCCGGTAAGTATCTTCCAACTCTTAGGTAAGGGGGAGGTGGCTACTCTATGCATTGCTATGAAGTAACTAGATATAAATTACAGTGTAGCTCCAGAATCAAACAGTGCAGTTGCAGGTAATGATGCAACTAAAATTGTACCTGTGATCGCCTCCCCTTCTGGTTCCTCCTCGATAGAGGCTAAAGCAAAGCCTTGCCCGCGCCTCTGCCCTCCAGCCTGCTGTCGGGCCTGGTTGAAGTGTGCCTCCTGTGGGACCAAGGGTGGTCCTCTCTGCTGTCCTCCGGTAGCTGGTGGACGCTGACCTCCTGCTGGGGGTAGTATCCTTAAGGGTGGTGCTGATGGCCTCTGCCCGGTCTGGGGTGCTACGTCTCTGCTCTGGGGGCAGTCTCTGGCAAGGTGCTGGCTCGCTCCACAGACCATGTAGAGCCCGAGCTTCTTTCGGCAGACTCTGATGATGTGTCCCCTCTTGCCACAAAAGTGACAAGTCGGTAGCTCCTTCTGCTAGTACGGCGCTGTCCTCTGCTGCGCCTGCGCTCCTGGACGGCGGATCGGTCCTACTGCTCCTTGCTGGATTCTGGCTGGTACGTTCGTGCTGGAACGTCTCGCTCCTCCGCTTATAGCCTCCTGGATCCTCGCCTCTGATAAGACCTCTTCATAAGAGATCCTCGCCTGGGTAGTAGTGTACCTCTGAAGCTCGAAAGAGAGGCCATGGTGGAATCTCCTGGCCTTCTCCAGGTCGTTGGAGATCAGGGCTGCACCGAATCGGCTGAGTCTGCTGAACTCTCCGTCGTAGGCGTCCACAGTCAAGTTCCCTTGCTCCAGGTGCAAGAACTGGGAGTACAGGGCATTCCTCACCGTAGCAGAGAAATACTTTGCATTGAAGTATTCCAGAAATTCCTCCCAAGTTTGCGCCCTGTCGATGCTGCGCTCCATAGAATCCCACCAGTGATGGGCGTTGCCGATGAGTTGGGCCCTCACGGCGGTCATCCAGAGGTCGGGGTGTAGCTGCGAAGCCTCTAACAGCATCTCAGTGTTGGAGACCCAGTCTGAGATCTCCTCTGCAGTCTCCTTGCCCGAGAAGGTTCCCGGGCCCATCTGTCGGAAGCCTCGTACAGTGCCCACTTGCTGGACAGGTACAGGTGCTGGTGCTGCTTCTTGGGCAGGTGCCCTCTCCAGTACTGCCATCAGGCCCTGTCTCAGGGTCTCTGTCTGATGCCACTGGGCCTGCATCATCGTCTGAAAGAACTGCATCATCTGGGACTGTCCCTCCGCTGGTGGCATCTGAGGTGGAAACGGTGGAGGTAGTGGTAGAGGTACCTCCGGCTGTCTCCTTGGTGTCTTCTCGGGTGCCGGCCTCTCGTACTGCGGCATCGGGGTCGCCCTCGAGGTCTGTCCCTCGAAGTGATGCCTCGGGATCGTCTGCGATGTCTGGCCCTCTGGCTGCCGCATCCTCTCGTCGGGAGAGATCTGATGCCAATGCATCATCGGGGCCTGGGGGATCACTTGTGCCTCTGGCTGAGGCTGCTCTCTGGGTAGTCCCGGAGACGTATCCTCCCTCTGTGCGGTAGCGGGTGGAACTATGGCACCAAGTATCTCACGTCTGCTGCGAAGGTTCATCTTGCTGTAAGAGATAGAACTTCATTAAAAAGAGTACAGAATCAATCAAACAGGATGCAGATATTTTAAAATTCGGAAGAGGTTCAAAGGCGTAATCAAGTGGATGAGACCTAGTAATTTCTATCCTATTGCAGGCTCGCTGGGCACGTTACCATACCACAAGCGATAAACATTTGATATTACAAACCTGTATGGGCCACCACTAAAACCATGTCACGCCCCAGTCCCAAAATATATGGAACCATGCCACGTGGCATTGGCCAGCTGACACGTCTCCGAGGATATCCCAATTTAGTGGATCCTAACGAAGCATGCTACGCTGTCCTAAATCTAACAAGTCTAATATCAACAACAGGCAGAGTCTAATCTCATCCACAAATAACAAGTAAAATACTGAAATAAAAGACTGGAATATAAGAACATAGTCGAATGTCATAGTACAAACCAAAATATGTCTGGTGGGAACAAACCCACTACAAATGATGAAAATAGAGGACTGAAGACTGAAATAAGAGTGAGACTGAAATGACTACTAACTAGATAAGATGCTCCAGTCCTAGGCAGAAGGCCTACCAAGATGATCAGGGGTACTCCGATGGTAAAATCTCAAGCTCCTCGTCAAGAGCGTATCTCGTCTCCATACCTGGTCCGTACACAGTGGAGTAATAGGCCTCGTCCAGATCTGGAAGATAACCAGGTCCTCAGAGGGACGTAACAAGATACAAAATACATGCCAGATATAGTACTGAATAAAAATAAAGAGGGTGTGCTAACCATCTAAGTGAATGCAATGTAAGGACAACCTCGGAACGTATAGGTAGGTGTAGGCATAATGTCCAACGTCCTCTAGAGTGTGGTATCTTCATCGTCCATTATTTCGAAGAATGAGGTATCTGTATATATATAACGTCCAACACTCTAAGGGGCGTGGTATCTGCAATGTATATACGTCCGTAATACTCCGAAAAGTGCAGTGTCTGAATATAGGAAGTCATCGGGTCTGTGGCTCCTCTAGATACCACGGAGTCCGATGTGTGTATCCCATATGTTTATCAGTTGTCCTCCCCGCCCAATGTAGGTACACAAGTCGAATACACGACGTGTGTATCCCGTATCTATATGCCAAGTCACATCTAATTATATTACTCTAGATTACTTGCTAGTCCGTGATGCATGTCGTACGTACCGATAGCGAATCGGGTATGCGGACCCACATCCCAATATGAATGTACCATCGTGATACGTGTAAAGTGTCACGGTCTAGGAAGATATCAAAATATCCTCACAGTAGTAGGTGAGTCAGCTAGCAGCTAGGTCAAGTACACTACTCATCGACGCATTGTCGACTGCACCCGAGTCAATCTCGGACGCGCACAGTTTATGTATATTGCAACAAGGTATACTTGCCTGTCCCGGGTAGCTACGAAAGCCAATATCCTGCTCCTGAAGCCTCGGCTGTACGGTCCAGCAGTCCTATATATGATATAATAATGACAATATTAGTCGCTACAATAGCACGACTAAGACACACTACTTGCAGCTATAGCTGACACAGGGTCTGGACTGTACAATTTGTAGGACCCCTTAGTACCTATATTTATACATAGATATCACAAATATATATATATATATATATATATATATATATATATATATATATATATATATATATATATATATATATATATATATATATATATATAATATGTACACTAATACATATTTAAATATATAAAAATAATATGTATGTTTTAATAGTACATTTAAAAATAGCACATATGTATTATTTAGTAATACACCAATAATTATGTATATATACACATATTCAATAAATACATATATATGTATATAATAGATAATATTCATAATATCATATATTTATACATATATTTAGATAATATTTATGTACATAAATAAATATACACAACATTATTTATATATATTTAAATAGTAATTTTATGTACCTAAGTAAATAAACATAACATACTTATATATATTTAAATATATATATATATATATATTCATTAATATTCACAAGTATATATATATATTTATAGATATATAACCATATTTATGTACTAAGTACACAAGTAAATAATAATATATATATGTATATAATATATATATATTTATTACACTAATATACTAAATATATAAGGTATATATATATTTATATATATACACACACATTTATATATATATATATATATATATATATATATATATATATATATACACAAACAATAAATATACCAATATATATATATTTATATACAACATATAATAATTAGGTAATACATAAAAATGTATTTCAGAAATATATATATATATATATATATATATATATATATATATATATATATATATATATATATATATATATATATATATATATATATATATATATATATATATATATATATATATATATATATATATATATTATATATATACATATACATATTAGGTATTTAATAATTATAAAGTATTTATACTCAAGTATATATATATAATATATATATATATATATATATATATATATATATATATATATATATATATATATATATACTAGGTATATACATACATTTATATATAAAATACGTACATATATATTTATATTATATATAAAATATACTCAGAATACATTAATACAGTATATTCACATAAGTATATACGTAAATACTAAGAAATACAGGAAATAATAATATATATACAGAATACGTATTAAATACTAAATAGAATACATGAAACCATATATACACCCATTGCAACCCAAATATGTATAAAAATACTAGTATTAATACATAAAATGTTATACCTATACGATGCTCAGGCCGAGGGGGACCCGGTGGCTGACCGTCGACGGCGGGGATGGCCGGACGGAGCTCCGGCAGGGCTCGGGGGGTTCGGCAGCAATAGCAGCGGTCTGGAGTCGTGGTGCGACATCGACCGGCGCTGGAAGTTGGCAGGGACGGAGGTGGTTGGCCGGGGAGAGCTCGGCTGAGTTGGGCGGCCGGGCGAGCTAGTGTGGCGGAGGAAAGGGAGGTCGGGTGGTCGGGTTGGCTCGGGGGAGTGAGGAGCTGTGGTTGAGGACGGGGTTGCAGGGGGTGGCTGTAGGCGGCTAGGCGGAGGGTGGCGGTGGCTGGAGGTAGGAGAGAGGTCGCCGGAAGGGGGCTGGGTGGTTGCGGTGTTGGCCGGAAAAGGGCGGCGGGGGTGATGGGCAGGGGTCGGCTGTATGTGTGAGGGTTAGGGAGAATAGGGTTTTGTTTGTGTATTGCCTTGGTTTGTGTGCATTAAATGAGGTGTAAGGAGACCTATATATAGGAGAGAGAGTGGGGATCCTGTCTAGGGATTAGGGCCGGCTGTAGAAAATTTTTGGGGAGTTGGGGAGGTCCATCATGATGAGGGGAGGGCTAGGAATTGAGCAATTTAAATGGAGGGTCATGATGTGCCCTCCATAAAGGGGTGCAAGTACATGAGAAATGGAGGGAAATTAAATATGAACCAGTTCAAGGAATGTAGGTTCTTTCTCCATATGGTTGGGCCAATGAGAGGGGGGCACCTCATTGCAATTTTGCACAAAGGCCCCTGAACAAATTAGAATTTGCACAGATTCTGGAATTGGGGATTTGATGTAACAAAATACCATGTTTGGTGTTTTGTATTGGGATAGGATGGTGTATGGTGTTTTGTATGAGGCTTGTGGGTGTGTGGGTGGGTTTGGGGTGGAGTTGGGTCTAATTCAAATGAGGTTAGGTCACCACATTAATTAATTCATAATTAATGCACCGGGTGCCTCTAATTTAATTTAATAATTATCGGGGGTCTAAATTTGGGTTGGACAAGGGTCATTAGTGTGGTAGGCTCAGGGTATAATAATGTCATGATCTGGGTTGGTCAAATTGAGTTGAGATTGGGTCTCAATTTCGATTGGAACAGACAACGAACGTATATACGCAATTTATTTAATTTGCGTACGGACGTTTGTAACGACTTTTGTGCGACTAAAATCAGTCACAAAAATCAGTATCCGGGGTTTGTTCGAGGTTCATTATGATAGGTTAGCTGGTCTAGGCCAAGTATGTGGAATTTGTTTCAGGGTAACAGCTAGGGTAGTGTCCTAAAATAACAAATCACTGCACAGATATTATAATACTATATAATAAATCTTAATTATATCTAGTTAACCCTAATTAGGCTATTTAAGTTAATTAACCCTAATTTCTGGTAGAGGGGGTTTACACTCCTCTCTACGTTAAAGCCACTGGTGGTGGTGTTGGTTGCTGCCAGGAGATGCATCAAGATGCCCGGGGTCTGAATCAGAGTCCGCAGGATGATACTGATTGACGAACCGGGGTCGATGTGCATCCGGTCTACCTTGATGGTGCTGATATACCTTATGTAATATAGGAGACGATCATACCGATTGTTCTTCAGTAACATGTCCTGTTACGAGAATGTGATGTTGGGTATCGCCTCCATGACATTATGGGAGCATGCGGTAGGATCCTCGGCTGGCGGCTTGACCTGTGCCAGGTAGGTATCGATATTCTATAATGCCTCACTCAAAGCAACTCGAGTGTCTTTGGAGATTCGGAGAAGCTTGAATAGTGACAACTTTGCTGGGGTATTGACCAGTTGTGCCAAGATATTGAAGTTGTAGGGCTTCTCCAGCCCTTGAGCGGTATCTTTGTGCAGCGGTTTATCAAAGCGAGTTTCTTTCTGCTTGAACTTGTCCGCTGCTAGAGGGTGGAATAGACCTGGATCGGATGCGGTGATTGAAATTGCACAATCATCAGGGATATCGTACTCTCGTTGGTATGTCAGTCCTGACCTCGTTGTTCCTGCTATAGCTTCTTTGGAAGGGATAGAAACAATATAGCAGGATTTGGACTTCTTGAACTTGGTGGCAGAAGGTGTTGTCTACTGCATCAAGTCTGGAGCAATATCGGGATGAACCCACATGACCCCCCCACATAAAATGGTGAGAGGTATCAGCCCGGCTGTTTGGTCACGAGCTGGCGGGATATTGACAACCTCTATTATTTCCTGGAGGATCGTAATTACTATGTCTTGGGCTTCCGTTGACAAAAAATAACCGAACTGGAGAGATACAATATTAGCGGCAACTATTTTGTCATCGAAATCCAAAGTGAGGGCCTTCGTGTTGAGCAGACGCTTGATGTACCACTTCAGTATGTAGTAGTCCCGCGTCGCATGGTGGACGTAACGATGGTAGTGGCAGTACATCAGATTATTCACCTCGGCTACCTCAACAAGGCGCTTGACGTCAGGGAGCCGAAGCTTATTTTCCTTCATTAGCACATTAAAGATTGCCATGACATCATCATCTTCGAAGGAATAAGTTTTCTTAGGTTTTGGAGCCTCTGTGGGCTTCTGCTCAGGCTTCTTGGCTATATTGGCAATCAGTGCATGCTTCCCCTTGCTATCTCGGGCGCATACTGTTGTTGTTGCTATTATAAGGGCATTTTCTCCTATCATCAGAGACAAGGATGTGTATACCAAAGAGACAGGCGTTCTTCACCTTCTTCTCAACACCGACAACCTTTATGATGAATGACGTACAGTCTTAAAATTGAGAGTCGCCCATCCAGAGCCTGACCATGGGAAGAAGATTTCAAAGGCATGTGTCCATCAGTGTGGACTCAGTGTTACCAGAGGGTAATTTTAGCGTCGCTTACCTGTACCCTTCAATGTACTCCCGCACAGACTCTTTCTCTCTTTGTGCGATGTCCATTAAAGAGGATATCGTTATGTCATTTCCTCTATCGTAGAACCGAGCAAGAAAAAGACCTTTTAGATCGTCGAATGAAGAAATACAGTTATCCTAGAGGCTACAGAACCAATCGAAGGCTATTTCAGACATTGCCTCGACAAAGAGCATGGTTAAGAGGGCGTCATTGCAATGTAGATGTCCCATTGCCGTCTTGAAGTAACTCATGAATTGACGGGGAGATGTATTCCCATCAAATAGAGTCAAGTTGAAGGGTTTGTAATTGGGTATGTACGGTATGTCTCTCCACTCGTGGGGATACGTTTGTCGGATCCCAAGCTCATGTAGTGAGTCCCGATTGCCCATTGAGTTTAGGCCGGCCCAGAGTTCTCGGACCTCCCGTATTGCTTCCCGATCTTCATTAACTGCAGAAGAAGCGGAAGATCCGGGCAAGGGATGATTATCGTCCGCGGGTGGAGCGGTTGTATTTGAATCTCCGTTTGTCCCAGGGTCCAGGGTTGCTTGAGCAGAGGCCCTTCCTGGTTATGGGGCCATATTTTCTTTGATTTCCAGCATTGTTTGGGTCAAGGCTTGCATTGATACACTCATGGTCTGTATCATGGCCTCGAGAATTTTGAGGCTCTATCGATCATTGGGGCCCTCGTGGTCATCCCCTGCCATGTATGCAGTTCTTATATGGGAAGAAATAGATGGGACTGTGAACATCGCACTTTTTGCCTCAGGCTCTTGCCCTGAGTACTCAACCGGGAAAGTTGGCAGTGCCTAATCCTCTTCGGATTCGAAGGAAACACTACCGCCAGCGTAGGAAGCTACGTCCTCTTAACGAGGGTGGCTACCCCAGGGATCTCCGTATATGTTCGTTTGGAATCACCGTCTTCTTGAAACGTCGGATTGTTATAGAGGTCAGGAGGATTATAACCCCCAGCTTGCATGGCCACCTAGGGTCCTGAGGAAGAACTAACCCCAGAGGCTGACAGCTTCTTCTTTGAGCGGGTGCCCAGGAAAACACCTTACGCGGGTTTCATTGCCTGTCCCCCTTGGACCCGTCTTCTTGACCTGCTGGCCGAGAGCAACGGATTGGAGATGCTGGACTTTCGATCTCCCCTTATGGAGGAGGCTTTCCGAGCATAATACCATGAGGCAAAGGGCACCTCCTCTTCCTCTGGTGCTTGCACCTGTTCTCCGGGTTACAGCCGGGTGGGTGCCCTTGGTTGCAGCCGCTGGAATACCGACTACCTTTTTATAAGTACTACTATTTTTTAGAACAACAATTGATGATAATAATGCCACAGTGACACCCTGGGGAGGATACTTCATATGTCGTAGTTGTTTTCCTCACTTTGCCCTTGTGATTGATCATGTTGCCTTTGCACCCTTCTTATGAGCCCAGGTAGACCGAGCACATGGGTGCGTAGGTATTGACTTTACTTTCTGACCTGGGGTTCGTACAAGAACTTGCCCCAAGTTTCCAACGGAAGACTCTTTAGACCGACCCTGTTTGATTGCTACTGTGGGCTAGACGCATGGACCAATTTTGTACGACTTTTTGTCAGGGGCACGCATAGTTAGCGGCGCCTACTGACGGTCGGTCGAATGAGAAATTGCTTGAAATTAGTGACCTCGCATTACGTTGAGTACCTTTCTTTACAGCCCCGACTGCCGCTTGGACAGGGTCAACATGGGTGGACACATGATGTGCGTCTTCAGCAACAGGGAGAGAAGCGGGGAGCCCATGCTCCACAGTTGGGTGAGGCGCAGTGGTCTTTGCTAACCATGTCCTGTGGGTCTTCTTAGGATTTGCTAGCCTTGGAGAAGAACTCACGTTGTCCCCGGAGAGCATTTTCTCGAACGCTTGTTAGTCGAAGCGCACCACCAACATCCTCTGGGTGAATCCCAGTTTGGCCCCATCTGACTGCGTTACTGCCTTCTCATCAGAGGAGAAGGATGTCCCCAGCAGAGTCACCATCTTGTTCGCCATTACAAGTTATGAATGAACCTTTTTTTTAATAATGAACAAACAAGTATGAAAAAATCCAAGACAGAATATCTAGGTACAATTTTTTTATCTGGGTTGTGACGATGGAGATCGAACGCTGCAACGGCTCCTTTACTCCATTGACGGTCTAACGAGGGAATGATGATGCTCTCTTCTATTTTCTCTCTCCTGAGCTTGTGTGCACGTACGTAGCTTCGCCTCCTTTTGTGGGCATGCTACCCTGCTATTTGTAGTCATCGTGCTGACGGACTATCAATGCCGCATATGCCTCTGTTTGGTGGCCGCATTGGGCTCCTTCAAAAGAATGTTATTGTAATTGTAGTCGCATGCCAGGGAAAGCTGCCATGTGGTCTTGGTTAAGATATGTTGTTGATGAGATATCATGGTTGTTTTCACCCCGTTGTGTGCGTGACTTGGTAAGCTGGACACATAGTCAGCACTGATCGCGCGAGAAATCTTCTTTGGTTGTAACGAAAAGATCATGTAAGTCGAGTGCCTCATAACGTCTTGGCTGAATAGCATTGTGGCCGCATATGTACTCTCGATCGGCCTTGGTCAGATGGATACTATGGCCGTACGACATTATGGCCGCATACGTGCTCTTGTTTGGCCTTAATCGGATGGATACTCTGGCCGTATAATGATGAGGCCACATGGGTATGTAGCTGCATATGAGTGAGCATGTGGCATGGCACGTCTTACGAGGCCATCAATGAGTTGATATGACTTTTTATCTTTTTCTGAGTCATCGTCTTCACTAGTCTCGAAGCATCTTAGTGTGATAAGTGATGTGTCAGAGAGTCTGCCAGACATTGAATATCATGTCAAGGGGTCTTATGCGCCCCCCATGCTCTGTAGTTGTTTAGGCCTCATAGGGTGTACTATGCGGCTTCCAGCTTCTTGGTTCATCAGGCCGCATGTGGCTCCTCTGCGACTAGGTTTGTTTAGGCCGCACGTGGATCTTCTGTGGCCTGTTTTTATTTTTGAGGGGGCATGACTTCTATTGGCATGTATAATTTTTATGCTTCTACAGTGACATAGTTCTTTCTCCCCCTTATCATTGATCTCTGATCCTCTGATATGCTTTGTATCCTCCTTCTTCTCTAACTCCCCAACAACCACGTCAATGATACCTGCATACGTAGCACCTCCTATAAAACTGGGACCATGACGACATTAATAACTCGGCCAAGATCAAAGTCTCTGACGATCAGCCTTACCGTAAGTCTTTGTTGTTTGTCCCCGACTTCTGTCTTCTACCATAATGTTCTCCCGTTCCGACGAGCTTATTCACCCTTTGTTGCCTAACTAAGCAGACGGTACGGTTACCTCAAGATTCAAGCTCCTGAACCTACCTACCTTCATGTCCGACACTTAAGCTCCCCCATATAGATGCATCCTATAGTAGAACATCATGCATTATACACGCCATTGATGACCCACAGCTCCCTCAAAACTATACAAATAGAGATGCACCTACCTCAGGTTGAGTCTGATGCACACCTTGATCTCTTCCCTAACTTTGAACTGCTGAAACCAATATCATTCCATGAAGCTTTGGAAAATCATATGTCAACACAATCGGATCCGTAGAACAACTCCCACCTGGAGACTGACCAACTGTCATGGGACCGACCTAATGACCCTTAATCTTTGACTCATCATCATTTGTCGCTTTATATCGATGAATCGAATCCTCTGTATCCCTCAAATCATCTCGATGACTCCCTTCAGCAAGTTCCCAACGATCCACAAACTCCTGTCGAACATCCCTTAAGCCTCCATCTGATGTTTGTGTCCTACATGTACACCTCGATGGCTTGAGCCTGTAAACATACTACAAAATATATCTTCTCGAGCCAAAATTTGGGAACCCTTCGTAAGCTTCAAATATTTGTTCCCAAACATACTACGACAGCCATCATCTACCAGCTTTTCTACCGAAATTAAGTTGCATTACAAACTTGTCATGACGAATCACCTTGAGAATGAGATTTTCACCAAACACCATTGTCAAGTGTCAGTCCCCGACACCCACAATTGGAGCCGTCCCCTTGTCACACGTCCAAACATACTACCTCGGTATGACGTAAAGATCCTTCTTTGCGGAGTGGCGTGATACGATGCCCCGTGTCCAAGATCCAATCATTGTCATGATACATGCCACAAGTTTTTTTTGCATCGGTTGTTGCGATGATGAGATCTTCCATAGCCTTGAATTCTACCTGATCATCCTTGCCTTTTGCCTTCTTATCTTTGAGCTTTGTGTAGTTCCTTTTAACTTGACCTCGATCGCCACAGTGATAGCAACCTTCCTTGTTGTACATACTCACAAGATCCTGAGAACTCTCCCCATCCTTGCCTGTGACTTGAGTCTTCCATTTCCATAATAAGCAACCAGAGGGGACTCTTGTGATGATTCAACAAACCGTTTATGCCGGACTCTCTCATTCAATAAATTACTTTTGACTGCCTCCATCGTGTCAACTCCATCATGTAAGGAGTTGCTCACCGGCACCACCAACATCTTCCAGCTTTTCGACAGAGAACTCAAAAGTAGCAGGGCCTGAAACTCACCATCAATCACCATTTTTATCGCAGACAGCTGATTGATAATATCCTAAACCTCGTTCAGATGTTGTGCTACCGAGGCACCCTCCGTGCACTTCAAGTTAACGAGTTGGCCGATAAGAAATGCCTTATTGCCAGCCATTTTCTGTTCGTACAACGAATGCAGCTTCTTACAAAATGCTTTTGTCGAACTCTCCAAGAATATGTGATAAAATACTGAATCATCTAGCCATTGAAGGATGAATCCAACGGTCTTCTGATCCAATCATTTCCATTAATCAGTAGATTTCTTCAATGGCTTGGCGATGTCACCCTCCAACGGACCCTGCAAATTCTTGCACCAAAGTAGATTCTCCATTCTTGGCTTCCAAATTGTACATGTTCCCCTATGAGGGTGATCATATGTGTGTTCATCTACTCCATAGACATGGTTGTACCTTCCCACTCGAGAACCTGAGAGCTATGATACTAGATGTTGGCATCAGTAGCGCCAATACCGTGCTCTGATACCATATGTCTAAAATTAATCGCAGTAGAAACTAGGCCAACCCACCTAAGATAACCAACCACCGTCTAACTAGAACGCCAAGACCGGTAAAACACGATATTTTCGGTGATTATGTCAACTAGACAAATCTCAATCTTTATAACTTCATGTGAAGCTACAAGATTGAATAAAACTAAGTTGAAACATTTGCCCAAAGATTCAACTCCCTCACCAAACTCAAGATTAAAGCAAAAGATTACAACGTGAAATCATTCACCCTACCCGTAGCGATCTCCCTGAACGAAGACGACAACTCCCTGAATACATCTTCTTTTCCAACTGTCTTGGATGACGAGCCTAAGATCAAAGTATGGACTTTTTCTTAATTTTTTGTGGACTTACTCCCTTGAATATCCCGTCTTGAGCTTCTTCTAGCAAACCCCCTCAACACACACACACACACACACACACACACACACATATATATATATATATATATATATATATATATATATATATATAGGTTGAGAAATTATATTTTAGGTTATAAGAAACCCTAAAATAGCCCAGCATCATTCATAGACGTCCAAATCTGATCAAATATTTGATGCAGATTTGGGGCCTACAACAGAGCTGTACGCGAACAGACCAACCCGAACCAAATTCGGGCTGAATTTGGTTAGGTTAAGCCCAACAAGTTATGTTTGGAACTGGCTGAGTTCGGTTAGGTTAAGCCCAAATAAATATTAATACCATGAATTGGCTATCCATATCCTTTAATAGAGGCTTAGGCTGCGTTTGGTTAGCCATTGTAAAGTGCATTCTGATTTTAAACATTAGAAGCAGCCAAAAATATGTTGGGCTAGAAAGAGGTTTTAGAAAGAAAAAGAATTTAACCAATATGTTAACTCAACTTTCCAGATCAACTGAAACCTGCTTTTGGTGGACCCCATCCCCACCCCCACCCCCACCCAAACACGCTCTCTCTCTCTCCTCTCACCTGCTTTCTTCCTCACTTCTCTCCCCTCATCCCCACTCCTCAACGACTACGATAGAGGAGGAGGAGCACGGGATAGTGCCACCGCCTCCCCTTCCTCCTCTCCTGCGTCTCCTCCTCCCTCCCCTCTCTCCTCTCGCTCATCTCCTTCTCCGGTCGGTTCCAGAGCTACGTCGACGTCGACGGCAACGAGGCACGTGACAAACTCGAACTCGAAGACCCGACGGACACGAACGACAGCCCCACGACGGACATGAACGACACGACGACCTCGATTTAGGGTTAGGGATCTGTCGGCGTTGCTCGAGGACGACGGTGGGGATTGAGGTGGGAGAGGCCAGTGCCTCCTCGACGAGGCAGTTGAGGGGTCGAGGTCTCGACAAGGGAAAACACCGGACACAAGAGAACACAATTTATTTTCTGAAAAAATATAATTTTACGAAAAAAAATTATCAAACAGAATTTTTAACTTGGTTTCTAAAAATTAATTTTCAGATAAAAGTCAAACTCAAAATTTCTATACTTAGAAAATAACTTTATAACTTATTTTAAATAAAACTGTTTTTTGAAAATAAATTCTGAAAACATATCCAATTGGACTCTTAGTGTGCGTTTGATTGCAAGATGAAATATATGTGAAAATAAATTAATTCCACATAATTATTTTACAAAAAAAAAAATTATTATATTGTAAGCAATGACATAGTACATGCACTCATTAGAGGTACTATGGAGCAAAAAATGCATTTGAGGCCAGAAGTTATAATAAAAAAACAAATGTATAGTGGGCAGGATTTGTATGAAAATATAAAATTTGAGATTCCAAATTGAGACTTATTATTCTATAAAATGAGCTCTACGTTCTAAATGAGCTCTAGACGAGCTCTAGACCCAAGCAACGAGTCTTACTAGTCTACAAAATGAGCTCCTACATTCTGAAACTACGAATCTAGAAATTGGGATGAACCTTACTATTGATTCTCTTACTAGCTTAAATTGCAAGCAATAATAAACAAAAAATTATGCATCAAGTTAACAACAATGACTATATAAATTATGAAGTATCACTAGTAACAAAAAAATTACTTATAACCTTCTTGTATGCATTTATGACAAAGATGTGTATAGTAATGTAATCAAAAGGAATTTTCCTAGGCCCAGGTCCCTGGCATTTTAAGCAAGAGAATAAAGTCTCACAAACACCTTTAGAAAACACAAAGTCACAAAGAACTAAAACAAACACCAACATAACTGATAATTTATGGTTAGATGATGCAAATACATACATAAGATGTCCTTTGAAATACATTAAAACACACTCAGATGCTAAGAATACTATTACAGGAGAGACTAATTATAAGAGCTACAACACACATACTCCACCTAAAATCACAAACGTCAGCAGCAGCTAAGTCTACATTAAATATGAGATACAGCAAGTGTCGAAACAAATAACATCATAATCGAGTGATCATATAATTTATTTCCATGGCATGTTCGACATTCCCTGCTGATTGTTATTATTGCACGTGCCGCCTGTGCTCTGGTTCATCGGGCTCCCAGGCCCACCAGAGGACTCACTCAGGGTTCCACGCGAAGGAGGGCTATTGGCTAGTCCCATCTTCGGCATAGAGCCTGGGCCACTGTTGACTAGCTTCGTCGGGGCAGAGGAAGGATCAACAGGAATATGCTGCTTCTGCTCTTTCTCTTTCTTCCCTTCAGCAATAAAACTGCCAACCACAACCTGATATAAAAGATCACTTTGCTACTTCAATAAGGTACGAAGAGAAGAAAAACACTACAAAGTTGCACACTTCATAAGTTAAAGGCAATTTAATATAATTCATATATATATATATATATATATATATATATATATATATATATTCCACAAGGAAATGTTTTATATGCTTGCATATATAAAGAAACCCACCTGAACAGGAGATGCAGCTGTTAGAAGACCCGCCACTCCACCACCTAGGACCCTACCATCGGGACCAGCCAATGAAACACTGAGTCCACCTGTTCGACTACGTTGGCCGCCATTCTCTGACAGCAGAAATGAGCCAGACAGTGACAGAATCTCAAACCGACCCTACATATGTAAGCATAAAGAATCAATTAGTAGAGAACTTATTGCTCAAACATTGAAGGATGATTCGTATATGTGGACAAGATAATATAGTTCTGCAACATGTCATCAGTTGAGGATCTCTGTTAAACTATGAACTGCAATTTGTCACTGGAGCTGTTCCTTCGTGGACAACAGTGTTCAACTCACTGTTTATGCTAGTTTAATCACAGATCAGCTAATATTGATTCGGTTCAACTTAGATTGGTTTAGCTCTGCAGGAAGTGGGTAACAGTATTCAACAGTGTTCAACTCACTGTATGGTTTCCTTCCCCCACTCTGGAAATTTGAGACATTGGACCAATAAGACAAAATTTGGAAGACATGCAGAAACTCTTGCAGCCGGCAGCAACTCCACTACCAACATAATAAAGTAATCACTTATTGGTGAACAAACTCAGTGCCTCCATTCCCAACTAAAATTAAAATAGCCACTAAAATATGCAATATTTTAGAGGGGACCACACCACAAGGTCCACAACTAAGATGTGGAAATCTTAACGCAGGACAGAAAACAAGCAGCGCCTACATCATGTAACACCAAAAGTGTAGTGAATGGCACAATTATACAACTGTCATGGTTCAACTCCAGTCACTAGCAAAATGTATTGGGTAACATCTTTAAGTAAAAAAAGACACTAAAAGGATAATTTCAAAACAGGGTGACTTATTCAATAATTATATATAGGTTCAATTCATGTATAATATGTGGTCCACTGAGCTAATAAAAAGGTCGACCTTCTGGTTTGTTTCTATCAGGTTTGGTGAAAAATAATTCTTAGCAAATTTTTCAGGATTTGGATGCAACAAAAAATCATTGACCTGGTAGAGATGACAGGCTCGGACTACTAAATATCTGAAGGTTATCAATGAAATCCAACAGATGGTATTTGTAATAATGTGTAGTTACAGAATTTAATAATATAAATAAACATCCATACAAAATCATGTCATATAAGTCTGCATGCAAATTAATACCGGAGGTTTGATGAAATTATGCACGATGGACTTGACAACATACATGCCACATGTACTTACTGGTTTCTACAATATAGCCCTACACAATTGTACAATAATGATACTCAAGTTATGTTTCCTGTTTCGAGTATTAGGGGAAGGTTCAAACCTCATAAGTTACAGTTCCACCAGAAGTTGCAGCCTGTCGAAGGGTAACATTAGATATGGCACCATTTGCTGAAAGAATGCAAACCGCTCGCGGTCCATTCTGAGAGAATGACATGATCTTTGATGACACATCCTAAAACACACACACACACAAACTTGCATTGTTATTGGAAGAACTGCAATTCTCAATTTGTTCTGCATCTTCAAATCGCAGAAAGTTGAGCAATAATGATCAAAATAGTACTAATCCTAAACCATCAAATCCAGTAAATTTAAATGCTATATATATATATATATATATATATATAAACTGTAGGTATGCAGTTGATGCAGGATCTCTTCCTTCTAAGTGTATAAACAAACAATTGCATGGACAATAGAGAGAAGATCCGTATAAATTTTCCACATAAATCTTATGCCGACTTAATTCTTCTTTGCGCTACTGCAAATGAATTACTTATATTTTCCAAAAAAAAATTAATAGATGTACGCTGCTAAGGTGCCAATATGACTTGAACTAGAAAAAATGTTTGCCTTGATGATAATGAATACAGTTGCAAGTCTAAATGGAGAAATTTGTACAGAATCTGAAGTCTGTGATTATGATTTAAGAGTTGCATTAAGCTCTATCACGGGCCATGCCTGATGTAACATGACGAAGAAACTGAAAAAAAAAAGGGATCCAATTTACTTTTTACAACAAAGTAAATATGATTCTAGCTTCAGTAAAACTGGCATATCTAAGTTAATCACCCAACTACGAAATTTCCTCAATATCCCTATCAAAGTGGACGCCATTCCAGTTTCCAGTTATCAATTTTTCAAATGATATGAATGCTCAATTTGAAAAGCAATTACAGCAATCATGAATAAATTGATAATTGCAGTGAACTTTTACCTGGCATAAATATAGTTTTTCACTAAAGACTTGCACGGAAAAGGCTGCAAGCATAACAGCATCAAAACGCATGATCAAGCTACGAATTTCCTTTTTGTACACAAGATTTCAAGAAATTAATTCAAAAAAACAAAAAGGCTGCAAGCATAACAGCATCAAAATGCATGATCAAGCTATGAATTTCCTTTTTGTACACAAGATTTCAAGAAATTAATTCAAAAAACAAAAAGGGTCCAAGAATAACTAAATCTAAAAGTCAACAAAATTTCTCTAGCAAGTGCAAGGAAAAATTATGTAGCTTAACATCCAAGAAATGTAACACCAATTACAATATTAGACTCGTCAACTATTGTATAATCACAGGCTCAAGATATAGATATATGTATAAGCTTTCATGAACAAACCAACAGAAAAGAGATGAATATTAAACAATATCCTAAATTCATCGCTTATAAGTTCAGTAAGAAATTATCTGCAAAACAAGTTGCCGTAAAAGTAGAATTATCTATCTCACATTAAAAAGACAAATGGAAACATTTAATCCATAAAGAAGAACCATTTATAATATTACAAACAACTTATTTTAATAGATTCATATACTGCAATACAAAAAAAAAATTATAAATAAAAAACTAATAAACGGACACTAAATCAAGTTTCAAATATCTTATACTAAAAATTTAAAGCTTCCTCAAAATGCAGGGTAAATATTCAATACCTCTCCTGCCTTCACAGTAATAACATGTGGAACAAATCCCGTCCCTGCAGAACCTGCAAGTCAATCTCTTTGTAAGAACTTACAAAAGAAGGTAAATTTAACAATTTTTCACTAAAATCATTATTAAAAAAAATATCTCCTTGTAAAAATTGTTATCTACACCTAGTAAATCCCATAGTCTACCATTTCAAACTTCATATCTAGCATCTCAGATCTAACAAAAAATTACCAGTCCTCATATGGATAACATATTCAAGAAATATTATTTCTTAGCTTCTGTCAGAGTCTATAATAAATACTACAAACCAAATAAAGAATAAACTAACAAGAACCCATACAATCTAACAATTTCCAAATATAGTCATACAATCAAATAAGACACTGAGCCAAAGAAAGGAATGACAATATACCGAGAGCAGCCATCTGCATCTTCTTGCCAGATCCGGAGGGCCTGCCCCTCTTCTTCATGGCTTCGGCCGAGTGCGGCCCCGTCCCCGCCGATGTGGGAGCGGAAGAGAACGTTATGTTCCCGCTCGACGGCGGGCCCACCGAAGCGGGCGAAACCGGGGTTATAGCAAGGGCCATGGTACCATCCGGACCGTACTTCCTCGGCCGGCCCCTCTTCCTCTTAATTGGCTCGACCCCCATGTTGATGTTGAGCCCATAAGGGGAGGGGATCACTGAGGACGGGCCGTTGCCGCCTCCAGTGGGCCCGGTACCGCCATTGCTTCCACCGCCACCGCCTGCTCCTTGGTAGGAAGGAGGAGCAGCAGCAGCAGCAGCAGCAGTTGGAGGCGGTGAGCTGGCGGCAATGGGCTTGTACACCGCGGTGCCATCAGGGGCGAAGGTCAGCCGCATGTTTTGCATGGACGGTTGCGATTGTCCCACCGGCGACTTCTGAATGGTGAAGGGTTCCCTACTGGCCATAATGCTAGGCTCGGATCTCACCTCCATTGCACCCAACTTCACTTCTCATACAAAAAATAAAGACCCGGAAGTGAAAAAGCACAGCTTCTGCTACTAAATAAGTTGGATCTCCGTTCAAGAAAGGATTTTTATGGAGGAGATCTACTTAGAAACACTAGAAATCAGCAATATCACACTAAAGGTGGAAACTTTGGGAGAAAAATGGAACCAAGTACCAAAATTCAAGCTTGAAAAGGCAAAGGAAGGGATGTTTGGGGGGGGTGATGATCAACTCGAAACAACAGAAATGAGGTGAAAATTCAAAAACCCTAAACCCTAAACTCAAAGAAGTTAATTATTTCACTTCAAATTAAACACCAGCACAAAAATAAATATAGCTCACAGTACAGCAACAAAAGCTAAAAATAGAAGAGAAAAAAAAATCCAAAGAGAACAGTAGAAAATTAGTTAAAAAAACCTAAATCCGAGAAAAAGCCCAGAGAAACTAGCACACGACTCCCCAAGATTCCTCCTTTTTCCCCGAATTTCATCAGAAATTCAAGAAATTGGTAGTAATTTCGGAGAAAATAGGAGGAAAATAGTGGATTTTGGTGGAGAGAAAGGAAATAAAAACCCTAACCCTAGTTTTTTTCAGAGCCAAAGTAATAGGTTTTCAGACGCTGAAGCGAAATTTGGGGGAAATCGCTGTAATATAATTTTTTTTCTCTCTCCTCACTTTCTCTCTCTATTAATATTTTGGGGCTTTTTCTGAAGGAGGGGCTTTATTGCCAAATTACAAATAAAGGCAGGTAAAACAGGCCGAAATTGCATTCGCTTAAACTATTACAAAAAATACTCTTTTCTGCATATACACTCTTTAAAACATCCAAATATGTCTATATAATTTCGATTGCATACTCTTAGGAGACGTCTGGTATACGGTAAACTATACAGTCCTAAAATTTATATTTCTGAAAATTAAATTTTAAGTAATTAATTTTTTTAGAAAAAATATATTTCTATGTTGGTTGACTATAATATTCCCCAAAAAAATAAAATAAAAAAAGGATAAAAAAAAATGAAAACCAAAAAGTGAACAAGTGAAAAAAAATTGATGAAAAAAAAGCAAAAAAATGAAAAACAAAAAATAAAAAAATGACAAAAAATGATTAGAAATAAAAAATGAAAAAAAGTGAAAAAATAAAAATATTCAAAAAAGAAAAATACTAAAAATACTAAAAATTTTGAAAAAGAAAATAAATGAAAATAAAATAAAAAAGGGAAAAAAATCAAAAATCTTAAAAAAACAACAACAAATTTTTTTTGCCTGGGTAAAAAATAATACCCACATATTCTTAGGAGACAGGATTTTCATGTTTTGTGGATAAATTATTTATTTGGGTATTCGTAATTTTTGAATTTTTTTAAACCTAAACCAAACATAGGAATAGATTTTCCACCATAAATTTGTACAAAAGTTTTTTTAAAAAAAGGTTTGTGATAAGGGCACTACTAAAAACACTTGGGGCTAGCTCAGGATTGGGACTAGCCTATTAATGAATGAAATTTACTCATACTAGTCCAAAAGTTTACTCATACTAGCCCAAACATAATCTCTCCTCCCAAACCCTCCAAACCTCCACCGGAGCCCTCCCCCCTCCTTCCTTTCTTGTCGGAGCCCTCCTCCTCCACTTCTTCCTCCTCCTCCTTGTCGATGGCTCCCAAACTCTCGAAAGAATCAAGGTACAATTCTTCTGTCACGCCCCAGTCCCAAAATGCCGAGGGACTGGATGCGCGGCAATGGCCAGCAGCACGCACCGATGGACAACCCAATTTAATGGATCCATCAGGGCATGCTTAAGCTGTAGTCTAACAGGAAATAGATCAATGATACAGGTCACAGACTAATCTAATCTCATCCACAACAGATAAACACAGAGTAACTGCCAGAAATAATGCAATAGAATAAATAAGCAATCTCAATAAATATATCGGGAAACAATTCGAGAATATGTCTGGTACAACAGATGCAAATGGACAGGAAATAATCAGCTGGAAATAGAAATAAATGACTACATACGGCCAATGCTCAGGAGAAGTCCTCTGGTGCGAGCTCGTCTTCAGGTCCTGGTACAGCTCTTGGAAGTGCTCTGGTACGGGGTATCTCTGGATGGATCTCTTCAGCTATACCTGGGGACATAGTCCATTCCAGGTCCTCAGGGGACAGCAAGGTACAGAAAATACAAGCCAAAATATAAGCAGTGCAGGAAATAAATGAAACAATAAGGGTAAACTATGTAACCAGCTAGGTGATAAATGCAAGTTGAGAGCATCACTAGAACTCAGGCTGAGACCGCTACAAGCTCTGTGTCGGGGAGCCGGTAGCAGTGATAACACGTAAAGGGTCTAGCTCTGCTGGAGAGTCTACGACCTCACACTAATAGTATATATATATGAAAACAGCCTGTAGCCTGTGTGTCTCTCCCCACCCAATGTAATCACACGTCTCATGTCCACGACACGCAAGATCATAACTAATGCAGCAGTCATATAATGTCTAGGAATAAACTGTCCATGTCATAACCTGTATCCTATACAGAATCATCGTGAATATCTCAAGAGGATTCTGTCTCATGAATAGTGTCAAGTGTCCTGGGTTTTGTTGTACTTGATAGGACAAGTACCAAGAGTAAGGGTATCGAATATCCATCTCTAAATGACGTACCCAACACCGCGTACGGTGTTGGCACCCGACTATGATCGGACACTAGGTACGTCACACGCTACCTAGGTTAAGCAGTTTAAAACAAGTTTATATTTAAATCCACAAGAAATCAAGTAAACTACTATGTCAAGAATTACTGATAATTGGCAAGCTTTACTTGCCCACTGATGCTAAATAAGTCCAGAAAAATAAGTAGCAAGCTGCAGGGTTTGGCAAGGTACACTTGCCAGTGGTTCCGACTCTGTTTGCAGTTCTGACTTCAGCGGGAATTGCAGGCGGTACTCCGGTTGCTGAAATAAACATCACCATCAGATCCAGAAAATATCAATCAACTAGAAATGCCTGTCCTTGGGTCCAATTTGGAGACAAGGGCAAAAATGGCAGTTTCGGGTCAAAACGGGGTCCACATGTGGGCCCGCTTTGCACCGAAAAACGTATCAGGGTCAAAGGTCTCCAAATTCACCAAACTTAGTGTCAACAGGTCAGGAACGATGATACAAACCCAACGGAACTTGCAGAATTGGATTCCGATGAGCCGATCACAAAATCGCTCGTCGAGCGGGGCCTGTGGGGCCCACGACACACGATTTTGTCAACGTTCTCAGAATTGAACCAAACTTGGGTCACAGGACCAGCGTATCGCTACGAGTCCGATGGCATAAGTTTCGTTTCAATCCGACGTGTGTACACAAAGTTAGGATAAATTACAGAAAAGTCGGATACGGGACGATGTTCGCGGATACGCGTTGATTCCGGTGTGCACGCACACCCGAATCGACTTCTGCGAAATCCCACACGTCCGTATCGACGACGCGCACGTATCTGTGAAGACCGCGCGCGACCAAGTCATCCCGTTTGGCGGGACGTACTCAGTTTCGGGGTGAAATAGGGTCTGGTTTTTCCTGTTTTTGGATCGCGGTGTGCGATCACCACAGGACGCGATGCCCCGAGCGGTTTGTCCGGGCACCGAGAGGGTCATACAGGCTTTGCAACGCAATTTACGGAATTGAAATCCGAGCTACGAGCAAGAAGATACACACACCTGAACGGGACCCGAAAATCGGGATCCGAATCGTGTCCGACACGTGTCCGACACGTGTCCGAACACAGGGAATTAGGGTTAGGGTTTCCTGTCTGGAGGAGCCGCGGCGGCCGAAGGCTGGCCGGAGGGAGGCTGGGGGCAGCGGAGGAATGCTCGGCCGGGGGCGGCGGTGCGCTGGGAGGCGGCGGGGGGTCGCCGGAGGCGCTGCGGCGCTGGGCGCGGGAGCTGCTGTGGCCGCGGGCCGCTGGGTGAAGGAGGGAGGAGGAGAGGGCTGCGGGCCTGGCGGAGGAGGGCGGTGACCGGAGGCGGAGCCGAGCGGGTGGCTGCGGCGAGGGGAGGCGGTCGGAGTCGGAGTTAGGGCGGCGGTAGCTAGGGTTTGCGGGGGATGGCCGGAGAAGGAGCTCGGGGGGGGGGGTTTAAAGGCCGGGGGAGAGAGGGGGTCGGCCGAGCGGGGCGGCGGGGAAGGCGGGGCTCGCGGGGGCGCGTGGCCGAGCGGATCGGGCGGCGCGCGGCCGGGCGGGGCGGCGCCTGACTCGGGCACGGGGGCTGAGTCAGGGAGAGGGGGTAGCGGGTTGCGGGCGGGTCGGGTGGCGGGCAAACCCGACCCGACCCGGTAGGGGAGCGGGTGGGCCGGCCCAAGGGCCTGGGTCCAGTGGGCCGGGCTGGGCTGGGTTAAAAATAATAAAAATAATAATAGTAATAATAATTATAATAATAATAAAATCAGTAAATAAATTAATAATTAATTAAATAAATAGATTTAGGTGTTTTAAAAAATAGGTCCGGGGTCCGATAAATTCCAAAAAATTGCCCTAAGTCCAGTTTTTCATTTTACACTCAAAAATATTATTTTCATAATATTTTAATATTGTTTATTATCATTTAAAAATCAGTGAATAATTAAAACCCTGTTTTTAAATTACAGAAAATTCCCAGAAAATTCCAGAAAATTGTGAAAAATCCAGTTTTAAAAATTTTGAAAAATCAGGAGGTTTAAAACTACCCCCCTTAAGAGGATTGCGTCCTCGCAATCAAAGAATAACCGGTCAACAGAGATGACACGGTTGTAAGTATCGTTCGAAACACAACACAAGATACTTAGGGAAATATCGTTTCCCTAAAAATGAAAGTTATACACTTTCCTGAAAAATCTAGTTAAAGTAAAAAAAACTACAACTTTTATGAAAACCAGGTTATTATTAACAAGTTGCAAGTTACTAGGTTGGGGCTGAGGTCACGAACCAATAGGCACGAGCTAAACAACACCAGAAACGGATAACTACGAATCACTTACGCGCATTAGCTACTCCACGAGTCTGCACGTTCTCCACGGTCATCGCGAAAGCTTGTCCGTGTCCTTGCAATTGATTCCTCTGCTGCTGTTGAGCCTGCTGGAAGAGGGTTGCCTGAGGTGCCAAGGGTGGCCTCGGTATTGGTGAAGCTTGCAATGCTAGAGAGGCTGACCGTGGTGCTGGTAACACTTGCTGGTTACCTGTTGGTGCTCTGTCTCGACGCTCAGGGCATTCTTTTAATAAATGCTGACTGGATCCGCAAGCTACGCACAATCTCTTCTTTCGTCTGCACTCTTCCTCGGTGTGGCCTCGCTTGCGACAATATGGACAGACAGGTATTACCTGTGGAGATGCTTCTGGTGGCTGGTGTATGTGAGACTCCCTTGCGATTCCTGCCTGCGGTGCTCCAGCTGGTGCTGATGTGGCGGGTTGAAGATTCGTCGATGCTTTCTCTCGATGCTGGGGGCAATCCTTGGCCAAGTGTTCATTGGTTCCGCAAATCAAGCATAATCCTAACTTACGTCTGCACCCGCTCTCAATGTGGCCTTGCTTGTGACAATATTGGCAGGTAGACAGTACTTGCGGAGATGCTTCGGGTGGCTGCTGCATATGAGGCTTCTTTCGAGTTCCTTCCTGTGGTGTTCCGGCTGGTGTTGATGTGGCTGGTGGGTGAATCACCACTGCTTTCTCTCGACGTTCTGGGCAATCCCTTACCAAATGTTCCTGGGATCCACAAGATAGACATTGTCCCAGTCTGCGTCGGCATTCTTTAGCAAGGTGGCCTACCTTGCCACAGTAGTGACAAGTAGGAAGGAATGAGGCTCCTGATGCTGCTCTCGGTGGTGGATTTATCTGTGGTCGCTTTGCAGCTCTTTCCTGTTGTGCTTGGTCTAGTGCTGACGCATACGGCCGCTTCTGGCTGGACTCGATCCTTAGGGTGCACTCCACGGGTCTTGCTGCAGTAAGGACGTCCTCGTCGAAGGCGGTTGCATTGGAACTGTTTGGCCTCCGCGACTCCGAGCTAGTTCTATCGATGGAGTTCTCCGATTGGTTTTGTTGAGCTTCTTGCTGCACCCTCTGATAGGCTTGCATCATTATGTAGAACATGCGGAACATCTGCTGTTCGTCCATAGGCGGTCCCAGTGAGAAGGAAGGCATCGGTGGAGTAGGCTGCGTCGAGGGTGGAACGTCATCTTGGTGGATTCTTGAGGCAGGCTGACTTGCTTGACTGCCTTGTGATGATTGACCTTCACCGACTGGTATCACATCGTCTTCTTGGGTAACCATAACGGTTTGTGGTGTTTCTGCATGAGCCTCGTTGCTGGCTTGTGGGTCCATATCCCTGCATCCAAAATAAACGATAAGAGGCGCACAGGAATCAAGGCAGGATGCAAGTCAATAATTTAATTTGAATAGATACAGATATCAAAACGATTCAAGCAAGTGGATGAGATCCTAAAAACTTATCCAATCTTATTGCAGGCCTGTTCGGTCCCTGAGTTGAAACCGAACAAATTAGTCGTAGACCTGTATGGGCTACCACAAAAACCATGTCATGCCCCAGTCCCAAAATGCCGAGAGACTGGATGCGCGGCAATGGCCAGCAGCACGCACCGATGGACAACCCAATTTAATGGATCCATCAGGGCATGCTTAAGCTGTAGTCTAACAGGAAATAGATCAATGATACAGGTCACAGACTAATCTAATCTCATCCACAACAGATAAACACAGAGTAACTGTCAGAAATAATGCAATAGAATAAATAAGCAATCTCAATAAATATCTCGGAAATAATTCGAGAATATGTCTGGTACAACAGATGCAAATGGACAGGAAATAATCAACTGGAAATAGAAATAAATGACTACATACGGCCAATGCTCAGGAGAAGTCCTCTGGTGCGAGCTCGTCTTCAGGTCCTGGTACAGCTCCTGGAAGTGCTCTGGTACGGGGTATCTCTGGATGGATCTCTTCAGCTATACCTGGGAACATAGTCCATTCCAGGTCCTCAGGGGACAGCAAGGTACAGAAAATACAAGACAAAATATAAGCAGTGCAGGAAATAAATGAAACAATAAGGGTAAACTATGTAACCAGCTAGGTGATAAATGCAAGTTGAGAGCATCACTAGAACTCAGGCTGAGACCGCTACAAGCTCTGTGTCGGGAAGCCGGTAGCAGTGATAACACGTAAAGGGTCTAGCTCTGCTGGAGAGTCTACGACCTCACACTAATAGTATATATATATGAAAACAGCTTGTAGCCTGTGTGTCTCTCCCCACCCAATGTAATCACACGTCTCATGTCCATGACACGCAAAATCATAACTAATGCAGCAGTCATATAATGTCTAGGAATAAACTGTCCATGTCATAACCTGTATCCTATACAGAATCATCGTGAATATCTCAAGAGGATTCTGTCTCATGAATAGTGTCAAGTGTCCTGGGTTTTGTTGTACTTGATAGGACAAGTACCAAGAGTAAGGGTATCGAATATCCATCTCTAAATGACATACCCAACACCGCGTACGGTGTTGGCACCCGACTATGATCGGACACTAGGTACGTCACACGCTACCTAGGTTAAGCAGTTTAAAACAAGTTTACATTTAAATCCACAAGAAATCAAGTAAACTACTATGTCAAGAATTACTGATAATTAGCAAGCTTTACTTGCCCACTGATGCTAAATAAGTCCAGAAAAATAAGTAGCAAGCTGCAGGGTTTGGCAAGGTACATTTGCCTGTGGTTCCGGCTCTGTTTGCAGTTCTGACTTCAGCGGAAATTGCAGGCGGTACTCTGGTTGCTGAAATAAACATCACCATCAGATCCAGAAAATATTAATCAGCTAGAAACGCCTGTCCTTGGGTCCAATTTGGAGACAAGGGCAAAAATGACAGTTTCGGGTCAAAACGGGGTCCACATGTGGGCCCGCTTTGCACCGAAAAACGTGTCAGGGTCAAATGTCTCCAAATTCACCAAACTTAGTGTCAACATGTCAGGAATGATGATACGAACCCAACAGAACTTCTAGAATTGGACTTCGATGAGCCGATCACAAAATCGCTCGTCGAGCGGGGCCTATGGGGCCCACGACACGCGATTTCGTCAACGTTCTCAGAATCGAACCAAACTTGGGTCACAGGACCAGCGTATCGCTACGAGTCCGATGGTGCAAGTTTTGTTTCAATCCGACGTGTGTACACAAAGTTAGGGTAAATTACAGAAAAGTCGGATACGGGGCGATGTCCGCGGATACGCGTTGATTCCGGTGTGCACGCACACCCGAATCGACTTCTGCGAAATCCCACACGTCCGTATCGACAACGCGCACGTATCTGTGAAGACCGCGCGCAACCAAGTCGTCCCATTTGGCGGGGCATACTCAGTTCCGGGGTGAAACAGGGTCTGGTTTTTCCTATTTTTGGATCGCGGTGTGCGATCACCACAGGACGCGATGCCCTGAGTGGTTTGTCCGTGCACCAAGAGGGTCATACAGGCTTCGCAACACAATTTACGGAATCGAAATTCGAGCTACGAGCAAGAAGATACACGCACCTGAACGAGACCCGAAAATCGGGATCTGAATCGTGTCCGACACGTGTCCGAACACAGGGAATTAGGGTTAGGGTTTCCGGTCTGGAAGAGCCGCGGCGGCCGGAGGCTGGCCGGAGGGAGGCTGGGGGTAGCGGGGGAATGCTCGGCCGGGGGCGGCGGCGCGCTGCGAGGCTGCGGGGGGTCGCCAAAGGCGCTGGGCGCGGGAGCTGCTGTGGCCGCGGGCCGCTGGGGGAAGGAGGGAGGAGGAGAGGGCTGCGGGCCTGGCGGAGGAGGGCGGCGGCCGGAGGCGGAGCCGAGCGGGTGGCTGCGGCGAGGGGAGGTGGTCAGAGTCGGAGTTAGGGCGGCGGTAGCTAGGGTTTGCGGGGGATGGCCGGAGAAGGAGCTCGGGGGGGGTTTAAAGGCCGGGGGAGAGAGGGGGTCGGCCGAGCGGGGCGGCGGGGAAGGCGGGGCTCGCGGGGGCGCGTGGCCGAGCGGATCGGGCGGCGCGCGGCCGGGCGGGGCGGCGCCTGACTCGGGCACGGGGGCTGAGTCAGGGAGAGGGGGGTAGCGGGTTGCGGGCGGGTCGGGTGGCGGGCAGACCCGACCCGACCCGACCCGGTAGGGGAGCGGGTGGGCCGGCCCAAGGGCCTGGGTCCAGTGGGCCGGGTCGGGCTGGGCTGGGTTAAAAATAATAAAAATAATAACAGTAATAATAATTATAATAATAATAAAATCAGTAAATAAATTAATAAATAATTAAATAAATAGATTTAGGTGTTTTAAAAAATAGGTCCGGGGTCCGATAAATTCTAGAAAAATTGCCCTAAGTCCAGTTTTCCATTTTACACTCAAAAATATTATTTTCATAATATTTTAATATTGTTTATTATCATTTAAAAATTAGTGAATAATTAAAACCCTGTTTTTAAATTACAGAAAATTCTAGAAAATTGTGAAAAATCCAGTTTTGAAAATTTTGAAAAATCAGGGGGTTTACATCTTCCTTCTCCTTATTCTATTGCATTTCAAAAAATTTCCAAAAATTATAATAATTTTTATTGTATTTTGAAAATTTTCCAAAAATTATCTTTCCAATCTTAAAATTAGGACATACAAGTCCCGAATGTAGTTTGGATGTAGTTTCGACATTTTTCTGGAGTCTCGTACCTGATTTTAGGGCATACAAGTTTGACATCCGTCGAACGTATGGAACAGAACCATGCGGGACTGTAGAAATTTCTACAGTCCTATATACATTGTAGACTGTAGAAATTTCTACAGTCCTGTATACATATAGAACTGTAGAAATTTCTACAGTTCTGAATGTTGAATTAATTTTGGGATGTTACAATATATATGTTTTTTGTCTTATAGTCACGACCCTCGGAAGGGCATTGAGGATGAAGATATCATAAGAAGACGCCCTACTGCGTCGATGCGTAAGGAACGCAATGTTCAGCGTACTGTTGAACCAGCTCTCACTATCAGCGACCCCGAGGCACGCCCTTAAGTTAGAAAATGTCGACTGACGAAGAAGACTGTAACTCATTCGAAGAGACATGCTCCTAGTACTCCTAGTACTTCTGGTTCTTCTTCCTCCTCCGATGAGGACATACCAACTGTCCAAAGTCGGCCAACTGATGGTTCAGGACCTTCTCAGCATGCAGATAGTCCTGTCGAGACTATGCCACAAACTCTCAAAAACTGGCCTACTGATGGTTCATGACCTTCTCAGCAGCCAGATAGTCCAGTTGAGACTCGTCCAAACGGTTGCTTTATGTTGCCGTCGATCGAGAACCACATTGCATATCAAATATGGAACAATCCGGTAAGTACATTATGTTATGATAAATTTATATATAGTTGTAAGTTCTAAGTTCATCCAATTATTTATAGATAACTACATTTTATATATAGGTATAAGTTCATCAAATTGTTTACTTTTCAGGAGAGTTCTCGTATGTTAACGGTGATCAACCACGACAAAAAGTGCAATACATGGGGGTTTGAATTATTGGGAGACGATGTGAAGGCTAAAATCATTCCCACCAGTTTACAATATTTGGGTAACTACTCATATACGACGATGGATAATGCACTCATATCAGCATTTGTAGAACGATGGCATCCAAAAACCAACACTTTCCATCTACCAAACGGGGAGTTGACGATTACCCTTGATGACGTCCATCATATATTGGGACATAGGGTTGATGGTCGAGTCATGATGAATCATACTTTTGACGAATCGAGCATCAACTTTTACGACCATATCGTGGATTATATATCAGGGTGTCTGGGAGTTGATGCGGCTACTTTTACCACCTTTCGAGAATCCAAGAAGTCATATGGACTTCCTATAAAATATTTGGAGGAGACATTCGCTGATCCGAACCCCGAAGTAGATAATAGCGATAATGTGGCCCGTGGATATATGCAGTTCATCTTAGGGGCTGTCGACATTACGGATAAGTCTGGAACGTCGATACATGCCAAATATCTCTTGAATTTTGACGACAGATACGGTGGAAGAAATATCTTGGGAAAGCCGTATACTAGCATACCTTTATCGCGAGCTTGGTGCGGCATCCCGCGTCGGTTCCAAGACAATATCCGGATGCCAGACTCTACTCCATGTATAGATATATCTTTGTCAACTTGTATACATAATAAAAAAATTGTTAATTTTTGGACTATTTATTTTAACTTGGTTATGTGAAGGCATGGATATACGAGCACTTTCCAACCCTACAGCGGGCTAAACTTAACCGAGGGTATGACGAGCACCTTCCTAGAATGTGCAAATGGAAGCCAACTAAGAAAGATGCCAAACGTCCACACACATTGGCCGTCCTACGAAATGCACTTGAAGATATGACGATAGAAGAGGTGAATTGAGACCTAATTTTTTAATGTTTGGTAATAATTTACTAAATTATGTTATGCTAAATGACGTTATGCTAAATTTTATGCGTTGCAGATTGTTTGGGATCTATATCATGATTTACGATAAACTAGTCGTCTATTGCAACCAGTCGCTTTATATCACGGTCTGATAAGTTGTCATGAAATCGAGGAGGCTTATATGCCTGATAGAGTGCTCCGTCAGTTTGGCTACGTACAAACAGTCCCGAAGCGCACATTGAAAATGATAACTGCTCCGCGAGGTACAAAACCGCTAAACTATATTCTTGCGGCGTTCAACTGGGTCTCAGACTTCTTCACTGAGTGTGTCATGACCCGCACCCGGTATAGGGGCACGAGAGCATGGGTACGTCCAGCCTACGCCGCAGCATCGACTGTAGAACGCTATCTAGGTCGTGATACTATCTAATCAATCTCACATGGATATCCAACTCCATAAGGAGACACGGATAATCATAATATAATATGAACAACATACTCAATCACATAACTACAGCACGATAAGATCTCGAAGAAACAAGTAAGATATAACACAAGTCTAAAATAGAAATAGTCTAACTCAACAATAAATCCAAGTCTGAACAAAATATGCCGGAGACAAATCTGGTACCAAATAGACAGCTGGAGAAACTAACTAGATAACTAGTGATCCCGGCTAAACCTTCCGAAATCACAACTGAACTACCAAGTCCAAGTCTGCAGCTACTCACCCTGTGGTCCATAAGTGTCGGACAACAGTCCTCTAAGGCATAGTCTGAAAAATACTTTTCCAGTCTGGAAGGAGCAAAGTACATCTCAAATAACAGTTCCATTTAATTGATAAGGGCTATAAAACAATAAACAGATGATGCTATATACTGAGAGAAGACAATGAATAAGTGCAATGGCATAATAAAGAGACAGGCAATAGAAGCAAAATGATACAGTCAGTACATAAATAAAATGAGGAGAATGAGGTACAATATCATATACGGATGATGTAGTATATGATCTAAAAATAGAGAACTTGTAACTATTCTAAGTGTTTGAAATACCAGTCTATCATGTGATCGGCTTGGGACAAGATCAGGCTGGTTACATGTCATGACCCGCACCCAAAATTTGGGCATGAGCCGTGGGTACGTCTAGCCTATGCCGCAGCATCGGCGGTAGAACGTTGTCTAGGTCTCAAATATAACTCATCCTGTCAATAGTCTCAACTCCATAAGGAGGACAATGATAATATATGAATCCACAGTATATAAATATACTCAATCACAAGGCTATATAAAAGTAATTGGCACGATGAGAAATGAGAATAAAGAGTTCTATCATAAGTCAACACAAATATAAATACATCATAAGTCCTGAGTCTAGATGTCCTCAAAAGCCACAAATAATAATACAACTTATCTCAGTCTAGTACAATAATACATGAAATAGAATAGTCTAAGTGCAAGCAGGTAGAATCTCCTCTAGGATGGGTAACTCTTCGGGGATTTCTGGTATGTAATCTCCCTCTGGTCACGGGCCGTAGTGGGTAGGCAAAAATCCTCCAATTCCTCTGAAAATATTATCCAATCAAGATTGGAGCGAAGCACAAACACTAAACAGCAGTTTCATTTATGTTGACAAAAACTATAAAACAGTGTAAGGAATACAAGATGATATAAATACTAGAAATGTAGAGTACTAGAGAATATGAAATGAGTAAAGAAACATCTAGCAATGAACAATATACAAGTAAATGCTAGAATAAGTGAATCTGAAATAAAGAATAAATATCTGGCTAAGTGTTTGAAATATCAGTTTATTATGTGATCGGCTTGGGACTAGATCAAGCTGGTTACATATGATTAGCTATGATTCTTGTAGGTCAGGCTAACCATATGGTTAGCTATGATGCATGTAGTGGTCAGGCTAATCATATATAATAGCTATGAGGCATGTAATGGTCAGGTCGCACCCGACGTGAGATGTGGGGTGAGCTATGATGCATATAGAGTTGGATATGATCACATAATCTACTAATATTTCCCCATCCCCAGCTAGCACGATGGATTCTAATCACGCCTCCTCATGACAGGGATCTAGGGTGCTAACTCGTGTATCCACAGTGTCAGAATCAAGTATATAATACAACTAGAATTATAGATGTAGTCAATAAAAGCGAAAACTGTCAGAGAATGTACTCGCCTGTGGTCCCGAGGAAAGTAAGAGGATCGATGCCCAAGATGCAATCACAATGACCTAATTGTGGAATATCAATGTCAAATACTGAATTAAGGGAAAATAATATGTTTAACTAATTAAAATGCGAGGCCTCTAGGTCAATTCTGAGGTTTACTGGTCAACTAGTTAAAACTTGTCCATTTACATATCATAATAGTCCCTTTTTGGACAAAACCTAACTAAACTAGTCAGATTCCCTATCATACTAAGGTATCTAGTATAATACTAGCTACTATTATATACTATATGTCATTTGTATATATAACAACTCCTATACATATAAATTCTATAACTTTTCTAGTATCTATATGTATCAAATCTACCTTGTATTTATATATAAATAGACATCTTGGTCAGTACCCCTTGGTTACCATGTATATATATATATATATATATATATATATATATATATATATATATATATATATATATCCCGTATTTATTACTAGATACTTAACACTCATATCCATGTATCACCCTGACACACACTTACTGAGACACATACACAGGAACTCACACAGATACTCACAAACTGATACATAGGTTCAACTCACTGGCACACACACACACACACAGATACACACTCTCAAGTACTTAATTCCCTGCACTCACACCCCTCACTGAGATACTGGTTCACAGTATCAGCTAATGGAACACTGATACACTACACAGGCCACACTCACTGCAGGTACTCACACAGACACTCACATACACTGATACACACACTCTCAGGCACACACTGATACACACTGGCACTCAGACTCACTGGTTCACTCACACACAACACTCACTTACAGGTATTACTAGTACACACATATTGCTCACTTATACACAAGAACTTACTGCACACAAGTTACCCCACACTGATACACAACACCCATAAACATATTTCCTACACTGCACTCACAAGGAAACTCGACTACAACATACTGATACACACTTCTCATACAGGCCTCTCTGACTGCACCCCCACAACTGATACTAAACACAATCACCTCACATACACTGGGACAACTCACACACACTCAGTTCTCACACTTCTCAGATACTGATACACACAGACACTTAAGTATTGGACTGAAACCCCTCACTGAAAATGAGAACTCCATATACCTAATACCTAGACACATTGATACAAGGACACACAGGTACTCACACTGAGTTCTATGATACACACACACACACATTGTTCTCACTGATACACAGGTACTCGACTGATACACTCACTCACACTCACTCCTCACACTCACAGACACCGATACACATCCTCAGCTCACTGATACAGGTATACACATACTCATTGGGACTAACCTACTGATACACATAGTCACTTAAGTTCACTCACACACACACAGATAGACACACAGGTATCTAATACATAGGTAGGAAACTCACTGATACCTTCCCCCTAACACAGCTCAACTGCACAGACAAAGCCACAGTGTCTGATACACTGAGACACACAACACTAAATAACCCACACTGCACAAAGCCCTAACACACCTACACACACACTGTGATACATTCTGCACACAAAACTTTCACTGAATCACTTGATACACAATACTGCACTTAACATTCTCACTGAATACATATGCACAAACCTATCTACTGCCCACCACAGCACTGGCATAATCACTCACAATGATACACACAGAACTCGAGCTCACTAGGACCTTAATTATCCAGTTCACAAAATCCCTGATGCCAAAACTAAAGAGAAACCCAACAACCCTATGAATACCTTAACTCACCACTGGCACTGAATACATAACCCTAACTCACTGCCAATGCCCGACTGTGCACACAAAATACTCCACCGTGTCTGATACAATAAGACACTGCTACACCCAAACACAGAACATAACCCGACTGTGCACAGAAATCTCCCCAATGCATTCGACTGTACAGATTTGATCAAAACAAATAACACATCTACAACGTATGCTTACCTATATATATACATCAAAAAATAATGCAAGATTAGAATACATAGATAGGTGAACCCCTAAGTGGCATTCCATCGAACACAAGAAGGCAGAAAATGAATCTACATAAGAACACATGAATCCTCAAATCAAAACCCTAAGAATCGAGATCTAACCTATATGTAGGAGATGAAATCAGTCTACATGCAAACCCTTATGATTTAGGGTCCACAAAAATAGGGGAAATCCAACGTATGAACACCAAAATACTAGTTTCTCCTAGGTCTTCATGGAGAGACTCCAAAAATGAAATCTAAACAATTAGGTGGGCTCCTAATGGCCAAACACAAATAAAAAACAGAATTAAAATGGATTAAAATTCGGATTCTCACCTATTGGGAGATGGTTTCCCAATGAAGGTTCTCTTTCTCCAAGTCTTCTTGGTCCAAGCTCCTTGATTCCCTTTGATGGAGGAGGAAATGGACTTCTAGGGTTTTAATTCCTGAAATTTGTGGGGAGGGAATGGTTTTTCAAATGGAGGCTAGGTTTAGGTTTTCTTCATGAAGGAAAAGGGTTGAGGGAGGCTTCCCTTCATTAAATAGGGCTAGGGTTAGGGTTTTAAATGCAAGAGATTAGCTAACCCTTCATGTTTAGTCATGAAGAGATTAATTAATTAGGGTTTTCCATTTCAAGGGTTTTAATTCTAAAACTAAAATGGAAATTTAGGGTTTCACTAAAACTAGAATGCCAACTAGGGTTTGGTCATTAGGATTAGACCTATTGGGATTTTAGGGTTTCACCAAAACCTAACATTTAGAACATCACATAATTATTTAATAAAACTCATCATATTAATTATTTACATAATTTAAATTAAACAGGGGAAATTATACTAATGCCCTAAACTGGAAATGTGGTAGTGACAAGTCTACCCTCCAAAAAAAAATTTTGTCCTCAAAATTGGATTGAACTAGAACAAGAACGAAATCAGATAAGGAATTATACCTCAGGTCTCGAAGAGATACGTGTATTGCTCGATATGATCACATAATCTACTAATATTTCAAACACGATACGTCACGAAGAGATACGGGTATTGCTCGAGTTGGGTATGATCACATAATCTACTAATATTTCCCCCGCCCCCAACTAGTACAGTGGATCCAATCATGACACGTCACGATACACGAGTAATATCCAATATATCATGTACAAGGTCTAAATATCAATGTCGTGTACAACGTCAATACGATAATCAATGTAATATCTCATGACTGCAGATCCAATCTATATACTAGTCCGTGTAGCACAGTGTCAAGAATCAGATATAACATTTCTAGATACTGGAATCATAGATATTATCAAATAATTGAAAAATTATCAGAGAATATACTCGCCTTGGGTCCTTAGCTGGTAAAACCAATATCCTGTTCCAAAGTATCGTCTGGATGATCCAACAGTCCTATAGATATATCATAAAACAATACAACACTGCATCAGATGCTACACTAACACACAATCAAAAAAATATCGAACTCAGGGGCTATGCCAGGTATGGCACTAGTCAACTAGGGTCAAGTGCGTCAAGTTACACGGGCGTCGCGTCTGTGATTGCTGTGCAAGACAGACGGTCAAAATGATACGGGGCTCGCCAGTACGTCAGTGTACATGTGGCAGTCAACTAACATTTCACAGGGTCACAAGGTTATGTGTAGTTACGGGTATCCGTATTTACACTCAGGTTACCTAGTAGAGATACATATATAAATATACATATGATACATTTATAAATATACATATTATACATATTATTAATTATAAATATTAATACTCAATACATATATAATATATAGTTGAACAATATATATATATATATATATATTGTATATGAGTATTGTTCAATTGGTATAATATAGTATGTACATATATTTAGTATGTGTACATTATATATATATATATATATATATATATATATATATATATATATATATATATATGCCAAAATATATTTAATTATATATCTATTAGTTTGAGAAAAGCTTATATATATATATATATATATATGTACCAATTTAATACATATACCATATACGTATATAAGTACATATATATACCAATATAAATATATATATGCTACATATATATATACATACCAAAAATACATTTTACTAAACATATATATATCAACATTAATATTAACATATACTAATGCTAATATACTAATTGAGTTTATACTATATATATGTATACATATACATACCAATTATGTATATTAAGAATATACTAAATACATATACAAAATATATATATATATATATATACATATACCAATGAATTAAATACATACATGTACTATACCAATTGAATAACACCCATATACAAAATATATACATACATATATACTAATTATATATTAAATACATACTAAATACATACATATATACCTACATGCATACGTACACGAGGGGGGACCGTACCTGCGCGCGTCTACGATGACGGCAAAGACGACGACGACGACGAGGAGGTGGTGGTCCTGGTCATGGTGGAGATGAGGATGAAGATGATGGTGATGATAGGGAGGAGGTCGACGGGGAGAATGGTCGGATGGGTCATGCACTGCAGGTTGGCAAGCTCGGTGGTCGTGCACTGCGGGTTGGCCGGCTCGGTGGTCGTGCACTGCGGGTTGGCCGGGGAGATGGCCAGCTTGAGGTCGGGGCGACCGCGTTCAGTCGTGCAGCGGGGATGAGGTGGTGGTGATGGTGGAGTATGATGATGATGGTGGTGGTGGTATTCGTGGCGAGGCCAGCTCAAGGTGGAGTCCGGCGGAGATGGACTGCGGGCTCGTCGGAGTCCAGTGGGTCATCGGTCGACTCCGTCAGTGGGAGGAGGGAGCTCGGGGTGGCTGCTCGGGTCGGTTGTCGAAGGTGGAGCGGGGTTGTAGAGGAGATTGAGGAGGAGCGGGGTCGACAGTGCTCGGCGGGTGGCCGGCTCAAGGTGTCGTGTGGTGGAAAAGCTCGCCGGGAAGAGAGCTCTGGAAGAGGGCTCGGCATGGAGGACAACAGGCCGGAGGAGGTCGGAGGGTGATAGCACTGGTGGTGGTGGTGGTTCGGCTCGAGGTCGGGAAGAGCAGTGTTGCCGGAGTAGGGGACAGGTCGACTCAGCGAGGGAGATGGTGGTCGGCTTCATGGCGGGCTGCTTAATCGGAGGTGGTGGCCGGCTTCACGGCGGGCTGCTTAGCCGGAGGGAAGGAGATGGTTTCCTTAAACCAAAAATAGATGAAAAGGAAGGAGAAGAAGGAAGAAGAAGAGAAAAAGAGAAGAAGAAGAAGAAGAAGAGAAAGGAAAAATATGCTACGTTAGTATTTGTGAGGAGGTAGGAGAGAGAAGATGGGGGTGAGGTTTTCAAGGCTCCTTGAAATTAAGGCCTGCATTAGGAAGAGGGGAGAAAGCGACACTTTATAGGAGAGGTGATGGGAGGTGTGTGGTGATGATGAGCCCCCATTTTGAATGGGTGGCCAGGATTCGTCATGGAGAAAATCATTTATACATAGAGAGGGTTGAGTTGACTAGTCAAATTTGGGCTTCTCCATTTGGTTAAATCAATGGGGTGTTGACACCTAATGCAATATTTGCAAATGAGCCCCCTTAAATTGGGTATTTGCAGACACAAGAAATGATAAAAAATTTATGGGCGATTTAGTATTTAGTATTTTATAGGGTGAGGGGGTGTTGTGTGTTTGGTATGGGCTTAATTAGTGGGGTATTTGGATTAAGTCAGGATTAAACGGGATTAGTCAAAATGGTATCCCCAATTTAATTAGAATTAAATGCAAGTTGTGTTCTAAAATTAATTAGGAGTACATGGGGCCAAAATTAGGTTGGGATATCATTAGTGAAGAAGACTCAGAACAGAATATTACTCTAATTTGGTTTGCACGAAAAATGGGTTGAGATTGCCTCCAATTTTGATTGGAACGCACAACGATACAAAGTTGGAATTTATTTAGAAATTAAATAAACGTCCGCGACGAATATTGTGCGGCTAAAATGAAGCACAAGAGAGCATAATTATGAGTTACAAAAAGGTCCGAATGGAAGGCGGGCACGTCTAGGGCAAGGTTGTGAAATCTGTTGGAAGACAAAAGATAGGGTAGCGCTCTAAATATCGAAGCAACGGTAAGGCACAACAATTAAATAAAATTATGGTAATTAATTACAACCTCAAATAATTAAGTTATAAATAATACAATTTAATTCCATAACCTTACAATTCGGTCAGGTGTTCATCTAGTGGGCTTCTATGTCAAGTCTACCAGCTCAAACATTAATGAATACTGTATATATATAATATTATAAATACACATCTCATGCAATTATTTAAATTAAATACACGCAATATTAAATATATATAAAAAGTCAAAAATACCCCTATTTTTGGAACGTGGTAGTGACAGAGTGGCAACATCATGTTATTAGAGAAACTGAATGACAAGCAGCAGTAAATATGATGGACAACTACCTCGCCTACTATGTTGGTGTCGGACTACCTACGTTGTTCAAATGCGGAGGCGATATTATGCGTGTGCCATCAGATCTCTCCACCAAATTTGTCTTGTATACTGCATTGGTCAAGATGGTGAGGCAACTTCTTCACTTTCAATTTGATATATGTAAATATTTATAACCTAACAAAATTTTTGAATTCTCATGAATAGGCTAGGAAAGTGAAAAAGTTGGGAAGAAGCCTCGTAAGTTTCCAGGGTACGAATTATATAAAAATTAATGACGAGCTACAACAAATTGACAACACTGAAGATTTTCCTTTCTTGGAAAATAGAGAGCAGCGTACAAAGAGGCGGCATGAAGTTTAGGCCATGTTTCAAGACATGTAAAACTTTGCTACAATTTGTGTTTTGAGACATGTAAAACTTTTAAGTTTGAAAACTTTGACTGGTTATGTTTTGTTGGAATTTTTGATTGTTTATGTTTTATTTCGAGACTTGTTTAAATTGTAAAACTTTCATACAATTTGTGTTTGGAGACATGTTTGAAGAAGAACTTTCATACAGTTGTTAAACTTTCATACAGTTGTTGGTTATTTGTGTTTTGAGACAGCTACTTTTATGTATAAATTTACAGAGACATTGGCTAAAAATTAGGACTGTCAAATTCTGGACAGTCATAATAGCTATCAAGACTGTCAAAATCATGGCAGTCCTAGTTTTATATATATATTTGCAGAGACAGTGGATTAAAATTAGGACTGTCAAAATTTTGACAGTCCTCATAGCTTGTGGGACTGTCAAAATCATGACAGTCCTAGTTATATATATAAATTTTTAGTGGGTTAAAATTAGGACTGTCAAAATTTTGATAGTCCACATAGCTTGTGGGACTGTCAAAATTCTGACAGTCCGACTTTTATATATATATGTGTAGACAGTGGGTTAAAACTAGGACTGTCAAAATTTTGACAATCCACATAGCTTATTGGACTGTCAAAATTTTGACAGTCCTCATAGCTTGTGGGACTGTCAAAATTTTGACAGTCCTAGTTTTATATATAAATATGCAGACAGTGGGTTAAAACTAGGACTGTCAAAATTTTGACAGTCCTAATTTTATATTAGACTGTCAAAATTTTGACAGTCCTAGTTTTACAGTATATAAATGTACAGACAGTGGGTTAAAACTAGGACTGTCAAAATTTTGACAGTCCAATTAGCCTGTGGGACTGCCAAAATTTTGACAATTCTGATAGAATGTAGGACTGTCAAAATTTTGACAGTCCTAGTTTTATATAAAAATGTGCAGACAGTGGGTTAAAACTAGGACTGTCATCATTTTGATAATCCTATTAGCTTGTGGGGATGTTCAGATTTTGACAGTCCTACTTTTATATATATCACAGTGGGTTAAAACTAGAACTGTCAAAATCCCCCCGACCTCCCTAAACCACCACTCCCGCCACCTCAGACCACCACCACCGCCACCACCACCTTCGCCACACTCCCCGCCACAGGACCACCACCGCCACCCCCCCCCTCGATCGCCGCAACCACCGACTCCCCTCCCGACCACAGCACAGCCCCCCCGACTCCCCCTAGCCCTCACCACCGCCACCACAAGCCACCACCACTACCACCTTCGCCATCACCTCCGCCGCCTTCCCATCACCCTGCGCCGCTGCCACCGCCACCGCAGCCGCCGCAGCTGCTACTATTGCTGCTGCTGCTGCGGCCGACCACCGCCGGAGCTCCGTCCCTCCGTCGGCGACGACGACCCAGACGCCCCCCCCCCCCGACACGTCAGGTACCCCCTCTATACGTATGTATATACGTATATATATATGTATATATATATATATCTATATATATATATGTATATATTTATATATATATATTATATTTATTAATATGTATATATGTACAGTATATATAATATATTATGTATATACTAAAATATATATATATATATCAGTATTTTTATATTTATATATATATATATATATGTATATATAGTATATATGTATATATATATATATATATGAATATATATTATGTAATATATAATTTATATTATTAAGTATATATATATATTATTATATATAATATCATGTATTATTATTATTATACTATATACATATATATTCTATATAAATATTCTATATTATTATTATATATACTATTATATAAATATGTATATGTATATATTATTACTATATTATATATATATATATATATATATATATATATATATATATATATATATATATATATATATATATATATATTATAGTATATGTATTATTATATATATATATGTATATGTATATAATAAATATTATATATATATATTATTTTTGTATCATATATATATTATATATATATATATATATATACTATCATATATATTTATATATATATTTATATTACATATATATACCTTATATATATATATTTGAATCTATATAAATATATATATATGTCTTATATATATATTTATTATCATGTATTATATAATATAATATAATATATTTATGTATATAATATTTAAACTATATTATATTTATATGTATATATATCATGTATATATATATACCTTATATATAATTATATATATATGTATTATATATACACTAATATTATATAATTATGTATCTATATATATATATATATATATATATATATATATATATATATATATATATATATATATATATATCATATATATTTTTATGTTCTTTAAATGAATAGTTATATATATATATATATATATATATATATATATATATATTATTACTTCTTGTATCATATATAAAAGTATTATGTATATATATAAATATATATGTATATTATATAATTATGAATATATATATATATATATGATTATACTATGTATATATCCTATACTATAAGTACGTATGCTTACTGCGTAATTATTAAAATATTAAATTCACGAACTCATGTACGTCTTAAAACAGTGTACACCTACGACGCAGTTAGTAATCCAAGATCACAGGACCATTCAGTCGCAACTGCAGAAACAGGTTACTGGCACTCACAGCTTAAGGACGTAGGCAAGTATACCTTGCCTTGTTATACTGTTTAAATTCTAAATTATTAATTGCATGTTTATATTATATAACTGTGCGCGTCCGAGAGAGACTCGGGTGCAGTCAACGAATGCGTTGACGTTAGGACTTGTATCTAACCTAGTGTCTAGTGGACCTACCTAAAGTTGTGGAGTTATTGGTATTACTCCCCAGGCCTTGACACGTATCATTACACGTCACAGAGTGAGTCCATATAGGGACGCGTGCCTCATACTCGACTAGCCATCGGTGTGAGCAACACGTGTAATGGTATTTAGCTTAGTTATTTATTTCTATAGAGACTTGCATCATAGTACAAGATGTCCACGTCGTGTTCACGACTTGTATATCTACATTGGGCGGGAAGGACTACTAGCAGGCGTATGGGACACCCACTCCCTCTATACATATATCGTACTTGACGGACTGATACGGACGTATATATATATTGCATATACCACGTTCTTTAGAGTGTTGGACGTCACTTGTTATTTTTGCAGATACCACACTCTATAGAACACTGGACGTTATTATACAGATACCATGCTCCTCGAAGATGGACGTTATTATTACAAGTGCCCTCGAATGGGGGCATATGTGGCATATACTAGCCAGTCACGACGATTGGTGAATTACGTCAGCATATGTCTAGCCTACACTTTCCCTACGCACTAAGTTGTCCTCAAAATGCATTCACTTAGATGGTTAGCACACCCCCTTTATTTATTCAATATTTACTTTATGGCATGCTTCTTTGTATCTTGTTATGTCCCTCTGAGGACCTGGTCCCTTTCCAGGTATAGATGTTTATGAGTATTCGCGGGAGCGCAGATCCGGACAGGCTACTTATATTCCGAGAAGGTCTTCTCTTCAAGCCTCGTGATGGTTAGATATTGTATTATATGGGGTTTATCTTGTTCATTTTATTTTTTATTTCGGCAGTGGATTTGTTTCCATCCGACTGTCATTCTTTAGATACTTTATATTGAGATCTAATTACATGGTTATTGGTTATTCATTTCTATTTAATTTATGTGAATAAGATTTAGATTATACCCTGTGACTTTTGATAATTTTACCACTTATGAATTATTGTTCATAATACAGCGTACAAATGCGTTATGGTTTCCATATATTGGAGTGCCATAACCATGCGGCTGGCATGCTTACGTGTCCTGGTCCTACGTATTTTGGGACTGGGGCATGACAAATCTTCTCAAACAATAAGCCCAAGGCCTTGTGAGATACTATATGGATTAAACCATCCAAGAGGTGTTCATGCTTGTATTCATGCTTTGCAATATTCAGGCTTATCTCAAATGATGCTACAATCTCGTTCACCGTGGAAATAATCATCAAATGAACGATTGCCAAATGAAGACAAAATTATCGACCGATGACTGTAGATATCTTTTTAAACTTGAGTGTGATCCTTCGACCCGGTTCGTAGTGATTGTGCCATAATGCTTCACCATGTTCGTCCATGCTAAGACGAATTGTTCTTTATGTGGTTCTAGCCAAGTATCTTTGATATAAGAAATACATGTCGGGTTATTCATCTCCCACTTTTGTTTGAACATGTACCATGTTGTGTTGTAGATGTCTGTAGTACTTGCTCGCCATACAAGACTCCAATCACTGTAGAATTCTTTGAAGCGAAGCTTGTCGATTTTACCGTCCATATTTTTAAATTTTCTCTTGCATTGAGCTTGGATATTTCGATTTATATGCCAAGTGCATAATAGTCTATGCACATGAGAAAATATAATATCTATAGCATTTATTAGTACATATTCTCTGTTGATAATAAAAACAGAGGGCTCTTTGTATCCTGTGTAAAGGGATTATAGTTTTCTCAACACCCAAGTGTAATCCTCTACTGTCTCACTCTTCATAAAATAAAAAGCGACTGAAAATGTTTTTCCCGTAGACGTAAACCTAACAATGTGAAAAAGAGGCATCTTGAACTTGTTGGTCTTATATGTACAATCAAGGGCCAACACGTATGCGAAGGACCGAGCCAAGTGTGTACAATCAGGATGAGCCCAAAATAATAAAAGGAGTTCATCATTTTGTGAATGTCTTCTATGGTACTCCACGTAGTGATGCTCCACAAGCAACTTCAATACTTGCTGCATCGTCATTCTTTCTTTCATACTATTACATTTCGCTCTCGCCAAACTATTATAGATCGTCCTCATGGTTGACTTGTTCTCATCTTCTTTTTGTCGCATGGCAGAATAAATTTGTTTGGGTGCAACTCCGGAAAGGAACATTCAACCAACTTTCTCTCATCCTTCTTCAACCGTGCCACGTAAGCATAACCCGTAAGTGTCTCTGGAATAGGATGATTGTGTATTCCATTCTTAACTTCGATTATCCACTTCACATCTTCTACCTTTACAATCAATACCTTAAATGGACAACCATATTTTCTCGTCCCAACGTTTTTCTTGGGAATTTTTTCAACAACACCATTTTTTACGATGCTGCCTGAACAACCCTCCTCTTTCGCAGTCCAGCTCTAAATATTTTTGGCCCGGCCGAGATCTGATGGATCTTGCAATGACAATGACTATGTTATGTCATCTTCCAACTTCTCTGCACCAATCTAATGCTTCTTCCTGGGATGCAAATTGAATATCCGTTGAGAATACCTTCTCCACATCAACCCCAATAGCAGGATGTACCATAACATCTATACGAGGTTGGTCCTATAACCAATATAAAATAATCTAAAAATTAATAACTTCAAAAAATTGGCAGTCCAAATTAGGACTGTCATAATATTTACAGACTAATGTATTGAGTAGACTGTAATTTTTTTTACAGTCTTTAAGATTCAGGACTGTCACTCTTTTGACAGTCCACTTAGTATATAGGACTATCAAAATTATGACAGTCCTATTTTTATATAGGACTGTCGAATTATTGACAGTCCTATAGTTATATAGGACTGTCAAATTTTATACAGTCCTTACACGATGATTGTCGAAATAGGGTTATTATTTTACGTATCGTATATGCTTCTGAACAATCGACATGTTCTTCGGAAGGACCGGAGTACATATTTAACGGATTGCATGATCCGACTTCTTCATCGAAGATAATTTTATGCATCGCTCCTACAATAGTCAAATAAAACTAAATATTTTTGTGACAATCGCAAAACTTATTCATCGTATGTTGTCGAAGACATACCGGAAGAATATTCGTTGGACAATCACCAAATCAGAATTTTCTTCCACTTGGGACCACAACTATCAAATTCCAAAGTTAGGTTTAGATTTTTGGACTTGAGAGAATGAGAGATTTCTTCATGTGAAGGTGAAAAACAAAGGAGAGAAATAATTTTTACTTATATAGGTTGGTGTGGGCTAGCCCTAAGTAAGTTTGAGGAGTGGCAAACTTATAATTTTAAAAAAAAAATCAATGGGCTAGTCCTGAGTATATTGTGTAGTGCCCTTATCAAAAACCTAAAAAAATGTACCAAGCGTCCCCTAAAGATTGTATCTTTCTTAAGTCGTACAAGGAACAAATCAAATAATGTATATAACAATTAAAATGATATTTTTATATTACTATTGTTCTTTGTAAACCCCCTGATTTTTAAGAATTTTTAAATTTGGATTTTTCATAATTTTCTGGAATTTTCTGGGAATTTTTTGTAATTAAATTCAGGTATTCTAATTATTAAATGATTTTTAAATGATAATAAATAATATTAAAATATTATAAAAATAATATTTTATGGTGTAAAATGAAAAACTAGACTTAGGATAATTTTTTGGGTATTTATTGGACCCCAAAAATATTTTTAAAAGCCAAAAACCTATTTTAAATAATTAATTAAATAAAACCCAAAAATAAACCGGGCTGAACCGGGTTCAAATCGGACTGAACCGGCCTGAACCCGGTCCAGCTGAACCTACCGGACCGGACCGCTCAGCTAGCGGGTCGGGCCGGGTCTGCCCAGACCCGCACCCGCTTCGACCCGACCCGCACGACCGAAACCCTTTCTCTCCCGCTGAAACCGCCTGAGCCGGCGGAGGGGAACCCGGCCGTAGGGTTCCCCTCTGCCGGCCGACCCGTCGCCCGTTCACCTTCCAGTGCCTCCCCTTCCTCTTCCGCATAACCCCCGACCCCTCGCCTCCGTCGGCCACAACCGCCACCGTTCCCTCTCCTATCTCCTCTCTATAAAAGCCCTAATCCTCTCCTCCGCCGCGGATCTCCCCGCCACCACCTCGCCCAGAACCACCACGGACCGCCATCGCCTCGCCGGCCAACGCCCAGAACCCCAGCGGCACGTCGTAGCACCTCCCTCTCCCCTCGCCGCTGCCTCCCGCCCCGACTCCTCAGCCCTAGCCTCCAGCAGACCCGACCCAGTAGCAGCTCCGGCCGCCCCGCTCTGCCCGGCCGCCTGCGCCGCCTCCCAGCATGTCGCAATACCTCCCTCGACCGACTCCGCTCAGCCCGAGCCCTGCACCGCCGTCCCCGGTCGCCTCCGGCCGCCTGAGCTAGAACCCTAACCCTAGAAATCGGTCGCGACACAGAACAGTGTTGAAACTCGGCTCGGACACGTGTTGGATACGAAGAATTTGCCGTTTCTGGAGCCCTGTTCAGGTACCCGTTTCTCTCTGCTCGTTTACCCATTTTTGTTTCTATCGTTGCATCGCAAACCCTGCGTGACCCCCTCGGTGCCCGTGCAACCCGCTCGGTGCATCGCGTCCTGTGGCGATCGCGAACCGCGATCCAAAAATAGGAAAAATCAACGTCCTGATTCACCCCGGAACTGAGTACGCCCCACTAAACGGGACGACTTGGTCGCACGCGGTCTTCACCGATATGTGCGCGGCGTTGATACGGACATGCGGGATTTTGCAGAAGCTGATTTGGATGTGCGTGCACACCGGAATCAGTGCGTATCCGCGGACATCGCCCCGTATCCGACTTTTCTGAATCTTGCTGTAACTTAGTGTACACACGTCGGATCGAGACAAAACTTACGCCATCGGACTCGTAGCAATACGCTGGTCCTGTGAGCCAAGTTTGGTTCAATTCTGAGAACGTTGACAAAATCGCGTGTCGTGGGCCCCACAGGCTCCACTCGACGGGCGATTTTGAGAACGGCTTAGCGGAATCCAATTCTGGAAGTTCCGTTGGGTTCGTATCATCGTTCCTGACCTGTTGACACTAAGTTGGACTATTTTGGAGACCTTTGACCCTGATGCATTTTTTGGTGCAAAGCGGCCCACATGTGGACTCCGCTTTAACCCGAAATATCATTTTTGCCCTTGTCTCCAAATTGGACTCAAGGACAGGCGTTTCTAGCTGATTTATATTTTCTGGATCTGATGGTGATATTTATTTCAGCAACCGGAGTACTGCCTGCAAATTTCGTTGAAGTCAGAGCCGTAATTGGAACCGAAAACCCAGGCAAGTGTACCTTGCCAATATTCTGCAGTACTGTTACTTAATTACTTGACTTAATTAACTGTTGTACATGCTTAAACCTAGGGCCATTTTGACTTACTTAGTGTCCGATTAATAGTCGGGTGCCAACACCGTACGCGGGGTTGTGTAAGGTCAACTAGAGATGGATATCGTGACATTTATATTCTCGTACTTGCCATATCAAGTACATTATACCCAGGACACCTGACACAAATCATGATCAGAATCTTCCTAAAATATTCAAGGTGATTCTGTGTAGGTTGCAGAATTTATGACATAGACAGGATATTCCTAGACATTATATTCATAGACATAGTATGACTCACTATATTAGATATGATCTCACGTGACATGGACATGAGACGTGTGGTTACATTGGGTGGGAAGAGACACACATGCTATAAGCTGATTATATATATATATAATCTATAGTAAACTCATAGTAAAACACATAGTATAACTGCTACCGGCTCCCAGACACAGAGCTTGTAGTGGTATCAGCCTAAGTTCTAGTGATGCTCTCAACTTGCATTTCACATAGATGGTTATATAGTTGACCCTATTGTTTCATTATTTGCTTTACTGCATTTATTTTGGCTTGAGCTTTCTTGTACCTTGCTATGTCCCCTGAGGACCTGGATCCGGATTATGTCCCCAGGATTAGCAGACGAGGTTTATCCTGAGGTGTACGGAACAAGAGCACTTCACGGAACAGTACCAGTACCTGAGGACGAGGTGATCGCTGAGGACTTCTCCTGAACAACTGCTTCTCCATGCTCAAATATTATGGCATTATAACTCTCTTTCCTGTTTAATTAAAACAATTGTAACAGACTTTATTTTGGGTTGTTCCCCGAATTACTTTGCTGAGACTGGATGTTTGATTTACTTTCTTTATTGCTGTTGATCTTATTATGTTTTCTGTGGATGAGATTAATAGATTTAGACCCCTGACTATTGTTATACAGCTTAAGTATGCCCGATGGATCCATTAAATTGGGTTTGTCCATCGGTGTGTGCTGTTGGCCATTGCCACGTGTCTAGTCCCTCGATATTTTGGGACTGAGGCGTGACATAGTTTTTGTGGTGGCCCATGCAGGTCAACGACTAAATTGTTCGGTTTCAACTTAGGGACCGAACAGGCCTGCAATAAGATAAGATAAGTTTTTAGGATCTCATCCACCTGTTTGAAAACGTTCTTGATATCTGTATCGTATTTAAAATAATTTTTGACTTACATCTTGCCTTGAATCCTGGGCGCCTCTTATAGTTTATTTTTGATGCAGAGTAATGGATCCAAGAAGTGGAGACGAGAATCCCTTGAGTACACCACACGATGATGTGGTTACTTATGATGAAGGAGTGACACCCGAAGACCGAGGACAATCTTCACAAAGTGATCGAGCAGCCCAGCATAATTCAAGGTTCTGGCGTGATGACATCTCGCCGCCTCCGCAGTTTGTTCCACCGATGCCCGTATTCCCACAAGGGCAACATATAGACGGGCAACAGATATTCCAGATGATCTACGCAATAATGCAAGCTCAACAGCAAATTCATCAAGAAACTCAGCGTCACGAGGCAGAGTACTTGAGGACCAGCCTAGTAACTGCCTTGGAGCAAGTGAACCCACAAGCTAGGCAACCAGCAATGGGGTATATCACCGATTTCCGTCAACTCAAGCCCCGTACCTTTTTGGGCAAAGAAGGACCAACCGAAGTTCATGAGTGGCTCACCAACATACAACACCAGTTGGAAGCAGCTGAACTTCCAAGAGAACGTTGGATGACCGCCGTTAGAATGCAATTGACGGACAATGCTCATCACTGGTGGCTATCTGAAGAGACCCGGCTCGGACCAGACCGAGTCACTTGGGAAGAGTTTTCCAGACTCTTTCAGGAGATGTATATTCCGGCTATCGCTCGATCAGAACTTCGGGACAAGTTCAATCGCCTCACTCAAAGCAGTATGACAGTGGAGGAGTACAATGCAGAATTTATTCGTCTAAGTCGCTTCGCCCCTACTTTGATCCCTACGGAAGAAGAGAAGGCTGAGAAGTTCTTCGACGGACTAAACTTCGAGCTGTAGAGACTCATCGGATCCGTCGCACCTACCTCTTACTCGGACGTTCTCGCTGCAGCCTGACGCATGGAACGCGTCACCAGAAGAGAGACCAGTCTGAAACGGTCTTCCACATCAGCCAAAGCACCACAAGAAGAAGCTGCAAAGAGGCCTCATATACACCAGCCACCCAGAGCCTCTCCGCAGACATTACCTACATGTCAATACTGTGGCAAGGTAGGCCATATGGAGAAGGACTGTAGACGCAAGTTGGGATTATGCTTGATTTGCGGAACCAATCAACACTTAGCCAAGGATTGTCCTTACCATCGAGGAGGAGCACCAAGGGCAAACCAACAAGCTCTACCAGCACCAGGAGGGTATCAACCAAGGCCACCCTTGGCACCACAGGCAGCACTCTTCAAACAAGCCCAGCAGCAGCAGAGGAATCCACCACAAGGACGCGGACAAGCCTTCACGATGACTTTGGAGGACGCGCAGAACCATGGAGTAGCTAATGCGCGTAAGTTTTTATAGTTTTCTGTTTCTAGTATTGCTTTACTTTGTGCCTGCTGGTTCGTGACCCTAGACTTAACTTAACTTGCTAATAATAGATAACCTAGTGATCACCTAAGTAAATTTTTGAACTTGCTAAATAATCTAGAATATTTTATAAATGATAACCTGATAAGTTTTTAAAGGATAAAACCTAGTTTTTTAAACTGTAATCTTCTAGATTTCCTATATTTGGGAAATTACATTACTTCCATTGCTTAGGGAAATAATTTTTCCTATGTGTTAAACCCACAACCTTGACTTTTCTTAATCTTGATGTGTTTCGAATAAATTTTTCAACCGTGTCATCTCTGTTGACCGGTTATTCTTTGATTGCGAGGACGCAATCCTCTTAAGGGGGGTAGATTGTAAACCCCCTTATTTTCAAGAATTTTTAAATTTGGATTTTTCACAATTTTCTGGAATTTTTTGAAATTTTTTTGTAATTAAATTCAGGTATTTTAATTATTAAATAATTTTTAAATGATAAGAAATAATATTAAAATATTATGAAAATAATATTTTATGGTGTAAAATGAAAAACTAGACTTAGGGTAATTTTCTGGGTATTTATTGGACCCCGAAAACATTTTTAAAAGCCAAAAACCTATTTTAAATAATTAATTAAATAAAACCCAAAAATAAATCGGGCTGAACCGGGTTCAAACCGGACTGAACCGGCTTGAACCCGGTCCAGCTGAACCGACCGGACCGCTCAGCTAGTGGGTCGGGCCGGTCTGCCCAGACCCGTACCCGCTTCGACCCGACCCGCACGACCGAAACCCTTTCTCTACCGCTGAAACCGCCCGAGCCGGCCGTAGGGCTCCCCTCCGCCGGCCGACTCGTCGCCCGTTCACCTTCCAGCGCCTCCCCTTCCTCTTCCGCGTAACCCCCGACCCCTCGCCTCCGCCGGCCACAACCGCCGTCGTTCCCTCTCCTATCTCCTCTCTATAAAAGCCCTAATCCTCTCCTCCGCCGCGGATCTCCCCGCCACCACCTCGCCCAGAACCACCACGGACCGCCATCGCCTCGCCGGCCAACGCCCAGAACCCCAGTGGCACATCGCAATACCTCCCTCTCCCCTCGTCGCTGCCTCCCGCCCCGACTCCTCAGCCCTAGCCTCCAGCAGACCCGACCAAGTAGCAGCTCCGGCCGCCCCGCTCCGCCCGGCCGCCTGCGTCGCCTTCCAGCACGTCGCAACACCTCCCTCAACTGACTCCGCCCAGCCCGAGCCCTGCGCCGCCGTCCCCGGCCGCCTCCGGCCGCCTGAGCTCGAACCCTAACCCTAGAAACCGGTTGCGACACAGAACAGTGTTGAAACTCGGCTCGGACACATGTCGGATACGAAGAATTTGCCGTTTCTGGAGCCATGTTCAGGTACCCGTTTCTCTATGCTCGTTTACCCATTTTTGTTTTCGTCTGTTGCATCGCAAACCCTGCGTGACCCCCTCGATGCCCGTGCAACCCGCTCGGTGCATCGCGTCCTGTGGCGATCGCGAACCGCGATCCAAAAACAGGAAAAACCAATGTCCTGATTTACCCCGGAACTGAGTACGCCCCGCCAAACGGGACGACTTGGTCGCACGCGATCTTCACCGATACGTGTGCGTCGTTAATACGGACGTACGGGATTTCACAGAAGCTGATTCGGATGTGCGTGCACACCGGAACAGTACGTATCCGCGGACATCGTCCCGTATCCGATTTTTCTGAATCTCGTTGTAACTTAGTGTACACATGTCGGATCGAGACGAAACTTGCGCCATCGGACTGGTAGCAATACGTTGGTACTGTGAGCCAAGTTTGGTTCGATTCTGAGAACATTGACAAAATCGTATGTCGTGGGCCCCACAGGCTCCACTCGACGGACGATTTTGAGAACAGCTTATCGGAATCCAATTCTGGAAGTTCCGTTGGGTTCGTATCATCGTTCCTGACCTGTTGACACTAAGTTGGACTATTTTGGAGACCTTTGACCCTGACGTATTTTTTGGTGCAAAGCGGCCCACATGTGGACCCCGCTTTAACCCAAAATATCATTTTTGCCCTTGTCTCCAAATTGGACTTAAGGACAGACGTTTCTAGCTGATTTATATTTTCTGGATCTGATGGTGATATTTATTTCAGCAACCGGAGTACTTCCTGCAAATTCCGTTGAAGTCAGAGCCGCAATTGGAACCGGAAACCCAGGCAAGTGTACCTTGCCAATATTCTGCAGTACTGTTACTTAATTACTTGACTTAATTAACTATTATACATGCTTAAACCTAGGGCCGTTTTGACTTACTTAGCGTCTGATTAATAGTCGGGTGCCAACACCGTACGCGGGGTTGTGTAAGGTCAACTAGAGATGGATATCGTGACATTTACATTCTCGTACTTGCCATATCAAGTACATTATACCCAGGACACCTGACACAAATCATGATCAGAATCTTCTTGAAATATTCAAGGTGATTCTGTGTAGGTTGCAGGATTTATGACATAGATAGGATATTTCTAGACATTATATTCATAGACATAGTATGACTCACTGCATTAGATATGATCTCACGTAACATGGACATGAGACGTGTGATTACATTGGGTGGGGAGAGACACACAGGCTACAGGCTGATTATATATATATAAAATCCATAGTAAACTCATAGTAAAACACATAGTATAACTGCTACCGGCTCCCAGACACAGAGCTTGTAGTGGTATCAGCCTATGTTCTAGTGATGCTCTCAACTTGCATTTCACATAGATAGTTATATAGTTGACCCTATTGTTTCATTATTTGCTTTACTGCATTTATTTTGGCTTGAGCTTTCTTGTACCTTGCTATGTCCCCTGAGGAACTGGATCTGGATTATGTCCCCAGGATTAGCAGACGAGGTTTATCCTGAGGTGTACGGAACAGGAGCACTTCACGGAACAGTACCAGTACCTGAGGACGAGGTGATCGCTGAGGACTTCTCCTGAACAACTGCTTCTCCATGCTCAGATATTATGACATTTAGACTCTCTTTCCTGTTTAATTAAAACAATTGTAACAGACTTTATTTCGGGTTGTTCCCCGAATTACTTTACTGAGACTGGATGTTTGATTTACTTTCTTTATTGTTGTTGATCTTATTATGTTTCTGTGGATGAGATTAATAGATTTAGACCCCTGACTATTGTTATACAGCTTAAGTATGCCCGATGGATCCATTAAATTGGGTTTGTCCATCGGTGTGTGCTGCTGGCCATTGCCACGTGTCTAGTCCCTCGATATTTTGGGACTGGGGTGTGACATTCTTAAAATTAAATACATAAGTAATTTTTTTTTGAGTGTAGTGCTCTTTTTCTTTTCTATTTTGGTGTACTTGAATTTCTTGTTCATCATTGAATCATGAATAAAAGCACTTACTTTCCTTTATGGCCTAAAATCTAAAATATCTATATATCATGTCATGACCGATCTATTTTTCTCTTGTTTGACCACTGAAAAAATAAAGATTGTTTTCTTGTTTTCATGAATATGATCTCTCAATCTTCTTTTTGGATCGTTCTAACTAGCATGAAGTGTAAAAATAATTTATTTTCTGTTGAAAGTAACATATCTGTGCTATTTGAATTTTATGTTAGTTCTTGTTTGTTGGAACTGCTTTTAATGTATGAATTTTATGTTAGTTCTTGTTTGTTGGAACTACTTTTAATGTTTAAATATATGTTCTTTTGTACGTTGGAAGTGGATAAACTAGTATTTCCGTATTTGTATTTTTAGATATGAAAGAGGTGGAAAAGTAAAAATATTGTACTGTGATAATTAAAAAAAATCTAACTAAATTTTGTAGTAGATACTCATGCAATTATCTAACTACAATTAGCTTAATTTGTACACCCATTATTTACTTATTTTATTATTTGTAGTAACATATAATTAGTAATTAACTACATGGGTACCTTTAATTAATCTAACTAAATCAATGATGGTGGCAAATTCATTCCTTCTGATGCAAAGTCAAGGTAGAAATGCTACATTTAAGTTGCATATTCAACAAATGATTCACTTTCACGTGAGTTTTAAGCTTCCACACAATCCTTTAGTGAGAGTCCAAAAAATATAAAAGAATTATTCAAATAATTTTAATGTAGAGTTTATTTTCTATACTATAACTTTTTGGGACACATTTAATATGTAAATAATTTTTTTTGATAAATAGAATGATATTGGTAAATACTTAAGCTTTAAGGATACCTATGCAAAAGAAAATTTTCACAAATGTAGGAAAATTTAAGGAGCACACATGCAAATGTGAATATTTTAGAATGATATATATGTAAACATGCCATTTAATATATAAAGATAATTACACGTGAACCTTATCGCCACCATACTTTTCCCTAATTACTTTCACAACCGTCTAATCTCAATGGCTTTTCCGTAATTTTTGCCATGGAAACGTGATGTCACTCCATTTTTTTTACATGGGTATGTGGCTTATGTGTTAAGCTTATTTTGTTTTGTTCTATGGTTTGTATATGGATGATATTTTTTATTTTTTATTTTTTATTTTTAGAAGTTTACAAAGGTTATAATATTTTTTGAGGGTTTCTTTTTGTTTGATCTAGTTGAAAATTAGATCATAATTAGTTTATAATCAATGTGATTATGCGGTTACTAAATTTTTTATTTGAGACGACTAAAAGAGACAACAAGAGGATGAACTTCACTATCGACAATAATTAAGCAATTAGCATATTATATTGTTAATTGGTCATTTTACTTGTTTCATTATCATTTTTAAAAATCGACAGTTTGCTTGCTGCATCTCTTTGAAATAAATAAATTAATTAATAAATTATGATTACCAAGAAATCCACCAAAGTTTACTACTATCATAAACCCTTAGTTGGCATACTTGATAGCATTTATGATGTATGCATAGAACAATATAAAATACATGTGTGCATTCCAAGTAAAAGAATACTTAAACGTAACATTTTCAAACACTTGAGAGTCTCTAATAAGGCTGAAAATGCACAAATTTATAATAAAGAAAAATAAATGTGGAAATAATAAAAAATAGCTTTGGACATATTTGAACTATTTTTTCTTTCATTTTTTTTACTCATTTTGAAAACCAAAATGGGCTTGGAATCATCATGGGGGCTGTCACGATCCGCACCCGAAGATTTGGGTACGAGTACGTGGGCACCCCCAGCCTACGTCGTAGTATCGACGGTAGAACGATATCTAGTAACATCACTGTAATATCCAATATCTCACACAATATAAAGTAAAATATGTATCATACTCTATCAAAAAAACTAAGGTTGATAGAAAAATATGTCATATATATATGAGTTACATTACAGTATTAAGTTCAAACTTTTCTAGCATACAATAAAAACAAAGGTCTCAGGGAGATAACTCCGGTAAAACTATAGCTTAACTAAATAGCTAGGTCTCCTACTGCAGCACTTTTTAATCCTTCTGAAGGGTAGAATCATGCTCTAAGCTACTCTCTGACAATCCATAATAGGTTGGACACATGTTCTCATAATCGTTGCATGAAATATTATCCAGTCAGGATTGGAACGAGTACAACTCTAATAGCAGTTTCAATACATAATAAGAACTATAAAACATTAATAGTAAATATGATGGATAAAATAAACTGATAGCAAAGCATGGTAAGAAATGAACATAAAAAATGAATTAACATGAATAATATGACTTGTATCAACAAGTAGAGAGTAAGACAAGAAAATCGATAATTACTAGTATTTTGAAATACTAGTTTGATTATGTGATCGGCTTGGGATAAGCACAATGAAAGTCTGGCTAACCACACGTGAACTGTATGATTAGCTTTCCACAAGAATTATACTTACACATGATTGAAGGGTATGATCATATTTCAAACTAGTATTTCTCTGCCCTGACTAGTATACATGAATCAAAAATAATATTGGAGCGTTACACAAGATCAAGATCTAAAACATAAATAACAAGATTTACTAATCCGTGTACCATCGTGTCAGGAATCAAATACAACATTACTACTACATGTAATACAGGAATCATCAGTAAAGAAAATTATTAGAGACTGTACTCGTCTGTCGTCCGATGCTGGTGAAATAAGTCAGAGTCTGTGATAGAGTCCAAACAACCTATATCATGAATAATCCATATCAATAAGTGAAATGTAATTAAATAGATTCAATCCATCAGGTTAAATGAGTTTCAAGGTCAATTATATGCCAATTCTAGTTATAGGTGTGACTAGACTATGTCATAACTTATTTAGTTATCATTTATACCTAGGATACCCCATACCAATTATCCTAGGATACTAGGATACCAAATGGTCCATGTAGATACTATACTATATACATGTATATAGATACATGCATATATATAGGTACATAGGTAAAAATAAATACGCATATAGATATATAAGTAATTATAAGATATATATATATATATATATATATATATATATATATATATATATATATATATATATATATATATATATATATATATATATATATAACGGGATATGAGCCATGCACTTGTGGACCAAAAAGAATGGATTCCTACATCTCATGTGCACTAGTACACTTCATTCCTATTGGTCCACATGTGCATTAGCTCATGTAGGAATATGAGCATATGGCTCATATCCATCATATATATATATATATATATATATATATATATATATATATATATATGTGTGTGTGTGTGTGTGTGTGTGTGTGTGTGTGTGTAAACACCCGGATTTTTTCAGAAATTAAAAATAAATTTTCAGAATTTTTTTGCTATTTTTAAATAATTAAAGTAAATGTATTTCTAGAAATAAATAATTTTTTGATTTTATTAAATATTATGAAAATAATATTTTTGAGTGTAAAATAAAGAATTAGACATAGTGTAATTTTTCTGGAATTTATTCGACCCAAAAACTATTTTTTAAAGACCTAAAAATATTGTTTTTAAATAAACCAGAATAAACTGGTTTAAACCCATCCTGAACCAAACCGAACCCAACTAAATAAACCGAACCCCTAATTAACCCAACCCTATTGGATCGGGTCAGATCTGAACCCGACCCATCAACCCAAAACCCGACCCGCTACCCATTTTGCTACAGTAACCGTAAACCCTCGACTTTCCTTCAGCCGACTCCCCGCCGTCGACTCTCCGTCTTCACGTAACCGCCGCCCCTTCTTCGTCTAACCACC
>JAYESA010000017.1:11324194-11326694 GCA_036927795.1 Iris macrosiphon | reverse complement strand
ACCTAGAATCGATGGGGTAGTATTTTTTCTAGGATTTAGACATCGTTTAGAACCCGTGGGTAAATTTTGGGCCAGTTCTGAGTTGGTTTGGTATGCGTTTCAGGAGATTTTCTGAACCGCACACCGTGTGTTCGTCGAAATGACCGAACGACCATTTCGACTTGGTTTCCTAGTTTTGGGCTTGTGAGCACGTTGGATTAGATTTGGGGAGTGTGTGCTAGAGTTTTTGGGTTATATTTTATATATTTATAGGTGTTTGGGCGTGTCGGGACCGTTGGACATGCGTTAGTGAGCGTTGTGTGCATTGTTGTGTGTAGTGTTGTGTTTGTGTATATATGTCTCTCTCTCTATATATATTTATATGTATGTGTGTCCCTATATATATATATATATATATATATATATATATATATATTTATAGATATGTGTTGTATGTATGCATATTTTTGTGTGTATATACCTATGTGTGCTTGTGTGTGTATATGCCGAGGTGTTTGTGTATATATATACATATGTTTTAGTGTGAGTGTATATATATAATATATATATATATATATATATATATATGAGTGTTTGTGTGTGTGTTTCTATATATATATATATATATATGTATGTGTGTATGTGTATATATATATGTATATTTGTGTGTGTGGTTGTGTGTTTATGAGCATGTGTGAGAGTGTGTGTTAGTGTGTGTGTGAGGGTGTGTGAGAGTGAGTGTGTGTGAGTGAGTGTATATATATTTATATGTTAGAGTGTGTGTGTTAGAATATTTATATGTTAGATTGTATATATATATATATATATATATATATATATATATATATATATATATATATATATATATAGGTATATATATGTATCTATGTGTGTGTCTGTGTGTTTATAGTGGTGTGATTGTATGTGTGTGAGAGTGAGAAGGGGGGACAGCAGAATGTACAGAGCAGCAGCTGCTGTGTGGGGGCAGCAGCCACCACAGCAACAGCTGCTAGCAGCAGCAGCAGCAGCTAGGCAGCAGCACAAGCAAGAGCAGCAGCAGCTTTCAGTAGAAATAGATAGATAGATAGATAGATAGATAACTAGGTAGATAGATAAGTTGATAGATAGATAGATAGTTAACTAGATAGATAGATAGTTAGATGGATAGATTAAGAAATAGATAGATTGATAGGTGAATAGGTAGATTAATAGATAGATATCTATAGTTAGATAGATAGGTAAATAAATAGATAATTAGATAGGTAGATATCTAGTAGGTAGATATCTAGATAGATAAATAGATTAGATAGATAGATAAATAGGTAGATAAATAGATAGATAGATATCTAGGTAATAGATATCTAGATAGGTAATGCATAAATAGATAGATGGATAGGTATATAGATTGATAGATAAGATAGGTATTTAGATATATCTATCTATAGGTATAGATATATAAATACATATAGCTAGATATATATTATAGCTAGATATATATATGTATAGGTAAGTAAGATATATAAGGTATGTGTATATGTGTGTATGTGAGATATATATATATATATATATATATATATATATATATATATATATATATATATATATATATATATATATGTAGATACCTAGGTATATGCCTATATGTATTAGATATCTATATTTTAGCCTAGATTATAGCTAGATATATATATATGTTTATGCATAGTTAGTTAGCTAGAGGGGTAGATTTATGCATAGTTAGTTAGCTAGAGGGGTAGTAGGGTTGAGTTAGAGATGTATCTCAATACCTTGAGATATCCAAGGTATTGGGTTTCGAGCGGAGTTTTTGAGATATTGCCTAGGTTTGAGTTTAAAGATAGATTTTTATGTATATGTGTATATATTTACGTGTGCTAGCATAGGTTTTAGCGGTATAGGCGGGGTGCGTAGCCTAGGTTGAGGTATCGGATACCGAGGGCATCCCGGTATCTCAAGGAGGTGAGTTTGAGGGTTTATTAGCTTAATGACCTAGTTTTGGCCTATAATTTCAGGAGCACCCTAGTTTGACCTAGACTTGACCGTGGTTGACTCGGTTGACCGCCAAAGTCAATTTTTGACCTAGTTTTGACCCAGTGTTGACTTTTTGGACCCCGAGTTGACTTTTGACCCAGATTTCACCGGTTTGACCCGTTTGACCTAGAACGACCTTAGAAGCCTATTTTTAGTTATTTTATATATGTTTAACTCATTAGAAACTTGTTTAACCTTGCTTTTCATAATAGGTCCTTGCGACACCAGTTCGGATCGCTAGTTGCTCAGGACGTCAAGCGAGTACATTCTCTGATAATTTTTATTATCTGATGATTATTATGATTCAGCTTCTAGTATAGTATCATCTGATTTTCTGGTACAACATGGGACACAGACTGGTATTTTCTGGATTCATTTACTTGTGACACGTATATTTTCATGTTTCTGGCCTCTATTCTGGAATTACCTACTGGCATCACCTACAGGCATCACTACAGACATCACTCATGTT